>CM056387.1:33847726-33897726 GCA_029718625.1 Synaphobranchus kaupii
CCCGCTCCCCGCTGTCGTTACATGTAAGGTAAGCTGTCAGGTATTACCGTGAAAGAAATCTGTAAACACGCGTCTTAATGAAACCAATTATAGCAGGTTTGGCTTCTGGATCGAGACCGTCACCACGCGTTAACAATGTCACAATGTGTTCTTCAGCATAATTACAAAGCGACAGTTTTCACACAGAAGCAACCGGAAATCCTGCAGTACTGCAGAGCTTTTTTTTTTGCTTAACGTAAACAGTGGCCGAGATTGAATCATTATGGAATGATTCTCACCTTTATTTTACAGAAGTATTGCCATGTATTCCATCTCTGATACCTTCCCACCCATAGGTAAAATTTGGGGAGCAAGGCAGATCTCTGCCAAACCGGTTCGGGACCAGTGCAATGACCCATTTCCATGGCAACATCCAGGTGTTGCACATCACAGGTTAGCCTGTGAGGGAAGAAATTAGTTTGCACACCTGGTCGCATGGGCCACAATAATATAATTAAACTGTGCAACACTGACTGTATCTCGTTAGCAACTTTAGTCTTGCGCACTGCTCAATGCTAGTCATTGCGGCTGACTTGGATTTTGGATGCAAGTGTGTCCATTTGAAGACTTTGATGAAAAGCAGACATTCCCAAAATGCAAGTCAGCCACAATTAATGGCACCAAAGGTTAAAATGGAAGGTTGAGAAGAATCAGAAGTCAAGGAGCTACAACCAACCCCCCCTACCCCTGTCTTGCCAACACAGTGTGTCACTGCTCAGGAATTCTTTTCAGGCCGAAGTTCCAGCTCCAAGAAAATCAAAAAATATATGAGCCAACTCCGCCTCTGGGCATCACAGTCTCTTACAGAGATAAAAATACGTACAGATGAAAAAGAACAACAACCATTATATAATTTTAAAAATATAAAATTGTTCAGATATCTGTCCAGATTTCAATCCTGCGGTCGGCGGTCAACGGATCCCTGCCGCGGTACAATGGCAACCATGTAGGGTGATGTTGGGGAGGGCAACGGGGCAGCCGAAACCAGGTCTCTCTCTCTCTCTCTCTCTCTCTTCTCTCTCCTCTCTTTCGGAAAAGGGAAGGAGCACAAAGGCGCTCACCCAGGGGTCATCTGGTGGCCGTCCCGGAACGGCTTTCATCTGTCCCCCCTCTCTCCAAAAACAGCGGGACAGAATCCCGTCTTCCTGTCCTTTGAATGCTCCTCTCTGCCAGACCTGGCAACCGGCACACACAAAAACCCAAACAAATATTCTCTCTAAAAAGCTTTGAGAGAACATTGCCGTCTAGATGCACACATTTTAGAGACATTTTTTACCCCAGCCAGCACGGCCACACATCGACCGTACGGTCTGATGTTATACGCTATACCGGGACGCTTTTTTAAAGATGCCCTTTTTTTGATATCAAGCTATACTCGCTTTGCTGTGACCATATTGCATGTCATTCATGCCCCCTGCTCGTACTGTGATCACATGACCCTGGACTAGTCTACACCTCTCTCCCTTTCTCTAAGTAAGTACCCAACAGAACACAAAGAACAGGGATCTGAGACTGTGCGTGGCGATTCGATGCACATCCTCCAACCACACACTGCCATTCGCCACTTACACAAGCAAAGGCAGCACCTAAAGTAAGCTGTATCTTGCCTTACAATCATTATTTAAAATGTGGGCCTCTGTAGATTTGAAGGTCTACTCATTGTGTCCTTGTTTCACGTGTAATATTATCAAAGCAGTTACCTAAAAATGAATTAAAAAAGCAGAAAAAAATAATTTCTCTGACTCCAACTATTCACTACAAAGAAGGGTGATGGCAAAGTGCACGGCAACGGACAGACAACAGGCACCTTGCCCTGTGAAACCAGTCAGTATTCAAAACATCTTAATTGGGCATTCTGAGCACAAACGCACCAAGTCTACCCAGCCAGACTAGAAACGGCTTGTGCAGCATGTCCAACACTGAACTGTGTTTTACTGTTCATAGCATAACTGCCATGCTGGGTATTCTATCTCTATACCAGAAGGTGAATGTTAAGTGACATTGTTGAAAGTGACATTTTAAACACAAACAGCCATGTAGTTTTATTTCACTATTCCATGTCTGCAGCCTGCATTAAATTAATTTGTGTCTTTAACTTGGTCTCCCAAATGCAAATGTTACTCATTTCTTCAGAAGCACAGACTGGCGAATGCGGCTTAACACGCCAAACTGTGAAGTAAAAAAAAAAACTCTCGCATAGATTTGTCAGAAATGAAAACTAGGGACATGTCTCAACTAAATCAAGGCCTGTATATTAGGAATCCTTTTCCTTATTCCTTTGGCTATAAAATAGTATGGCGGACATGATTATACAGCTTGAAGCATCTGCTGTTATACAGCACCATTTTTGGTTGGGAGGGCAAATTCTTATTTCTTGTATCTAGTTACCCTGCCTGAACGCGGTCGACACTGATCTGAGGCACAGTGAGGTAGCGGCTCTTCCGCTGCTGCGGTCAACATGACCGCTCCGTGGCAGGAAGACGTCCGTGAGCACAGCACTGTGGCGTGTGCGTCTGTTCTCTCCACCATTAAAGCAGCCTCCTCCAACAGTTTCACGTGTGCTTCTCCTCACCACAGCAAAGACATTCTTCCTGGGTCATAGTTCCCCAATGCACCACAACAATACGCCTTTTATTGAAGCATTCCCCCTACTCGCGAGTGTGTGGCTTTATGCGTGCGTGCCCGTGTGAGCGCGCATGCATGTGTGTGCATGCGTGTTTGTGTGTGTGTGTGCGCAGTTCCACGTGTGCGCCCGAGTGTATTTGTGTATGCAAATGCCTGTGTGTGTGTGTGTGTGTGTGTTTGTGCATTTGTATGTGTGCGCGGGTGCGCGTGTGTGTATTTGTGTATGGATACGCATGTGTATATCTGTGTGTATGAGTGCGTGTGTGCATGTGCGCGTGTGTGCATGTGTGTCATATCATGCTCACGTTGAGTTAATTTCCCGGCCCTGTCCACATCCCTTGCAGTCGAACAACTTGAACCTCAAACTGATGGCAGTTTTCTCACGGTCTGGATTGGCCTGCCCATCTCAGCCATTCAGCATCAGGGGAGCATGAAACACGGAGCCGCATTAAATCAGTGACATCATTCAGGCCGCTGAACGGCTCTGCTGGGGGGGGGGGGGGGGGGGGGGGCTCTGCTGGCGGGGGGACTCCACTAGTAGCATGAATGAGTGCTATAGAGCAGCTTAGCTGTGTGACTCTCACTGCCGTTCAGAGCCCCCCTACCACCTCCAAACCTCAACTTTCACCCCATTCCTTTCACACATGCCCAGCCTGCCCCTACCCTTCCTCATCCCTCCCTCCAGACTGCTTTTCATCCTGTTGCCGATTTTCGATGCCGCGTGGGAAATGTCTAACGTGCGCCACGCCCATGCAAGCCTGGGAAGGCAATGCCGGCTCCCCCTTCTGCAGCTGCGCAGTCCCACCCACACGCCGGGCAGCGGCCAATCACGTCGCTCGTCACGTAGGTGCCTCCACCCGTGGCACACAAGCCTCGACAGCCAGCATGCACCTACAGGGCAAACATGTCCGTTCTCATAAACCTCGGCCTCCCGTTCGCAAAACCCCACCCACGGCCACTTTAGTACGAACACCCCTAACACACCCCCCCCTCTTCCTCCCGTTCTCTCTCAAAATACGTTGCGCATTCCTCCATAAACCACAAATGCTTCCCTACTTTTTAATCACCTCTCTTCATACCTGCGGACTGACATCCAGCATCAAGGCTGCCACTGTAATCGCAGCGGGCCGCTCTCCAGACAGGTAGCTGGCAGCGGGGAGCGAGTCCAGGGGTAAATCGGTGAGAAAAGAACGCCACGTGACGAAATGGGATCCGAGAGGGGAAACCGATATCGCGCGGTGCGCGGAAATCACGGTGGTTACGCAAACAAACAAAAAACGGTAACAGGCAGGTTTGATTCCCGAGTGGTGGGGAAGGGGTGTCACCTGGACATGACACGTCAAACATTTCCCCACGAACGAGGCCTAAATCTACCGAACAACTGAATAACCGTGTGACATTTGCATGAAAAGCGTTTCGAAAGGAAAGCGGGCTCTTCTTTGAACGCCCCCGACATGAGCAAAATTCACTTTCCTTGGTCAGCAGCAGTGAACAGGCAGTGTCATTTTGCACACCGTGATGCAAAAAAAGCATCCAGCATGACATTAGCCTGCACAGAAGAGACTTTTCAATAAAATGGCTGACAACAAATCCCTTTTCGGGCTCCCCAAATGCAGCCATTGAGGGACGCGTCCTCCTCCCCCCTGGTTTAGGACAAGGAGAGGTGAAGGTAAAATAAGCAGCACCTGGTGGCCGGGGCGCCCCTGTACACATTCTCCGCCCCGCTGAAAGACAGGAATTTCTGTGCAGGGGGAAAAAAAATAAAAAATAGGGCGGAAAACAGGCAGATCCTTTTTCATGTGCACACCAGGTTAGTGGTAAAAAGGACTTGTTAGATCTTACAGTGTAAAGCTATTCAATATTTGCACAAAGATGAGAAAAAAAAAAGAAAATAACAAGGCAGTAAGAGAGAGAGAGAGAGGAGGAGGTAGAATGAGAGAATGAGTGTGAGAGAAAGAGAGAGAGAGAAAGAGAGAGAGAGAAGTTCAATGGTGAGCAAACACAGTCCATTGTTGTATATCTGAAGGAGCCTGCAAGAGTACAAACCTCACAGAATCTATCAGGATGAAAAATAGCTGTGTAAACTGCCTTAAGACTCCAATCAGCAGGTATTAAGAGGGAATAAACAGGAACTTCCTGCAGAACACACACCAATCAGGCCGGCCTCGTCTTTCAGGTGCTGTCACTTCTCAAGGTTCTTACAAAAAAAAAAAAAAAAGAAGGAAATATTTGACTTCCTGTACAAAACACATATTGGTTTGCTTAGCAGGTGAGCTAATGTACTTCCATTGTCAGACGCCCACGTGTGACACAGTCAGAGTAACACGAGGTGAGGTTCCCAGCTCGCGTGTGCAACAGCAGCAGCGCAGCGTCTCTGACACCGCAAACCTGCTGGAAAACCTACGACCTCCTGATGACTTCTCCGTAGCTTGGAGATGAGATGGCCCTTCGGACAGCAGAACCTCAGAAAAAGCATACTGTATGCATTCAGAAATCTTATTTTGGCATAGTTAACTGGCTCTCGTGCTTTAGTCACGCTGCGTCTATACTCGGCTGGTCTGGGAATGTCGTTGTGTCGTCTGGCACTAATGCTCATATTAATCAGGTTACTGCGGTTATGGTTCTCCAACACCGAAAGCCGCCCTGGACAAGAGAGCGCAACGTAACGTAAACTGAATGCAAATATATCTGGTGAATGAACTCGACGACACGTAAAGCAGCGCAGCGCCGCTGGGAGGATGGCGTGCTTGATGCCAAATTGCATCTTGGGTAATCATTTCAGCTGTATTCCGCAGCGGCGGCTCCCGAGACTACAACGCGAATAAACAACTGTCAATTTAGCTCTAAAACATTATATCATGAAATACAACTGATTATATGTATATTCATATATGAGCATATGTATAAAAACAACTCTTTTTTTAAATTTTTTATAATGGATGAGACTGTGTCTACAGAGTGATGGTCAGTATTAATTTCAGTGAAAACATTCTCTGAACATGACCAGGAAGGTTTACCATCAATGCCACATAGCAAGAACATTGTGGAAACGTTGTTGAAATGCCAATGCTGTTGGCTACGTACAGAGGAAGCATTATTTCACCGATATGACACAAGCCGTCGACAGGAACCTGACCTAAGGTTTATGCAACAAGAACAAAATGGAGGTTGTTTATTCATCAAGGGGCTTTTTGTTCCTTGGTGTCAACCTGAATAAGCAGACACAATAACAGGCTGCGTATGCCAACCTGCCCCGCTCGTTTCGTCTTGAGCTTCAATGCACTTTAACAAGCCTTCGGCCCTTTGATGTACAGTAATTCCAGATACCACGAGCAAACACAACCTCCCCCCAAACCGACGTGGGGGGCGGGGAAAGGCCACTTCAGGAACAAACTTTCCCTCACCTGATCTCGGCGGCGCAGAGCCACCCAGAAACTCAGATGTAGGAGGACCGTATTCCCAGATAACACCACCAATGTTCCCTCAGCCTGCCCAATAAATCACCCCTGGCTAGCCTTTGTTTTTCGGCCTGTTTCGACTCAGCCTGCGGACGTGGCGGGACAGGTTGATCTCCGGGGCCTCGCGGTTGACGCACCTCCTCGCCAGGTAAACACTGGGAGAGCACTGGCACACAGTCAGGGCCATTTCTGAACTGCCAGTCTCCTTAAGGGGTGACATACGCACCAAACAAAAACATTCTTTGCAGAGGGACTCGACATGGCACTCCATTAAGAAGCTGAGGGAAGCCATCGCTGTTCCTTGAAGTGCTGTTCAGTGCTGGAGCTCCTGCTCATTTATACCTCAAAAGCAGGGCACCCATTTGGGATTATATCTGTGAATGAGTACTTGAGCGCTGTTTTCTTTGTTTGTGCATATGTATGTGTGTGTGTGTGTGTGTGTGTGGTGTTGGGGGGGCCTACACAGTGTTAAAGGCTACACACAACATTTCACAGGCCTGGTGATCATGATGCACTCAGGTCAGCTTCTCTTGGGGACTTCACTTGTATATTCAGTGTACATTTTCCCAGTCATTATATGGGTAGCTGGGCGCCGCAAGGCCACGTTCAGTAAGAGGTGGGAACGGTTTCTCCTCAGCACACTTTCACACAAACGTCTCATTCTGCCGTTTTTCTGTGATGATGACCGCCACAATCATTCCCCTCTCTCGCCAACCCTGCTTTAGATTCACACCCTCCAGTAATCTCCAAGACTTTGCTGTGTAAATTATGAGCTAACCATGCCAGTCCACAGGCTCAACGGCCTACGTGCATCCGCAAATACACACCGCGCTGCCCTTTCAGACGCACACAAATGAACATATAAACAAACACAAGCACGCCAGTCTCGCTCTCGCTCTCGCACACACACAGACACACACACACACACACACACACACACACACGCGCACGCACAAACAAACACACAAAAAAACGCTAAACTCCAATCACCGTCAAAAAAACGGCCGATTCCCGAGCTCGGTCACGCCACTCTGGAGGGCGTCGAGACCTGCGCTGATTCACACAGCCTCCGGGGGGGCCGCGGAACAGACTCCGCAGACATCGGATAAGTTCACACAATGGCCCCCCTTGTGTCAAGGCTCCGTTTTTTACCTGAGCGCACAGGGATACCTCGCGGGAGAGAGGGAAAAAAACATCTTTCCCCCTACAGCACCGAAGGGTGATTGTCATGAGAAATATGTGGAGATGTCTCCCATGACACGGCGGGGGCTGAGGAAACAGCTGAGGCTTGATCGAACACGAAGGGAGCAAGGCACGCCTGACGGACTTCCCCTCCATACCTCAGCGCCCTGCGGTCTGCCGGGGATATAAAGACACCTTGTCTCAGGCCCTAATCCCCGTGCGTTTAGTCAACGTGTTCATGATTAAAGGCCTAATCTCCGCACGGCCCCCGCACCGCTCCTCGCCGCAAAACACGCCCACCGCCCCTGCGCCGCCACCCCCTTTCTTCCAGCACAGCAGATTAAGGTTGTCTGTCCCGTTCCGTCCCATTTAAAAAAAGGTGACGAGCGAGGGATAGGGGCGGCTCTGCACCCCTGCACCCCCCACCCCCCCCCACGCTGTGAAGAATCACCCGGTTCAACCAGAGATCTCCAAACCCCCAACCCCACCTCAATAAACACCGACTGGACCACCTCCTGCCGAACACGTTTTGAGCTAACAAAAGCCCTTTCTCTTTCCTTCCAGAAAAAAATTACCTTTGTCAACGGTGTCATCGCCTGTTGATGCACATTTTGAGGCGACGTGCTTTCACAAGAAGGAGAAAAAGGCCCGAGGTTCTCTGACGTCTCCACAAGGCATTCTGTTTTCTGTAAACAGCTGCTCTTGGGTGAGAAACCTTTAGAGAAGAAGGCCTGCCATGTAAAGGAAGGCAACAATCCTGACAGCTCGTCTCACAAATCCCACCCTCACAACCCCCCTTTGACAAAAACCAACCTCTATGCAAACGTCTCTTGATCATAAAAATAGCAAGAAATTATCTTCTTTTTTTTTAAACAAGACTTCTGAAAACTCTAAAAAAAAAAATATTACTTTCATGAATCTCCAACGGTCCCAAAGCACTAATCCAACATCATTTAACAATCATAAAGTGAAGGGAAAAGACACTGACCCCAGGTCAGTTCTTCATGGCTTTGGGTTAAAGGTCACGCCTTTGACGAGCACACTTGTCAAGTTGCCTGCGTGGGTAACATAAAAAATGCCTCTGCTCCAAAATTCACCTTTCCTTAGAAACGAACTCCGAGCTGCGTACAGAACAGCGTAAAGGCTATCCCCACGGCGCAGACTTCCTGCCGACCTCCCGAGACCGTGCAGATTGCGGTCTCGTTCTCACAGCGCGACCGTATGGATTTTAATTAAAAGGTACTTATTCGGGGGGGGAACGGGGCATTTTGAAACCCAAGGCTCATTTTTCCCAGCTAGAGTAAGGTTATCTTTAAACTTTATTAACCCCGGTTGGAAGCTCGCTCGCCACCTTACGCATGATATATAACACGCATACAAGACACATACGAGACGGCGAGACGTGTGGTGCGGTTGGTAGGGTGGCCGACTCCCGAGCCACATGAGTCCCCACACACGCGCACACGCACGCACACCACGGCACCGTCTGAGCTGTGACTTCTGTTTGTTAATCTCTCTGCTTTCTACCAGTCTGAATAAAAGAATAAAATATGAAAAGAGGACGGGTTGTCCACCTCCCTTTAAGCAAGTGCAATACAGCGTAATACAATACAAGCATTTTGTAATGCAGCAGTACGCTTGGGTTCGTACGCGAGTTTAAAAATGAAATATGTGCCGCAAATGAAAATAACTCAACGCGCTAAAATCCATCAAGCACCGTGGTTATGATTAGTAGCAATCGGAAACCCAAGGTCTCAAGAGTCACCTCCTCCACCGCCCCCGCCCCCTCCTTCTCCTCCACTCTCCTCTTTCTTTTAAAGAATAAATAAATCCTCACACATAAAGTGCTGACAGATTAGCACATCTCCAGCAGGCCTCTGGCTGAAAGAACACTTTAACCGGCTCACATCCAGGCCTCTAACAGTCTCCTGGCGTTACAGGCAGCGGATTATGATATTTAAAAAATACTTTCGTTCTGTTCCTCCTTGCTCTCCAAGCATATTCCTCTGTTCAGTGTAATACTAGCTGCAAGATAAAAATGATACTTTTAATAATAATAACAACATTTAAAGTAATAATAATCCGTCTTCATTCAGATAGTGGTAAAGATATGGGTGCACTTTGGAAATACCCAGTGACGAGTCAGCAGTTCTTATGCCCACTACTTTGAGTAGATGCAAAAGACACAGGTTTTTCTGTGGTACAGCGAGGCAGCAAGGTTGCAGGTTTAAATCCAAAGAATGGGTGGGGGGTACTGCACAACCTCAGTGATTCGCTCATTTCTGCCATGCTTACTCAAAGTAGTCTGATCAGTTTATATACACCAGGAACTGTGGCACTGTAACTCCGGCCATTTTGTGGTTCAGGCCAGTTACCTGGATCCGCAGCACGGCCATTCCGGCTCAAACTGCCCCCAGACGGGCCCTGGTTAGCTCAGGAGTCACACACAGGCTGCCCGTGCCTAAGGGCAGCACATCCTGTAATGGCTTCTGAAACAGGAAGGCCAGTCGGCCCCCCTGGATACGGGCCACAGTACTTTCCTAATAAAACAGTCTGTCAGTTTAACCTTCCTCTGATGGCCCAAGAGGGGCACTCAACTTCGGGAGCCTGGAGACCGGACGCGGGACGTATTCCGCCAGTAATCCCCCCCCCACCCCCCCCCCGAGATCCCCGAGTCACAAGAAGGAAAACAAATACTAATAAAAAAGGAAAGGGGAACGAGGAGGTGCGCCGAGCGGTGTGGAGGGAGGGCTGAAATTAATCCTTAAATTCCAGGTTGCCGGGAGTTCACGGCGGTAGGCACAGAGCTGACGGAGCGCTAACACATGGTTTGAGTTTCAGTCGTGTCGGAACAGGAGGAAGGAACCGTCCACTTCTCGCTTCCTGCCGAGGAGAAACGCGACCGGCGCGGACCGGCCTTTCCGCGGCAACACAGGGGACGGTGTTTCAAAGGAACGGAGGGGGGGGGGGGGGGGGCAGAGGCGACGCAGTCACCTCCAATCACGCTCACGCCCGAGGGGAGCAGGGGGTCGAGGTTTTCGGGAATTAATCGGGAAGACGTGGACAACCGGCACGCGACCGACCCCTTTTAATCGGTCTCTCCGACTAAAAACGCCTCGGGGGTGGGTAGTACACACAGCCGGGTTCATATGGGAAAGGCGGCCACAGTCAGTCTGTCGCTCCCAGCAGCACAGAACTCAGTGAAGGTGACGGCGTAGTTCGGCTTCCTCGGGAGATTATAAAAAGAGATGAGCGGGTCTGCAGTACATGCACACTTTAGATTAGAGCCCTGTTTGGACAGTTATTGCATAATGTAGCTGCATTATGGCTGTGGAGATTATGACAAGAGATTATGGAAAAAGGAGCGGGCAACTTCCTTGTAGAAATGAAGTGTCCCCTAACAATGCCAGCCCTGAACCTCGTCTTCCACACAAATCTGAGGGTCCACAAACAAATCAAAGTCCTTAGGCCATGTTTCCCCCTTCAAGTCAATATTTTGCTTAAATTTCAATGAATTAATAAATTAAAACTGTTATCAAATTGGCAAATAGTCATGTGTTCCCAGCTGTAAGGTGCCAAAGTTAGGGGCCTTAGGTTAAAGAGACATCGTTCCTGCCCATCCATCGTGTAGAGGCTCAAACATATAAAAAAATAATAAACAAGAAAACATGGCCACCCCCCCAGGCCCACAAACACATCCTGTCCGTTGCTTTGGGAGGGGGGGGCGGGGGGGGGGGGGGTTATTTTTTTGTGGAATTGAGCAATGTCCAGCACCGTTCCCAGGCAGATTTGAGGATGTGCGGGAGGGGAACGGTAGGCCGAGTGGAGGCGGGACATGCGCGGTCTCTCGAGTAGGTAATGTCATGTCCTCCGTCACTGGGCCTTGTCCTGTTCCTGCTCACACACCTGCTTCTCACATTTCTGCAATTAGAAGTGACTCTTATCCAGAGCAATTTACACAGGTTATACAGGAGTTTGTGTGTGTGGGGGGGGGGGGGGGGCAGAGAGAGAGACAGAGAGAGAGAGATATTGAGAGAGATTGGGTATGTAAGACAAAGCCAGACATTGAGAGAGAGAAAAAGGGAGGGAGGGAGAGAAAGAAAAAAAATGAATGTGCTGCCAGGCCCCAGAGCCTATGAAGGTAGGTATGCACTGGGCAATTCCACACAACAGTACCGATGCGCTAACGCGATGTTAGCCCGGGCAGCGCTAAACTCCCAGTGCCATGGTACTGGGACAGGCCTAAGCCTCCAGCGGCACGGATCGCTTTCAGCAGCTCTACGCTCCATTTGTGTCCTCAAACAAGACAGAGCACGCCTCCCCTAATCCTCGCGGGGGGGATTAACTATTTTGAATTCCTTCATCTAAATGTGCCAATTACCCAACACCCCCCCTCCCCTCTCTCTCTCCTCTAAGCTCACTGCTGCTGCAGCAGCACAGTACAGAGTCTGTACACACACACACACACACACACACACACACACACACACACACACACACACACACACACACACACACACACACACACACACACACACACACACACACACACACACACAGTGAGAGAAAGGGGAGAAAGGAAAAAGACATTGTCAGGAGTATGAACATACTTCATCCTTTCTCCGCTCTACCCCACCACCTGCAGGTGAGGGACAATGTGTGCTGACAGCGCGGTTTCTGGGTCTTAAAAGATAAATAGTGCGGTTTAGGTGGCGCGGTGAGAAATGTAGGTGTGGCCAGTAAATAAAACCGCAGCGCTGGAGCGGGCGGCTCGTTCAGCTTGTGAAAGGCTTTCTACGAGGCCAAGGGCGCCCCGGACCCCCCTGCAGGGGCCAGCCAGAGGGGCCCAAACTACCTCTCCGATTTTGAAAATCATCCAGTAAACCGGTAGCAATCTTTTCATTATTTAACTCAATCCCGTTTTCAAGGCGATTGTCTACAAAGCTTATGCTTATACATATTATATATTATTACGGTTTGTGTGGTTATTTATGGAGAGAAAGCAAACACCTACTGTTTCTGGGAGATGCAATGGTTGTACTCCAGTTAGACTACAATCTGTAACCTTCTTATTAAAGGCTAGTTCTACAACCGCTATGCTACAGAAATCTACATTGCCGATACCTTTGAATAGCTCAAAGAAATGAGTGTTAGGTGCAGGCCTGCGTTTTGCCATTGCTTAGACAACATTATGAGGCTGGTGGCCACTAAGTAACGTGTTTGAAACGACAGCAAAGGTAAGCTGGTGATTTGATCATTTGAACTTTAGGAGAAAGTGCGGTCAGATTGAATCGAGGCCTTCCCGACGTCGAAGGCCTTCTCAAGCGAATGAGGCCGTCTCTCTATGAAGATGGCTCCGCGCACAGCGTTAGCACACTGCGTTAGCCAGCGCGGCCGAGTACATGCTTTTCCATTAATCCCTCTCCGCAAAGAGCTGGCCTGATTTCCCCCAAGTGTTGGATTTCAAAGGGAAATTAAAATGTTCTCTGTGTACAAAGCGAATATTGTGTGGGAATGTGGTGTTTATGTGCACAATCGTGTGTGTGTGTGTGTGTGTGTGTGTGTATGCACTTTTTTGGTGTGGCACTTGTGCATGTGCGTACTTGTTTGTGTGTGTGTGTGTGTGTGTGTGGGTGTGTATATGTTACTGCTATTTTCACCTCTGACGTCAGCTCCCAGTACATTTTATGCAACTCTGGAAAAACATATCAATAGGAGCAGTCTACGAATATGCGCTACTGTTTCCAGCCAAAATCCAGGGTCACTGTAATATGACAAAACTCTAATATACCATTAGACTAATCCTTGATACTCAAATCCTGATGCAAACCAGTTTTGTAACACGGGGATTTTTGCTCGTCTATTTTTACTCTCCTCCGTTTCGCTCGTCACAAAGGGTGACGCTGAAATGATATGTTTTCTCACTGGGAAAGAATTACAGACGGAACCTAAAACCAAGTTGGTGAAGGAGCTCTATGTAAACTACATTACATTTTCAAAAGACTCCACAGTCATTCTTTGTGTCTAATGATCAACTACATGAAGGGTCACACAATAATGACAGACAGGCTGGTTAAACGAGCTTCCTGTAGTCATGGGCCCGAAGAAGGAAAACAATGATGTTTCTAAAAAAGGATTACGAATTGATTCGATGAATTGAGTTCTGCAATGGCAGGGGATTCAAGGACGACTTCCTTGTCGACCCAAAATAGACCTTCGATCTGATATCTGGGGAAAAATCCTTTTCAACAAATCCAACACAAATATCAGTTCCTGTCCGAGTTGGTCCCTCTCCCAGGCGAAGGAGAGGAAGAGACCCCCGCTGTGCAGTTGCAGAGTTTCCGTCTCCACAGAGCCCTCCTGCGCTTATCCGCTTTGCTTCGACAGGACAAAGAGGGACATCGGGGGATCGTTCATGAATTTTATATTTGGAGGCTTTTGTTAAAATAATCATGCAGGAGAGCACGGCTGAAAATTATACCAACTACAAAACACTGGTGCTGTGCGATACTGGGAACTGTGTGACGCTGTACCCAGCCTGTCCTAGGTCCCCATAGGACTGTGTGAGGCTGTACCCAGCCTGTCCTAGGTCCCCATAGAAGCTGTCGAGGGGCGTGGCCAATGTCCTCTGCAGCTATTTAAACAGACAAGCTACCGGGGGCAGAGAAGGAGGGGCTAGAGACCCTGCAAATGAGGCATTACCTGTTCGCAGGAAGATAGGGGGACGGGGGACGGGGGGGAGGGTGTTTGGTCAGAAGAACACATCTTTACAGCCATGAACTGTTCCAGAGTAAGACTGCTTCAGGGTGAGAGAGACAGAGACATGGACATGGGTTCAGAACAGAGTCTCAATCCCCAGAGTGCTGCACTGTCTGCAGGTGTAACTCCAGTCCTGGAGGGCCGCAGTGTCTACAGTTTTAACTCCAGTCCTGGAGGGCCACAGTGTCTACAGTTTTAACTCCAGTCCTGGAGGGCCACACTGTCTGCTAGTCAACTCCAGTCCTGGAGGGCCACAGTGTCTACAGTTTTAACTCCAGTCCTGGAGGGCCACAGTGTCTGCAGTTTTAACTCCAGTCCTGGAGGGCCACAGTGTCTACAGTTTTAACTCCAGTCCTGGAGGGCCACACTGTCTGCTGGTCAACTCCAGTCCTGGAGGGCCACAGTGTCTACAGTTTTAACTCCAGTCCTGGAGGGCCACAGTGTCTACAGTTTTAACTCCAGTCCTGGAGGGCCGCACTGTTTGCTGGTCAACTCAAGTCCTGGAGGGCCACAGTGTCTACAGTTTTAACTCCAGTCCTGGAGGGCCACAGTGTCTACAGTTTTAACTCCAGTCCTGGAGGGCCACACTGTCTGCTGGTCAACTCCAGTCCTGGAGGGCCACAGTGTCTACAGTTTTAACTCCAGTCCTGGAGGGCCCCAGTGTCTACAGTTTTAACTCCAGTCCTGGAGGGCCACAGTGTCTGCAGTTTCAACTCCAGTCCTGGAGGGCCGCAGTGTCTGCAGGTGTAACTCCAGTCCTGGAGGGCTGCACTGTTTGCTGGTTTAACTCCAGTCCTGGAGGGCCGGAGTGTCTGCAGGTTTAACTCCAGTCCTGGAGGGCCGGAGTGTCTGCAGGTTTAACTCCAGTCCTGGAGGGCCACAGTGTCTGCAGGTGTAACTCCAGTCCTGGAGGGCCACAGTGTCTGCAGGTGTAACTCTGTCCTGGAGGGCCACAGTGTCTGCAGGTGTAACTCCAGTCCTGGAGGGCCGCAGTGTCTGCAGGTTAAACTCCAGTCCTGGAGGGCCGCAGTGTCTGCAGGTTTAACTCCAGTCCTGGAGGGCCACAGTGTCTGCATGAGCTCAAGTTCCCTGGTGTAGAGTAATAAACTGTGGGCCTGCCTGCACAATATCAACTCTGAGGTTTTTAATTGCATTTTTTTGTATGTATATTGCTGGCATGGTAGATACACACAAACAGGGAACTGTCAGTGATACTTCACTCAAAAACACACTACATTCATCTGGACTCTGGACATGACCTCGCGAAATACAGCGCGTGAGAGACTACACCATGCGTGTTTCTTGAAACAGCGAATAGCTCACGTTACACAAATAAGCACTGTGTGACAAGTCTACAGTGGGAAACAGCCACACAAGATCACACGTGCTGTTCATGTAGGCCTGGTGTTAGGGTTACCGTCCTGGCTTGCAGTTTTGGATTAAGGTTTGGACCGGAGCAGAGTGTGGACAGGGTTAATGAATGTAAAAAAAAAACGTGCACTTCATAAAATAAACTGCAATCTGATGTTCCAGAAGAGCCACATTTGTTTCGGTGTAACACGATATGGGTGTACAGCACATTCGACGAAGTCAGACTGACGGTGCACACCGATCTGGGTGTAGTCAAGACTACTGCGTGTTTGCTTAATGAAATTCCAAAGGCTGACAGGCAGTACAGAGTTAAAACAACCTCCCTCGCGCTCTCTCTCTCCCCTTTGTCTCAAAGGCATATTTCATTCATCTCACACTGCTGTAAACAGAGGTGCCATTACGCGTACGGGCTCTGACAATATTTAATGAGGTTAAGACAGAGTTGAAATGGTCAACTCAGATTTCAGGGGAATTCCAAAAGAGGGTGAGGGTGGAGGGTGGAGGGTGGGGGGGGTTGGGGTAAAATCCGGGCCTCGCTCTGTTCTCTTGACAGACCTGTACAGTCAGGGTAATTCAGTGCGCTGTCTATTTGACCGTGCATTCCTTATGCACATGTCATATTTAAAACCACAAATATGAATATGGGGGGGAAGAAGCTCTCTCACTCACTTTTAACGACGACAGAAATGTTTAGTCACCCGAGCCACGCAAAGGGCAGCAGACGGCAAGCAGGCGCTTCCGCACGTCGTCCTCCACCTTCAACTGCGCCCGTGCCCCGCCCGGAGAGGCTTACGGACCTGACATTTTCACATGCCCGTTTCTACAGTCGCTCAGGTCGGGCACCTTTCTCAACAACAGCGGACAATGGGAGAGCTCGGCCACAAGATCAAACATTAAAGTTTCAAGATCCTTTAACTGTAGACCACACTGCCACTAACTGAGAGTAGGCACTTTCAATAGAGCATAAAAAAAGGGCACATGATACTGGGAAAAAGTGTTTTTTTTTTGTTTTTTTTTAAATGCCTTTGAGTTTTACACTAATCTTGTGAGTGATGAGATGACAATTGTTTTCAACTTCCATACAGCTATTTGTTTTTGGATCAGACATAGGAAATCAACCGAGAAAAAAGGAAAATAAACAATCACTTCTAGGCCCATGGTGCAGGACCAGGTTACATATCCATCGCAGCCTGCATCAGAGAGCAGGCAGGTCGTCTCTGCAGAGACCACGCTGCATTTCGCCTGATCTCACAAAGTCAAACAAGCTCTGTCTTCCAGAAAATGTACCTGAAATGACAGGATGAGGGTGAAGAAAGGCCCTGACAGTTTACCACCGAGGGGTAGAATTACCACTCCATTTGATTCCATGGAAACGAGGGCTGGATCCGTTGCGCCGAGCAGCCTTCCGACTCGAGCTGCATCGAGCTTCACTTAGGTTGAAACGAGAGGAATTTGACCCCTTTTTTTTTTACAATTCACATTTGTACGGCAGATGTTTCCGTCAGACCGAATCACGGTCGCCGTGAATCTCATTGGTCAGGGCAGGCTACTGCCGAGATGGCACAAGAAATGGAGGACTTTTCACCTCCCGAGTTACGCACCCGTACTGCGAGACGGCTTGCAGCCAGACACTGAAGGCCCACAAGGCTCTGGCTTCCCACCACGGCTCCTGACTGATAACTTGGACTGGGCACCATGAGTCATTAACACCGCTATGAACACCGTCTGCCCTCCGCACGCCTTTTTAATCTATCCTGGCTGAGAGGCAGCTTTCATTGACGGCAGAATATTGAAAAAGCAAGAAAGAGGGACAGTAGCCTAATCTCCCGCTGTCCGTTTGGCAGCGGGTCCTTCTCCGAGACGACTTCCAAGAAAATCCCTGCTGTTCAATCAATGCCCACATGGCCACAGTGGCCTGGATCTGTTCCACATCTGTTCCTCTTCTGACAGCACTGGTGAAGAATGCGCTATTGCTGGGACAGTGGAAACACTCTTGCCTGTGTACTGTCAGGGTCATGAGCTGGACTTTGGGGTCTGGGTCCACACTGAGATTAAGGCTGGCCTTAAGGGTTGGGTTGAAGGGTTGGGCAAAGGTTGAGTTTAAGGGTTGGGTAATGGTTGAGTTTAAGGGTTGGGTAGTGGTTGAGTTTAAGGGTTGGGAAAAGGTTGGGTCGAAGGGCTGGGTAAATGTTGGGTTGAAGGCCTGGGTAAAGGTTGGGTTGAATGTCTGGGTAAAGGTTGGTTTGAAAGTTTGGGTAAAGGTTGGGTTGAAGGTCTGGGTAAATGTTGGATTCAATTTAGTTATATGGTTGGAGTTTGATTTAGGCTACGGCTCGGTGTGGGATTTGTCAGAGCGGTCACAAAGTCATGCCACACGTAATTCAAGGCGGATTGGTCTAAGACCCGACGGTAACAATGACATCCGGAACCAGCCAGTCCTTCTATACCAGGACTCAGCTGAAGGTTCTGGAAAAGGGCTTTGCGCAACACAAGAAGAGGTTAACCGGTAATCCGCTGAGTGTGATCCTTTCATTCCAATTATCCAGCTTTGATGACGTCAGAAAGGATTGTGGTCAGAGATTATTGTCCAAAATTAGGTGCTTGTGCAACGCTACTTTTTCCTCAGTTTTCTGCCGGTAATCTTTCTATTTGATGGAGCACAGTTAAAGGTGCTGCTGGCGGGCAGTGGCGTTCAGCTTCATAAAACTCCTCCTGTGATTACCTTCTCTGTGCCTGTGAGCATAACCGTATCCAACCACAAAACCTCCAAACATGTCTTTCCACGAAAAGGGATTCTGACTTTCCTTAACTTGTGTAAACACGCGTCTGTCCATTCGTCCAGGTTCAATAAGCATGTGGTACAGACAAGAACCGGGCAGAGACAGAGCAAAGGGAAGGAGCACACTCACACTGGACAGAATGGCAGAGTATGGCACACATTAACAAACACACACACACTGGACAGAATGGGGGTGCACTGAATACAAACAGGCATATACACACAGACACACAAACATGCTCACACACACACAGACACACACACACACACAAACACTCATACTGGACAGAATGGGGCTATATAGGACACGTGTCCACTGCAGGGCACTTACAACCACAGGGACCATTTTGACAATTTAGCAACAGGTCATGTGACTGGAGTACTACAGAAAGCCAGAGAACCTGCAGGAAAACCTCGCACACAGACCCCAGAGCTGACAAGCCACAGAACCCGCCAGTGAACCCCAAATCTCCACACGCTTCACACAGAACCTGCCAGTGAACCCCAAATCTCCACACGCTTCACACAGAACCTGCCAGTGAACCCCAAATCTCCACACGCTTCACACAGAACCTACCAGTGAACCCCAAATCTCCACACGCTTCACACAGAACCTACCAGTGAACCCCAAATCTCCACACGCTTCACACAGAACCTACCAGTGAACCCCAAATCTCCACACGCTTCACACAGAACCTGCCAGTGAACCCCAAATCTCCACACGCTTCACACAGAACCGGCCAGTGAACCCCAAATCTCCACACGCTTCACAAAGAACCTGCCAGTGAACCCCAAATCTCCACACGCTTCACACAGAACATAGGTGAGCAGCAGACGCAGTGGAACCACTTTCAATGAACAAACACACTGGTTTTATTACACTGGCTATAAACACTGTAATATATCACAATCAGCAAACGGTGCTAGTCAGACAATTGCTTAAGTTTGAAATTTCATAAAAACTAGCTTCTTTTTTGTCCAAAGAAAATGGTACATAATGGCTTTGACTGGTTTGGATATAACCCCTTAGATCATGTGAGTTTGTCTTTTCAAAAGCAATTCCATCGAAACGTTGAACAGGAAACACTCGCGTTTACTGCAAGAGCAACACTCGCGTGTTTAAATTCGACACAAAAAAACGCCGATTCGCAGCTAATTGGAGACGCATCAGAGCAAACATTAGCGTGTCACATCCCGAGTCGAGACCATTACCTGCTGAATAACAGCACGTAGTGCACAGAAATTGCTGCACAGTTCTGTCCTCCGGTAACAAATTTGGGGGAGCATTAATGAAGCCGTTCTTTCTTTTTTTCGGAATATTATTGCTCCAAATTCTTTGTGTTGTGCACTCTTCCGACCCATTTGAAAGGCAAACACGCGCGCACAAAGGCCGGTTTTGTGCGAAGCGAAATATTACATTAATGATAATAAGTGTTTGAGAGCTTTAATAGCTTGGCTTCTGTATGAAAACAAAAGTTAAGCAGAGAGCCCAGATGTAAAATAAATAGGTAAATCAGCACAAAAATACCTCTCCCCTTTGTTTGGACTGGAACTTCACAGTTAGGCCAACGGCTGGTGGCGGTGAGGGGGAGGGAGAAAGGTTTTGGGGGTACGCTCTCTGAAAAAGTACTCCCACGCAAACTGCAGCAAGTATCGCATCTTTAACTCCCCTGGCCCCCGTTACTGAGTATAAACGAGCCTTCTGTCCCTTTTTGGTGATATCGCACTTTTGTATTCCTGAGACTAACACCGATGTTTTCCACTTTAAGAGCATCTGCTAAAGTGACTGTAATGTTAGTCACGCGGGACAGAGCAAACCCGCTGCCTGTCTGTGTGAACCAGCAGAGGGCGCTGTGATGGCAGGACAGAAGTCACTGTGAGGGCGCGATGCACCGACACTGCCAGTCCCGTTCCGGCCCCCCCACACCGCCTTCACCGACGCGGGCGCGGAAAGGAGAAGACGTCACGGTTACGCCGCGGAGACGCAGGGGAGGCCTTCTGGAGACCCTCCAACATCCGAGCCGCCAGATCGCAGCGGCCAACGGACGCCTCTGCCGTCCTACTGTAAGGTAAACGGCTGCAGGCTAAGGAGAGGCAGGCCGTGCAGTTCGTAGGTTTATTTATGGAAACGTCTGGGTCTGGACACACACACATACACACACGTGCATGCATACACACACACACACACACGTTCCTGCTTCCAAGCACAAAGGCAGGAACAAATTGGAGGAGAATAATAGACTAAAGCTATAAATATGTTCCACATCACAGGGTTACCAGGGCAACCAACTAAGGTCAAAGGCCAAGGCTGAAGGTAGGGTACGAGCAAAAAATAAAAAAAATAAAAGCAAAAAAAACTTGAAGACATTGCAGCCGAGTACAAGACCTGCGAGAGTTACACATAAGCAGGGTTTATTTGTTCAAGCTCGCACTCACACCGAGCTACACATAAACATGCATGTTTTTTAGCGTAATGACCGACGCATACAGAGCACCGAGGGTGACGACACCACAAGCTGACACAAAGCAGACTGTTTCGCAGGGTCTACTCCTGTTTTGAGAATTTTACAAGTAATCAACGATGCCAGCCAGAGTACAGGCATGCATAGACAGACGGACGGACGGACGGACGGACTGACGCAGGCAGTTGAGCAGATTGGTATGTATATACGCTGCAACATATAAAATCTAATTTGCTCCAAATTCCACACCTTTCAATCCAGCTTAAACTGTATAGATTTTTTTAACAGGCAAAAATCTCACAAAAGGGATAAGTATGGGCCCGAGCAATTTGTGGAATCTAATTGAACCGTCGATGACGTCAAACCCACACCACAAACGGTCCCGGCCTGCCAGCGTCCTTGGACAGCGGACGGCAAAACAGCCTTAAAACACACGGCCCCAGGCTTCCGAGAATTTCAGACCCGATCACCAGCGACGCGCACGCTCGCTTGCCAGTTTTCGGTTCTGCTGCTAACTAAAAGAGCCTTTTTAACCGTCCATGTATTTCATTAAAACAACATCTCCTTGACCAACTATGCAACACGAGAAGGTTGGCATATGATCTGCTGCGTTGTTATAGGACACTTTCATAATGCAGTTTTAATTAAGCTGTAAAATCAGCCATGGGTTTCCAAACTCAGTCCTGGGGGAATCCTTGTGTTTGCTGGTTTCCATTCCAAACACCGCCGAAATCCCTCAGTTTGCAAGCTGTTCATTGTTCTTAATTATACACTTCTAATATCTACTGGGGGAAGAGTAACCCTTTACATTAAGTCATAAGAAGCTATGCCGTGAAGGATTAATGTCCCAGGATATCACAATGCTAGGACTTTTAATCAGACAGATTAACTCATGTTTTACTTTCCTGTAATATCCTAGAAGGTAAATGATTTTAACTGATGGAGGAGTCGATGGACAGGTGAAATCGGTGGGCTCCTCAGTGCTGAAAGTGCAGACGTGGTCACTGAAACAAAGCCATTTCTCGAAACCACAAGGTCAAAGAGAAACAAAATGGCGCCGAGCCAAATCTGCATTGTGTTAAGTTAAAAAAATACAGCAAAAAACTGAGGAAAATGTAAACACAGGTTTTCAGCGACATGAATTGACCCCAAGTTTGGCTGTTACAAAAAACAGCATACACAGGGGTCCCCAAGGGCCAAGTCTGAGAAGCAGTGAAATAAGCTGCTGGATTATATAGTGCACTATCATATAATTAAATAGGGTATGGTTTAAAGCATAAGACAGAATTAATTGCTTGTTTATGTTTGTAAAATGCTTGGACTCCTGGCTTCAACAGCGAGATAAGAGAGTGCAGGATTAACCAGCAGCAAGCACAAGCTCTGTTCTCTCCACACAACAGAAAACTGTGCTTCAAAAAAAGCTCAATCATTCCTGCAAAAATCCTTCCAGAGAGATAACTCGTTTAGAGATAACTCTGTTCGATTTGCTCTGCTTTATGACAATGCTTATTGATCTTTGATGAAATTGTAATCGCATAACATTCTTAAGGAACATTACATGACCAACAAATTGACGTTTATGGGCGTGAAATTGAATTTTATTCAATTGTGCCTTGATAAACTAGGGCACTGGCCCATTCTGTGCGGGTGACGATGTGTTGTGCACAAGTCCCGGTGTTTGAAGCACACGCTCTCCGCAGCTGTGACCTTCGGCCCTCAGAGGTCGTGTCAGTCACTAGGAGCGGCTGTGAGTCTGCAGTCCGGTAAGCAGGGTATGACTGGCCGGGTTCTAACCCTAACCCTACCGCTTCACTGGCTCCTACCTTTTTTCTTTTTGCCTTTGAGTGGAGGAAGCCCCTCGTGAAACCGCTCCCGCAGTAACAACGACCCTCCACTAGAGGCCAGTAAAGCGGTCGCTGCAGACGTCACAGCGGACGTGTAATTCCAGATCACGGACATCTACGGTTCACTGCCTTTTTAAACGTCAAAAACGAAAAAACACCCGTGCTTTTTGCTGGCCTTCGCCAAGCGAGAGAGAGAGCAGGAGAGAGGGGAGAGGGAGAGAATGAGAGAGAGGGAATGAAAGGGAGAGAGAGCGAGAGAGAGATTAAGAGTTAATTAATTGTACATCTCAATCAGTAACGTGTAGTTTATTTGCCTGTACTTCCAAGCTTATCGAACTTGCCTGGCGTAGAGGACCAGGGGACCTGGGTTGTGGGGGGGGGGGGGTGGGTGAGTTTCAGGGGTGCGGAGCGCTGGTTGACATCGCTAAATCACCGGAGGAAGACAGGCTGGCAGGACAGCCCGGGCGCTGCCGTTATTGACAACCCCCAGGCTCAAATCCTCAAACCTACACCTGTACCCTCAAACCTACACCCGTACCCTCAAACCCTCAAACCTACACCCGTACCCTCAAACCCTCAAACCTACACCCGTACCCTCAAACCCTCAAACCTACACCTATACCCTCAAACCCACACCCGTACCCTCAAACCCTCAAACCTACACCTGTACCCTCAAACCCACACCCGTACCCTCAAACCCTCAAACCTACACCCGTACCTTCCGATCCGCGCACCTCTTCCAAAAGAGCTCCAACCCCAAAATGTGGACCCACCGGAGAGGCTCCTGAGAGAACTCACCCCGGCGACAGGGACACGACGAGACTCGCCGGCCGGCTCTTGGAGCTACGCTGCCTGGCTCCGCTCCAGGAATGCAGCAGGCCTCAGCAGGCCTCCCGGGCCGTAATACCACACGAGTTAAGGAGCCTGGATGTGGGAAGACGGATAAACCGCCGTAGAGCGTCGCGGTTCGTGAGCAGTGAGCCGGGCTCGTGTTACCGAAATCGCCCGGGCGCTCGGGCGGGGGAAGGGAGGGGGAGAGGTGGGGGAGGGGGGCGTCCTTCGTTATTTGTAATCAGCGGTCAGATTGCTCGACAGTCCCGGGATGGTCAGGGAAGCGTACGTAGACTGGCGCTCCCACGCCCCTCTCTCCCTTTCCGTTGCATTTCCAGAGCCGCGCTGAAGCGTGATCGTTAGCCACGGCTAAAGCCGCTCCCGTGCGAGAGGCAGGTCCCAGCAGACCCGTCCAATCCCCCCCAGAACAGACCTGTCCAATCCCCATCCCCCCAGAACAGCCCTTTGTCTCTGTCGACATATGCACTTCATTTGGGAAGGGCATGTGTGGGGTGTTACTTAGAATTCAATGGACCATAAATGTTATGTTTCTTCACACGCCTGTATGAGAACACACACACGCGCACACACACACGCACACACGCACGCACACACACGCAGTAATGACCTGGTGGTCTGAGGGGAACAGACTAATCCTATTAAAAGTCCCCTTGTGAGGCACAACTCAAATTGTAGGCCTGGAGACTGCCTCTCATAAAGAAGCACTGGCTACTGATAAAACCCTATTAACAAGAGCAGCGTGTGTGTGTGTGTGTGTGTGTGTGTGTGTGTGTGTGTGTGTGTGTGTGTGTGTGAGAGAGAGAGAGAGAGAGAGAGAGTGAGTGGGAATGTGTGTCAGAGAGTTGGAATGTGTGTGTTCCCACGTGCATGGAAGTTTGATGCCTGAGTATGCATTTGTGCATGCATGTGTGTGTGTGCGCGCACGTGCGTGTTTATTTTGTGCTAGTACGTGTTTGTGTGCGCTTTGTGTGTGGCTGCGCATGTTTCTGCTTGCACTTAGCCGTTGTTTCACAGCTCCGACATTCATGGGTAAAAATGACACAGACCCACCTGAGCGCAATAGCACTCGACTGTGTTACCCGCTCGATAGCCTTAGCGCAATAGCACTCGACTGTGTTACCCGCTCGATAGCCTTAGCGCAATAGCACTCGACTGTGTTACCCGCTCGATAGCCTTAGCGCAATAGCACTCGACTGTGTTACCCTCTCGATAGCCTTAGCGCAATAGCACTCGACTGTGTTACCCGCTCGATAGCCTTAGCGCAATAGCACTCGACTGTGTTACCGCTCGATAGCCTTAGCGCAATAGCACTCGACTGTGTTACCTGCTTGATAGCCTTAGCGCAATAGCACTCGACTGTGTTACCCGCTCGATAGCCTTAGCGCAATAGCACTCGACTGTGTTACCCGCTCGATAGGCTGAGCGCAATAGCACTCGACTGTGTTACCCGCTCGATAGCCTTAGCGCAATAGCACTCGACTGCGTTACCCGCTCGATAGCCTTCGCTTGTTTCTCGTGAGTCGCTGTGCGGCACGGGCCGTATAATTCAATCTAACCTCGAACAGAAGAGCCACGACGAGACCGCAAAAACATGTGGGACGCTGCGCGTCTGAGCAGACAAAAGCTTGTTGTGACATTTCAGCCCGTAAGGACTGGAACGGCGCGGCTGTGTGACTTCTCTACACGTCACGCCGCCGTCAAGCATTCATTTGGCTTCGCACTGCTCTCCGTGACCAAAACACACAAAAGAAGGCAGTCAAATCAATCGAGGGTACAAACGAGGCTTATTAAGCTTATTAAAGCTAAAGTATCATATCCCCTGCCAGAAGTAATTTACTGCGAGTAAAGTATAATTATGTACATTAAGTATTAATGCGTGTGAAATGTCAAGATAATTTGGACACAAAACAAATGTGCACTACTATGGTAGCATCCCAAGATATCCCGAGAGGTTCTGTGGAGACGTCGTTACTGCAAGGAAAACATCTTTAGGTGAACTGTGAGCACACATTTCAAATGGTACGGCATTACAGACTCGCCGTTTAAAGGTCTTCTAAATGCTTCCAAATTTCACTCATTTCAAATGTGTGCGATTTGACATTTTTTGCATTGTTTATTTCTTCGACTGCAACAGGCTTTAAGTGTTCGTGTAAACCCTCACGTGTTTTTACTTTATTTAGCCGCTTTTTTTTTTTCATTTAAAGTCCAATTTCAAAACTGGACTGACCCGTACCCTGGTGAACAGCCATTTCTTGCCTGTCCCGTCTGCAAAAGCGTCGACGGATCGATGGGAATTACTCAGCCACTTGTACTGTAATTTCACACTGAATTTAATCACGGAGAGCCTCGATAAACATCTCGAGAAACATCATTCAGACATCACGTCCTCAAGGAATACCTTCAGCATCACTTCTGGAGCCGAATGTCAACCCGGGTCAGTCCTTCCCGACAGAGAGCGAGTCGCCGTGCAGCGTGCGCAGCGCAAGAGTTAAGGCCCTCATAAAGCCATAAATACAGGGAGGGCGGACTTTGCACCTTTTCCCAAGCGCAGCGCCTTAAACATCAGAGGGAGGCTGGCGTGCCAAAAGAGTCATTACTGCGACGATTATCAGTTCGGGGAAACGGGATCGGGCCGCGGCGACAGCAAACGCGGCCGAACGGAGCCCCCGCCCACCGTGGCCGGGGGTTTCCAGGTAAACGAGCCGCGCGGTAAGCGGTGGGTTACCCGTTCCAGCGTACCAGCCGCCAACCACAGGGCAATTCCAACTGCGCGGCCAAAGCCCGCGGCGACAGGTGTGGAATTATATTATGGTAATTGATGGTTGACGAGGGACCTGCCGATGAAGGACTTCTTTACACAGCACTTCTGCAGAGCCACAACACCTGCAGCCAACTCAACAACACAGTTTCTGTGTGAACAAGACACACATGCGTACACACACACACACACATACACTATCATATATACATACACACACACACACACACACTATCATACACATACACACAGACAAACACATAACATACACTCACATGCACACACACATGCTATCATATACATACACTCACATGTGCACGCTGTCACACACACACACACACACACACACACACACACACACACACACGAGAAAAACAAGCGAGAGGGATTGTTCCAGGCTGACTGCAGGGACATGTTCCACCAGGCCCGGAGAGCCGTGCCAGACGGCGTTTATCAAAATTCGCTGAGTGATTTATGCTGCCGATTGTAACGGCAGAATTAATCATGCATTCTAATTGGTTAGCTGTCAAACAACAATGTGTCTGCTTAAGCCGGTGGAGGAATGCACTGAAATAAATTGATTTTAAGTTTTTTTTTTGCAGCGTTGACACATTTTTCCTCTACTGTACAACGCATAAACCCCTGCCCAAGTAAATGTGTAAAACGACCTGGGCCTGACACAGAATCAAAAGGCCACAAGTTGGGACCAGAACCAAATTGGCAACATTTTTTCACAAAAATAGCCATGGAGCAAGATAAAGAGCATCGTTAAAGCAGGATGGGCAAAAAGCGAGAATAATGAGCTCTATCGAGCGTTTGATTACAGATACGGACCGCGCAGTCAGTCAGAGCTTGCCCAGCATTTGATTTTGAATGCAGTATGCGGCTAGTGACGTTCGGTTTGCGTTTAAACACTAAGAATTTTGATTTACTTTTGCATAAAAGAAACCATGAATAAAAATACTCAAAAAGATACATTACAATGCCCAGTCCAACAGATAACGTCATATTGATAGGATAAGATTAAAAGAGACAGCGTTACTGTTGCCCCGATGTATGCACTTGTCTTCTCATTCTAAGTGGCTCTGGATAAGAGCGTCTGTCAAACGGCAGTAACGTAATGTAGGCTAATTAAGAAGACTGACATACAGACAGACAAACAGCCCTTTCGGGGACAGTCGGACAGATTTCTTTAACTGATTCTCTATCGCAGGATAACGTGACGTGTTCGGATCTGTAAAGACACTGCACTTTGTTCAGCGTGCGCCAGGCCTTCGGGATTTCACCCTGTCATGCCGGCTCCTTATTTTATCGCTAACGACGCAAACCGGGGCGACTGGCGGTGTCGATCAGAGAGTTGGCCGCCCACGTGGGCGAGTCTGTCGCAGTCTGTTTTAGGAGGCGCACCTTCAGTCCAACCCGCCTTTATCTTCAGCTTCCCGCTGTCTCCAGAGAATGTTTATCGCTCTGCCACTGCTGCCAGCGACTAGGCTACATGTGAAATTAACTTCGAAAGTGAATAAAACCCCAAGCTCTTCACCAAATCTGGCAGGTGATCATAGAGTTGCAAAAGCCACACGTATATTTTAGTTCTTAAAATACAAAAAAACAATAACTGGCCATTCTCACAGACACAATCTTTTTTAGAGCATTTTTTTCAGCAATTCATTTAGGCCCACTAAAGACTAAAATAAAAAAAAATCAATGTTTAAAATAATCTAGCGCTGGCTATGCGGGTTAAACAAAGGCGTAATCTTCTGCTATCTCTTTAAGGCAGGTGCTGGTTTAATAAGGACGTGTCAACATACTGTGCACGTGCACTGCAGAAACATCACCCTATCCATCAACTTCTCCAGATTAATGAATCACCTTGCTATGCTAAAGCAAGCTCAGATATTGCCTCGTTTCACTCACACAAATTGAAATTTAAGATGCAGCAATTCAGCCAAAGTATAGCTGCACACACATGTAATGATACAGTTCTTCCAAATATAAAAAGTGCTTAAGTGAACCAATGAGGTGCCCTCAGAGCAAAATGTAAAACGACAAACAAAATGGGGGGGGTTAGTATAGCCTATCGTGCAAACTAAGGTTAGGGAAGGACTTATTACTGAGGTTGCAGGTTCAATTCCCAGGCAGGGCACTGCCATTTTACCCTTGAGCAAGGGACTTAACCTGAATTTCTTCAGTAAACATCCAGGCTTTATGAAAAGAATACTATGTAAAGAAGGTAAGCTATGTAAGGCGGGCGTTTTGGATAAGAGCGTACGCTAAATACCTAAAGGGCACTGTAAATGTAAAATGTACAGAAATGGCACTCTCTCGTGAGAAAGAAATGGAGGGAGCGCCGCACTGTACAGAATCGGCCCGAGAAGATATCCTCACTCTCCGGTTATTTTAGAATTCAAAGAAATATTAGATTCACGCAGGACCGGTAGGACAGCTTTGTGTTCCAAACGCAGAACAACAATGACCCTGTTCTCTCTGCAGGCAAGAGTATGCAGGGAGTGGGGGGGGGGGGGGGGGCTCACCGGAGAACCGGCCTATCCCTCTTCCTCCAGGCAGGCGGCCACGCAAGCCAAACTCCGCGCTCCGTTCCGTCCGGAACCATACAGGCACCCCTGAAGTGTGTGTGCATCGTGGCTTCCTATGCAAAGCCGGGGTGATCCACAGTAACATGCATTTCTCAGTGTTGCTCCAGTACAACACAGATCACTCTCCCCACACAGCCTGTTGCTCTGGTTAACGTACACAATACTGACCACTCATATTGCCTGATAAGAGAAATTCCCCTCCATATTGTATTTCTGGTGATGTATACACTGTCAAGCATTCATATTCATTGATATGTTTTGTCTGTGATCTGCAGTGCATTTGTCTTGCGTAATTTTGCCTGGTGTAGTTTTGTGTAATCTACGTCTACAATTTTGCACAATCTAATGGCAATTTCTGGATCAGAGGGCAAAAAAAAAAGATTTACTCAGTGAAAACATAGCCATTAGGCTCCACTTTCATACAGAGAGCAGGACACGGGGCCATTTGATTGGCCGTCCGAGCCTAAGCAATCAATTTTATTGAAGTTCACACTCAGGCTATCTCGGTCGGCTTCCACAGAAGTGCGGCGGTGGCTTTGAACCTCAAGGAGAGATGCCTTCCAATGACAGGGGCAATGATAAGATAATAACGCCAATCTGGCAGAATCTATCGCTCTGCTGGGCCGAGCTCTTCTTCGCCTCAACCCTCGTCTGTCCATTCCAAGTCCAAGTGTAAGGAGCATAACCATGGAGCAACACTGCCACCTTGTGGTTTCGGAACAAATTGATGGCACACTTATATCACTACAGCATACAGCAGTGATGTGTTTGTGTTCTTACAGTATGAATAGCTCAATCCTGCAGAACTTTCAGGCCAAACCAATCTTGAATGTCTACTTGGAATAAAATGCTAACTGTTGCATAACAGTTGTTAGAAAATTAACAACAGCCAGATGTTGACCAAGGCAATAAAACAAACAACATTTCTTAAGGCGGCACCTTTCAACTCCAGCCTCGCAGAGACAATTTTTATAATCTGAAAGAGTTTATCACCAAACAAAGATTCAAAGTTCCCTCTGATGCAACAAAAACAGAGTGTGTGAAAGTGCAAACAGCACAACAAAAAGCAAGCAAAGGCCCTCTTCTTCCAGACGTAGCTGAAGCCTTTCACCCACTTAATGCAGTGTACTACATAAGCCTTTCACCCACTTAATGCAGTGTACTACATAACACTCATTTAGCAGATGCTTTTATCCAGGGCAAGTTTACGATGTTGCAGAAACGCAAGTCCATTCATGTGGTTAATATGAGTGATAGCGGCAGACCTGGCTAGCGAGCGTATACAGACGCAGCACGGCTAAAGCGCTATGCTGCTAATGCTGCTATTAGCAGCTGGTTGAAGCAAGAGCGGCTTTACCGCCGTACGTGCAGGTGCTCGGCTCACTGTATCCGAAAGCGCAGCGTGGATTAGCAGACTGACACATTTTCCATTTAAAATGGAACTCCCACCCCAGCGGACAAATGAGAGCGGAAAGTCTGTTTTTGTATCTCTGTTTAAATGATGCACGTGGCGCTAAGAGACTTTACGCAGAGCTCCTGACTCACTGTGGTCATTAGGGATCCCATGGATTTTTAAAAAGAGTTGGGGTGTTGACCCTGGTGGTCAAATTCCCACTCTCTCTACACGGGTCCATCTTAGCATCCGCTACATCTGATTGGCTACACAATCCCTTGCAAACCCTTAATAACGTTGATTGTCCAGGCAAAAGAGGACAGAGTTCAGCAGACTTACCTAGTTAAGCAAAGGTTAAATAAATTATAAATCGAATCCCTGCCCAACGTATAAATCTTTCTCATCCAACCAGTGGGTCAATGTGAAGATTTTATCAAGCTGATCGACTATAAACAGCTTTGGCCGATAACCTCAGTATCTAAGCAGCGAACAACAGGATATGGGAAAAGAAGTTAACTACAAAAAATATATTGTAACATTTAAGTTTATATATTGAGTTGCTTTGGTTTTGTTTAGCTGTGCCATTCCTGGATGATAATGTTTAATATCACAGCCTATGTCTCCATTATGGGTCACTAGCTAAATTTATACAAGTTAAAGAAAATTTGTGATATACTATCCTTATCCCAAGGGGCCCAAAATATTGTGACATAATTTTCAATATATATCACTTCACAAGTCTGTGAAAAAACCAGTGTAGTCCACTCCTTGGTAACACACTGCCACCTAACGCGCTGCCATACAATTCCCATTCCGAACATTCCGACAATCAGCGTAACCATGGCAATTCGATTAAGATTCAAAATTCAAAAGTACAGGACAGAGAACGCAGCTGCCCAGCACACAAGCTGTACTGACCTACGAGTGTTCATTACCAAGATCGTGCTTTATGCTTCAAAGACCAGCATTTTACTCACTGGTTGATTTTGTAGAATAAACGCCTTGTAATTTAATGCAACATGTATTACACATTTATATCAAAAAGTATCTTTTCAGCATTCTGGCTGTTTTTATAAGGAACAGTGTACCTCACCATGCCTGCATACTTTAAATCCTGGGCTATACAGTGGGACAAACCAGGACACGTTTCCACTTGAGCCAGTCGGTGCTGCTTCATAAAATATTATTTATATCTTTCCTTTTGTTGTCAAAGGCAACTTTCATAATCAGAGAATCACTGAGTACATGAATATAATCGGGGCTCTAATGCTAACACTTTTTCCATGGAGTGCAATCACAAGCATCCCAATTAGTAACGCGCTTCTAAATAATTTTTTCAATTAACACACATCAGTTTTCAGGTGCAAATGCTCCTAAAACTGGAGCACTGGTGAGCACTGATAAAGATGACAGATCTTAAAGGAGGATTGAGGAAACCGCTCTTCTTCAGTCGGGGTATCACACAGATGCCATGTCATAACCTCACTCAATGTCTCCTAAGAGAAGTCGCTGGCTTTCTGCCGGTGCATGTGTATGAACACCTATACACGCCTATAACTGGGACCAGAGGACTGACCATCCATAAAAGCTAGCTAGGGCTAGCAAGTGAAAGCTAGCTAGTGCCATTCATAAAAGAAGCGAGTGCTAACCTAGAATAAGATGTGCCTTTTACTTCATAACAGATAAGGGCAGGGGAAACCTGATCCAACATATGGACTCAGATTTCCAATGGAAACAGTTCCCTGTAAGAAAAAAACTACATGAAGTACAACTTATCACCAGCAGGGGGAGCCAGTGTACCGGGCCACCACAAGAGCCCAGGTGCGCTTTAAAAAGGAAGAGAGGCACAAATTCTCTGTATTGATACAAAATATTTGTATCACAACATGATAGCAGATCCATAATGCCACAGTTCTAAATGCCAAAAGTCAACAATCAACTAATTAATGACATTCTAAGATTTTGGGGTATGCGTTCAATACCAAACGGTTAGTGACATTTCATATAGACTAATTTACGACTACAACTCACTACTAGGGAATTGTGTTAATGTTTAACCAAACAGAAATTGCACATCTAACAGCTAACAGCTTACAGAAGGTGGGTACAACAGTCCTATTCTGCTAAAGGTATGTGAAGCAGCTGGGTGTTTAACCAAGGTTAAAAGATTAAGAACTGCTAAAATAAATTTTAAGCATTTTCCAGGATTATATACATATTGCTCTGCATAGCACTGTTGCTTCCCAGGATTCAACCGTAGAGCGATTAAAATGCTTTTGTAGAATTATGTAGCCTTATGTAACTTCATAGTGAAAGCATTGTTAATACTGCCTTCCGTAACCCTTACCGTAAGCACAGTGGGTTTTCCAGCCTCACTGTCAGCCTCTAGTGGCGGCTCGGAATACAACACAATAAAATCCTCAAGGAGTACGCTGTTGCAGCGTTACCAAATATATCCACTAGAGGGCATCAGAGACCGGATTAAATCTATCGTCCAAGACAGGTGCCCTATCCGTTTCCTCTACATCTGCATTCAACCAAGACCGTTTTACAGGGTTTTTATTACTACTGGCATTACAACTATAGCGCAGTTCTGATGTTTAACAGGGAAGACAATGCTGTACCTCTGCGGATGCAAAGAGAGCCTCTGAGCTTGAGCATAGACATGAACCCCAACCCAAAAGGGACCTCCAGGTGCACTGGGGAGCGAGCACGCATTACTCCGTCTGTTGGCTGAACTGCAGGTCCCTAGTGTGACAAGGGGACCAGAAGCAAACGTCCAAACCCAGAGCAGTGGTGCCGGAGCCACACCCACAGCGACTGCCGGGGTGGGACCCGCCTCGCGGCGGACCACACCCCCACGGTGGTCCCGTCTCGGAGAGGTCACAGAGATGATTACACGCTCTTCTTCACCACAGGAATGCAGCGGGAGAAAGAGAACGCACAAAGGGGGATTGGGCATCTCTGGTAGGTGTGACTCCTTATCGAAAAAAAAGCATAAAGATCGCCATAGCAACGGAGCCGGACCACCTTCCCCGGCCCCTGCGGGGACAATGGAGCCCGGCGGTGACCGCGGGGCGGTCGGAATGTGACATTCCCGAGGGGAGGACACAAACGCACACCGGGGCGGCTTTGTCCCTCCGGTGGAACAGAAAGAAGGAAAGAAAAGGAGGAACAAAAGGAGGCGAGACCAAAAAAGAGAAAAGGGAGGCCTAAAAAGAGCCGGGTGCCTTTCTCCCGCGAGGTGCGCAGACTCCAGCAGGCAGGAGCTTCAGGTAACTCCAGGCCCCAGAGGGCACAGACCTGCAGAAGGAGCTCAGCGTCCGACTCCTCACCCACAGACTCCTCTCTCTCCTGCCACAGCCCGGGGTTAACCCTGCTGGGCTACAGCCCCACTAACACAGCCACGCCCCTCTCACAACATGCAACTGCCCAGCTGTTGCTCATGTAACACATAAAACGGGCTGCAAGAGTTCTGATTGGACGAGAGTCACAGAAGTGGGACAAGGGAAGAATGCAGAGGAAAGGAGAGGGACCAGGAAGAAGAAAACTCAAATCTAACAGACCGGCTGAAGCCATTTTGGACAAGCAAAGCAATTTCCACACAGAATCAGTCTGTCTGTCTCTCACGCACGCACGCACGCAAAGGCTGCACCACATGACTAGACTATCACTATCACACCAGGGTTCAACAGAACACGCAAGCACAGTCCTGTCACCTCACTCCAATGCCTGCATGAGCTGTGGACAATAGCAGGGAATTAGGGCTTTGACAGGGTGGTGACAGGGCAATCAGAGCGATGACAGACCGTTGACAGCGACACCAAGGACAATCACTGGGACACTGTGGGGCAACAGCATAACTGGTAGAGGGGTAATGGAGTGATTATTAGGGGGCAGAGGGGTAATTGGATGATAACTGGAAGGCAGTGGAGTAATTAGGTGATAATCGGGAGTAGGTGGGGTAATTAGGTGATAACTGGGAGTAGGTGATAAGAGGGAGTCAGTGGGGTAACTGGGTGATAACTGGGAGGGGGTGGGGTAACTGAGTGATAACTCGGAGAAAGTGGGGTGATTGGGCGATAACTCGGAGGGGGTGGGGTAACTGGGTGATAACTGGGAGGGGGTGGGGTAACTGGGTGATAACTGGGAGGGGGTGGGGTAACTGGGAGATAACTCGGAGAAGGTGGGGTGATTGGGCGATAACTCGGAGGGGGTGGGGTAACTGGGAGGAGGTGGGGTAACTGGGTGATAACTGGGAGGGGGTGGTGTAACTGGGTGATAGAGGGTGATTAGAGGATGTTGCCAGGTTGGTAATGAGGGGTAAGGGGGAGTTGGTACACGTCTGTAATACGGAGGGTCTGAACACTGTGGTGGGTCAGAGACCATAATCTCCCCATAATCTCGACCACAATCACCCACTTCAGCCAGCCACACTTTAAGCACACCACTGGACATGGGAGTATAGGGCCGGGCTCACGCTGGCAACCCTAATGGTCCAGCAGTGCAGGTTCCTGCTCATTTTCCTGCAGGGAATAATCTCCTCCTCGGCCTGTTTAAACAGAATCCCCCCTTTCATGTACAACAAGAGAAAAAGACAACAGTGTCTCCCTCCAGAGGGTAGGGTGGGGGGTACACTGTTCAGGGGTTTGGCAAGCGGCCAAGGTAAGCATGAAGAGCAGCTGTGACCAGCCCGCTTTCACTCCCAAATTACAGCTGCTGTACCCTCAGGCCTCCACTAGGGGCAGCCAAAGTACATCTGATTAAAGACTGATCCGAGGTCAGCCCCTGCAGGGCTCCCATTAGGGGCAGCCTAAGTGTAGCTGATTAAAGACTGGTCTGGGGTCAGCTCCCTCCCATCATCCCCTTAGAGACAACCCAAGTGTACCAGATTTGACTGATCCCGATCACCAGACGATGGGGGTTGGAATTAGGCGACCTGGGGGTCACCATTTTAGCCTATGGTCCTGAAACATCTGCAGTGCATAATGTTGCTTGGTCACTCAAAAAGTCTCTCAATCGGGTGAAAAAGTTGTAATGGTTTGGTGTTTTTTAGCGCAAGCTCTTATCCAGAGCGACGTACACGGATGAAATACGGCGACACCTGCCAGCCATTCAACCTCCTGCATTCTGCCAGGGTGCATCTGATGACATCACAATGGATCAAGCGTGGGCGTGACCGCTTAAACCGTGAGACCAAACCGTGAATGTGTTACTGAGGCAAATGTATGAAGACTGACTGAACGTTCAAGCGAGTGGGTGTTCCACCTGGTGCAATGGGTGAGAATATCAAAGGCAAAGCTGGAGAGTAGCGGGCCGAACCAGCTACCTCAAAAAGAGACAGGGACTGACCCGTTACACGCACACGCACGCACGCACGCACGCATGCACAGGCAGGAAGGCAAAATGGTCAGAACAGCACACAGAGAAGAAAACCATCAGGAAAAATGGATACACCCCCACCCCCACGCCAAATACCCTCCCAGTCTTTCAGTAATTTACACACACACACACACACACACACACACACACACGGAACAAAGGTGCCTTTTTCCTCAGGAAGGGTCAGCAGTTTCCCTCCATCAGACGGCCGCTTGTTTCTTGTTTTTTGGTCCGAGGCTGCCCACTCCCTGACCACCCCCGGCCTCCCCCCCCCCCCCCACAGCCCCCGCCACCCCCCTACGGCCCCCCCACAGCCCCCGCCGCCCCAGAGACAAACTGCCCATTGTTTCAGCATCGGCCATAAATGACAGCCCTCCTGATCCAGCGCACGTTCCAGGCCCTCTCCAGACGGCTACGCGGAGAGAGAGAGAGAGAGAGAGAGAGAGTAAATGAATGAACGCAAACACACAGCAGGGCCGCGCTCTCCCCCTCCTCTACACGAGCAGCCCGTCTCCAGCTGAGAAGTGCAGCGGCAAAGCAGCGGCATTAAGAGCGCCGCGAGAGACGGGCAGAGCGGCGCGCTGAACGCACGACGGCCCGCGCTGAACGCAAGCCCGCTCCCCCCAGCGCTGAACGCAAGCCCGCTCCCCCCCCGCGCTGAACGCAAGCCCGCTCCCCCCAGCGCTGAACGCAAGCCCGCTCCCCCCAGCGCTGAACGCAAGCCCGCTCCCCCCAGCGCTGAACGCAAGCCCGCTCCCCCAGCGCTGAACGCAAGCCCGCTCCCCCCAGCGCTGAACGCAAGCCCGCTCCCCCAGCGCTGAACGCAAGCCCGCTCCCCCCGCGCTGAACGCAAGCCCGCTCCCCCCGCACGGTGTTCGTACGGCAGGCTCGAGTGTAAACCGGGCTTGCCTCATGACGCTGAGGAACACGCGCCAAGAAGGCGTGAGCGTGAGGTAGATGAAAACCAGCGAGGTAATCTAACGTTGTCGAAACATTCCTTCAACACGCCGCCAACGCTGTGGGACGCAGAGGGTGTCTCCCGCTGCTTGAGAGAAGCCCGTTGGCGGATGCAGATAAGAGCGAGACAAAGGCTTGCACACGGTCTGTGCCAGGGTTTCACCGTCTTTTACAGGGTCACTGTCGTCCAGATAATCAGTCCAGTCCTGAGTCTATCAGCCTGTGATAAAGTGTCCCGTGTGTGAGAACACGCTGAGACGCAGTGCGTCAGACTCTGGTCCCGTGTGTGAGAACACGCTGAGATGCAGTGCGTCAGACTCTGGTCCCGTGTGTGAGAACACGCAGAGTCACAGCGCGTTAGACTTTGGTCCTCTGTAAAGGTGTACCACACCGAACGATTGGCGATCCGCTCCCAGTGGAACTGCAAATTATGCAGCGTAGCCTGTCCACAGGTTGCTTAACTCAGAGAACAGACTGCTCTGCTCAGGAGAATCGCAATTGCTAATCTGACATCTCGCCTCTCAAGCCCATGATGCATTTATTGCAGCAGCACAGTTATCCAGCACTGTGCCCAACAGTTCTGTTTGCAGTACAGTCTTCTTACATGGTGTCCAACAGCTTGCCTGCACTTTGAGCTTTTCCCTGCTGCCAAACTACAATTTACCAGCTTCAACACAACTAAACACCAAGTGCTGACCTATCCAATCAACACACAATAATTAACTTGTGGCAGCAGTGTAATGGGTAAGGAACTGGCCTTGTAACCCAAAGGTTGGAGGTCAAATTCCCAGGTAGGACACTGCCATTGTACCCTTGAGCAAGGTACTTGACTTGCATCTGTATATATAGAGCTGTATAAATGGATACCAAGTAAGAATGTGAAAGCTCAGCTGTGTAACAGCATCTGCTAAATGCCTGTAATGTAATGCAATGGTTTAGTTGTATCAAAGTATAAAAAGAGAGGCATAGGACGCTTGAAGAGCAACAAATAGTTACAAAGCAGATTTTAAAGAACATAAAAGTCACTGGCAACCTTTCAAAGATCCCATCATGTGTTCCCATCTGTTAGTTATGAGACAACACCAGGCTTGCCTTTGAAAGCGAGAGTGCCACTCAAAATACAGACCGCTAAAGAGAGGCTGTGTTTGCTCTCAGCGACGCGCTCCCACACCGCCGAAGAGAGGCTGTGTCGTAGGCGGTGACACTTTCCCAGACCGCCAGAGAGGCTGTGTTTGCGCTCAGCGTCGTACGCGGTGACACGTTCACACCGACACGGTCTTCAGCAGGCAGCCGTTCCTAACTGAGCGCTGTTGGGCGCTAACACGGACTTCTCTCCTCGAGCGCGCGTAGCGGATGAGGCGCGCGGACTTAGAAACCGGAACGTCGCAGGTTCAGTAAAACTCAAATCCTCCCTCCGTCCGTTTGCGCACCACAGGAACGGTGGGGGCGGGGACGGGGGAGTGGTCGCCGAGCGCTGGACAGATGCTTATTTTGGGGAGGGGGCAGGGTGGTGAATCACAGAGCCAGACCCCTCTCCTTGTTAAAAAAAGCCCTGGTCCTTTTGTCAGGGCCCGAAAGGCGGCCACAAAGTGGCCCTTTGTCCCCCTCCCTGTAGCCCGAATAAAAGCCTCTTGTGTCTTTAGGCCTCTGACCGAGTTTACTCCACACTTTAGCTCCCTTTGTGAACCAAGTGTCCCACCGTCAAGCGCTCGATCCTGGAGTCACTCGCCGTTAGACAGAGGGTCCCTCTTCAGCACAGAAAGGAGGACTTGTTCTGAGAAGATGTTAATGAAGGGGGTGGAGGGGTAGGGGGAGGGAGGGGTGTGCGGTGCACCATATACTGAAATAGAAGGGGCTCTGTCCCGGGACACAACAATAGGCGGAATTCTTTAACGCTAAGGCTAAGGCTAAAGCAAAAGCACAGAGAGAAGGAGGGGAGAGAGATACAGAGAGGGAATGAGAGAGAGAGATGGAGAGAGAGGGAGATGGAGAGAGAGATGGAGTGGCAGAGAGATGAAGAGAGAGAGAAAAATGGAGAGTGGCAATGTGAGAGAGAGATGGCAAGAGATGGAGAAAGAGAGAGAGAGAGAGAGAGAGAGAGAATCGTCAAATCACCCGTCTGGCAGGAGTGATGTTTATAATAAACTCCACTACTCCTTCCCCATCCATCCGCCCCCACTGGCGTTACATCTGGGACCATGTCTAAGCTCACGATGGACCCAGCCGACACTCATTTCTTAAATATTTCCCTCACTCCTTCAACATCTGTTCAACCATCAGATGAAACCTGTACTAAATCAATAGATTTTTTTAGTTTAGTTAATTTTGGTTATTGGCTGAATCCCGCCTAAACTTTTTTTTTCCCGGCAGAATCACACATAATAATTCATGCTCGTTTCATTTTTCTGTCGGAGTTAAGGACACATTTTTCGATTTGTTCAGGCTGAAGTCTTGGGTCTTTACGGTCCGCTCTTGGCCCCGGAGGTTTTTGGTAAAAGGCCTGGGCCGCCTGTGGGACAGCGCGGGAGAGCAGCGGGCAGTGGGAGGGGGGGGGTGGAGTCAGACAGCGTCTGCGGGACACATGGCGCAGTGTCTGCGGCCGCGTCGGGGCGAACACAGGCCCCACTGTGCATCGGAGAGACGGAGGAAACGCCGCTGTGGAGACAGGTGCTCCTCGGAAGCTGGGAGCACTGCGTTATGAGGGCCCGTTCCCCTGCCACACGCGTGTGTTTGTGTACACTCGCACACGCACAGACACACATTCAAACATACGCACCCCGTACACATAAATATACATACACACACGTTCATAAATAACTCAAACACAAACACTCAAAAATAAGCACATAAACCCAGTACACATAAATATATACAGATGCACGCTTTCACACACACTGACACACACACAAACACAAAACACTCAGACACACACACACACACACACACACATAGCTGCAGGCACTGTTCTTAAACAGTGTTGTATCCACCTCCCTAAGCCTTCCCCAGTAATCAGAGGTGCGACAGCAGTCTGTACTCACCTCACCCATGTCCCAACAGAAGTCTCCAATCTGAATAAAGGCACAACAGCGCCCCCTATCACCCACAGAGCGCCATGCCCACAGCATCAGCCCACTCCCCTCCTGTTCTTAACCCAGCTGCCACTCAGCGTCAGAGACAGAGGCGAAGGCACCAACTGCAGTCCGTCACAGACGGACTCCGGGGTCGTGGCGGACTGCCACCTGAACCAGCCAGACACTGAGTCCCGAGCATATTCAGCCAGGCTACAGCCCGCGCTTCAAACAGAGGGCAAGCTAACCGATGAAAAGACTGGACCGAACACTTTTTTTTTCAAAATCAGCAACTGGACAGAAGCTTGGAGTGCAAACGTCACACGTGTCCCAGAAAACAGAAGTTGTTTTTTTTGTTTAATGCTCCAGCTGACTTTTGATTCCTGTCTTTATGAAAACCTGCCATCGAACAGAAACCCACCCGCCCCACCAATAGCCCAAAATCCTCTTAAAGGGCAAGTGTGTGGTTCCGCTGGGGTGGGGGGGGGGGGGGGGGGGGCTGGGGTTTAGGGAAGGGCGGGAGGCACATGGAGAGAGCAGGGAGAAGAGACTTAGGTTTGTACAATAATAGATCAGTCTTCAGAGGGGTTTAAAAAAAAACTCAGTTATATCCTGAGCCGGCAGATATCTGCGGGCTCCATCGATTGCGGGGAGGGTGGGGATGGGTTTAGGGTTTGAGGGCATGAAAGGGGTGACATTGTGTGGTCCCCTTTATGCTCTCCTCAGCTCTTTTAAAAACCAGCTGAAGGTCTGGAGGGGGGAAAACAAAACCCTGTTTCTAGTTGAAGAAACAGAAGAGGATTTTTTCCTCTCCCTCTCCAAATGAGATTGGTGGCAGAGAACATACAGTTTGTAAACCCCGTGTTAAAATAGTAAGGCATGAGCTCCAAATCTTAACTCTGCCTGAAGAGGCGTAGAAAGTAAATATGCAAGGCTATGATCTAAGCTGTTAAGAGTAGATTATATGTATACTGTTAAATTACCAATATATAATGGAGAAACAAATTTAATGCATATCCACCTAACCCAATTGACCTGATGTACCACAATTAAAAGTAAAAGACCTAAGCAAAAACGATGCAGCTATTAAAATAGTTTCCCCGAGTTATACACATTATGGAGGAAATGATTGTCACTGGAAGTCACGCAAGGTTACTTAGTCACACCTGAGCGGCGTGGATATAGGGCAGGTGCCAAGCCTCACCGGCTGTGAATGAGCCCCCACAAGACGCCTCCGCAGCTGCCGGTAGCCTACACTAGCCTATACAGTACGGCTGAACATGCGATTTTTTAACAGGGCATTCTTACTCTTAGTTCAACCACTGTCATCCAATTCGCGGATTAGTGGTCTCTGCAGACGCCCTTTCCTTGAAAATGGCTCGTCCTTTTGACGAAAATACGGGTGAAAAGAAGCAAAAAGGCAGCCTTTAAAAAAATTTAAAAAAAGCGCACGCACCTGCGCCCCGGCTCGTGCTGGCTCAAGTGCACAGCCACGTGTAGTGATTCAGGTGTCAGATTATAACTGTCGCGCGCACGCTTACTGCAGGTGCCACACTATGGCTCAGGAGTAGGCTAAATAACTGCACAGTTGCTCATACACAGTTTGGACAACACAAAACGCCGGCTGTACAGTGTCTCCGCCTGTTTCGTATCCGACTGGACATCCCCACCCCTTACTAGTTCCCCATAAAAAAAATCTTTACAGAATATTCTTTTACATAAAGATGATAGGCTACAAGGCATCAATATGTCAGTGAATAATTGAAACAAAAACAACAATGGATCAGAGCTGATTTCATACACTGACATATGTACACAATCATACCTATTTATTTCCATTGTTGTATGATGTTTGGCAATAATAACTTCAGGCACAACCTTGACTTTTTCTGATCGTGATGCAAACCGTCAAAACAAACTGCAAGGTCTCTGTTTCTTATTAGCCAACTAATCTTAAAACAAAATACCCTTGGTTGGCGCTGTTTCACAGACCTCATTTGAAAACTAACGGAGCAAAAATAGAATTGAGCAAAAACAGACCACTACAAAACCGAACACTGCGGGCGTGGGGAGGAGTCATAGCAATACATTTCTTCACTTTCATCTTTCTTTCGGCCTTATTGTTATAGTCTGAGAACCCTCGGTTGCATAAAATAATACATACTTCATGCGCAAATAGCTGGTCTAAGTGTGTTTTCAAGAACTCGGTTTTGCTTGACCCACGTCTCAAAAGCAAGCTGACTCAACCTCTACGTCTCGAGTCGTGTTAGCTGGTTTATTACAACAGACTTGACATTGACAAATCTTACCTGTCAAAGCCGACGTATGTTTATTCCACAAAATGTAATAGTTTATTATTCCTCTGTGACAGAACTGACCGCGCATCCTTTCATCCTGTCAGTTGTGTTTACGTATATCCCAAACTACGAAGAGGTAGCCTATGGGTTTCGTTAGACAGGCGCAACCAGTAGCCTAAGCATCCACAGCAGGTAAAGTTATGAAACCAACAGAAAGTGCAAACGTTGGAGGCAACTCATCATAGCGCCATGCGTATCCATAAGCGGTCAACATCCCACTGTATACTCCGTTTCCGTCAGTGTCAGCGACAGGATTCCTCTTAAGCATGCACCCATGTGACAGTCTACCGGACCACAAGATTCCCACTCTAGGACCAATCTTTACGATGGGACCCTCATCCATGATGTCAGTAAAATTAGAGAAGTTATAAAAAAGGACCGTCTGATTTTTCTTGGTTCAAATATAGAAAAGTTAAAATTATTCACACGCAAGATGGAGAAACACTAAAAAAGATGTTTCCCACACATGCACACCTCCGCATGTAGCCTATAAGACCGATGTATCCAGTATCTGTGCGCGTCTTGAAATTAGAAGCTTTCACTGCCCGCGTACCAAAAATCTTAAACAAAAAAAAAAAGCGAGCGAATCAAAATGCAAAAAATCCAAGTTTGCGTGACGGTATCTTCTCCGATTCCAAGCTGAGCTCCCACGCAGCTGGAGCTGGGAGAGGGGGGAGGCACCGATGTGTTCCAGAGGTTAGACTGAACTGTAACCGCTCAATCTCTTCTCACGCTTTCAGCGATTTCACCACAGCGTCCCACAGGCAGGCCAGCATACACTAAGCCATTCTTAGAGGAGCGCAGCAGTCAACACTCTGGGCTCGCCTGACGCGTGGAAGCAAAGCACTATGGTAAATGCAGTTTCCTTTCCCCCGTATGTAGCCTACTGTACGAACTTTTCATCCCACCAAACTACCCATTCTTGAAAAGTAGAATCGTATATTGTTGACAAGTTGTAGGCAATTTTCCATAAGTTCATTGTTTCGTCTCCCATCGTCTAGATCAATATAGCTACCTATTACACGTCAGTTGTAAGACGCACCGCTGTGTTACTTAGGTTGTGGTGAGTTTACCCTATATAGCCTATACACCAACATTTTTGTATCTTGAGTGTCTGCAAGTGGAATCCAAAGTCCGCATTTATTTATTTAAATCAATCAACATGCAGTGCAACCTCAGACTGTCCCCAGCATGGATCGGACTGTGAGCCACGTGAATAGTTGAGAACTATATGACTTATTCCGTAATGCACGTTTAATGAGCTCTCAGGCATACAAGTATGAGAGCGAACGGATTAATGTCTATTACAAGAGGAGATTGACATTGAACGGTGCGTGCTATACCTCGTCTTCATTCTGACGGCCGCAGGGTGACTTTTTATTTGCGGAATCTTTTACAGGCCATTATACCTGCGTTCAAAAGCGATCCAATTCCAAAACGGATGTGGGGGATGGCAGATTTATGTTTTCGGATCTGATTTATTTTATGGCCCTCACAAAGGAAAGAAAAGCATGTAACCTACCTGTGGCGACTGAGGATGTGTAGGCTACTAAATACCAAAGTCGGACGTTTATGATTTTTTTTTTATTACTTACAGTAGCCTAACTCAGTACACATTCATCTGTGTTACTATTATGAGCAACTTTTTTTAATTTTAGTGTGCGGCAATTTCGGAGTTCAATTTTAAACGCAAATGTTCCGCAGGGGTTTAGGCTAATGTTTATTTTGCACTCAATTTACACTGACATTTTTTTTCCCCTCTCGGCACAAATTTCCGTTTAGAGAATCATTTATTTGGAATGCATCTTCTACACCAACCCTTCCTGTGATCTTTTCACACCTTTCTTCAGAAATGCTACGTATCCGACTTACACTACACACAAGGAAAGGCCATGCTAGCAGTAGTATTATTTTGAATGGGAGTCAATGGGATGTTTTCAAACCTGGCCACAAATTAGCTACTTTTCTCTCTGACAAAACGAGTCATGTTTGTAGCTATATGAAATATGAAGGCATCGGCGGTCAGCATAGAAAACATCCAAAATAAAAGGCGAGTCAGTTTTGTATAAAAGTAATTCCTTACGAATGTTACGAAAATGATGACCTGACTACCAAAATATAAGGTCCAACCAAGAATAGCAAATCAGCTTCCACAATACAACCAGGGGAACAGGTGGACTCACCCGGCGTAGGTAGCGATTCATTCCTCCCACAGTCCAGTCTTCAGCCACCCCAAAGGACCGAGCCCGTTCATCTTCTCCCCGTTCCTTTTAATAGGTTTGATCTCCAAACAGAAGCTCTAACCTCCACAAGAGGTTTGCTAAAACTACCGCAGCACTGTTGCCAAATGGAAGATAACTCATGCCCCCTTTGCCATGAATGGAGGCTATTTCAATTTCAAAACTACCACCACGACCCATCCTGGTGCTTTCTCTCTCGTCGTGACGTCGTCTTCCCCGGTGACGTCACAGGCTACCAATTATCTCTTCCAATGGGAAGTGCCTGCGTGTTAGGCACAGGGTTACGTCATCATGTTTGAAACACCTGTCCAAAGAGAATGTTTGGTTAAAAAAAAAATTAAATAAGAGAATGATTCGTCCAAAAATAACTGCTAATTATTCCTGGGTGCTGTGATTCCACTGAGGCAGCGACTTGGCGTTTGGTAGGCAGCCACTAACGCATAGGCCTATTAGATGCACATGGTATTTTGACTCGCGGTTTACCTTTACATTATCTTATTGTTGCCATGTAAACAAATGATTGAAATATAAAATGGCATAGAACATTACCAGCCAGCACGCCTACTATGCCCAGTACCTGTCCTGTCGGTGTTTTTGCAAATCGGCGCTAGGCCTGCGAAGGGTCCAGTAGACCGTTGAGGCGAGGAACAGATTAAAATAGTTAAAATAGTGCAAAATTGTTGGTGAATGATCCTTCCGCCGATGTGCAAAAGAACGCTGGAGGACCCCAGCTGGCAGCGACGGCGGTCAGATAGGCGCTTGCTTGCTGGGTAGCCTAACGCACTTAGCATCAGATTATAATGTCACTTGTCTAGACTGCCCTGCAAAGCACATCATAATTCTTAGGCGCCTTTTAAGAATAGTGAGATTAAAGTTTAAGCCAATACCATTTGAACGTGCATTTAAAAACAGATACGAGTCTGGCTTTGTTTTATGAGGGGGGAAATACATTGCCCGCACTATTACGTAGGTTAGAGATTCACCGGAGATCCAGTCCGTATTTTCTAATATACCCTCCTCTGGCGCGTGTCCAGCGCTTTCCCGAAGTACCTGAATTGCACGCGATTCTGTCAATTGGAGGTATTTGATCACTTTCTTGTGTGCGAGGCTGAAAGGGTTTCTTTGGAAGTGTGTACACACGGCATTGCGTGACTAGGGCCAGAGCACAAAACACAAAGACATTGTTTTCAGCGATCAAACCCCCTTTCTGGTAACAGGACGGCATTCCTGTCTCGCATTCCTCCGGCTGCTGCGGAGAATTTATATAAGAAACAAAATGGGAGGGAAAGTAATGCATTTTTAATTATGCGCCAGGCTTTTATATCTAACTTGTCTGTATACAGGAGCTTATGAGATTAAAAGACCTTATGCCCCTTTATGGTGTGAATTAATTTAATGACATTTTTTTTACATTCATAAAAAATAAGGACTATGTTGAAGGGGCAGTTGGGTCTTCCAAAGGGCACCTACCAACTTAAAATCACTTTCATTGTACAATATTTTCTGTAATGGCTATACAGCCCAGATTGCTTTCTCATAAACTACATATCATGTGGTATTATGTTATGTAAGACTGTTGTTTTCTTGTCCTTGTATCGTCCGTAAATGTGCAGAAGTCTTCTGGTTCTGTTGACCCAAATTTGATCCATAGACGATGGGTCAGGCAAGCATTTGTTTAGTATATTTATACCATATTGTTTACCCACGGGCCCTGTTAAATGATGGCAGATTGCTAATGGCTCAATAGTATTCTCCAAAATATTTATAGTGGAAACAGGACTAGCGAGCTTCCGTCATTAACAATGAAGCTTGAAACAGGGAGCAGATTTGAAATCCTGAATTCAGGAAACTCAGCTGGCCGATACGAAAGGTTGGGTAAGAGCAGACCAGAGGCGCAACGTTCTCACCTCTTCCACACTGCAGACAGTCGATTTTTAAGCACTTCCCTTTCGTTTGAGAAACGTTTAATTTCTTCATAAACTTCACAGTATTATTTGTTTCGTTATTTATCACAGTCCTGTACTTAAATTGAGTTTCGTGTCACATGATATTGCAGCATTGCTGTAAAGTCGTGATTGTATTAGTTCCAAAACAATTGCATTATACTTGCCATTGTTAACAACGGTCATTGCTGAGAACTCAAATGGCAGCTTGTGAAACGCGGAATTGAAATGAAGCTACATTTTGAGCACTTTAAAATGATTATGTGACATTTGTTTGCATTTCTGTGGGTTTTAAATGTGGACACAGCAAATAATTGCATAGTGAGGCAAACACATACATGCATGCGCGCACACACACACACACACACACACACACACACACACACACACAATATGATCACAAAGGGATTACTCTCCCGTCAGTACGATTTCCAAGAAGAACAACGTAGTTAGATGACAGCCTGTCCAAAATGCAAAATCAACACATAGGGTGTGTTGTTTTTACTTCTGTGTTTTTTTACCTTGCCTGTAATTACTGTGTTAATACCATGATGTGAAGTTTACACCAGCCACCAGCCAAATGCTGGTAAAATTTTGATTGTGGCTGGTAAGATTTTCGACAGCCACTTTGGCCGGTAACAAACCAGGTTGTGTTATATTTTAAAAGGCAATGTGGCTGGTAAAATGCTGAAGTTGTCTGGTTATTTTTAGAATCCACAAGCCACCCTGGCAAGTGTGTGAAAAAGTTAATTTCATACCCTGGTTAGTACACCTGGCCACAGTACTATGTTGTGTCCGCAGCAATAAAATCACCTAGGGTGGTTTACCAAACCAAAATCTTTGCCCTAAAACATTATGTAAAAAGGTCAAAGTTCACCTAGGACCAGTGCTTGAGGGCTAATCTAAGGACTGGATTCAAACAGCATTGTTTTTGTTTTTTTTCATTCTTTGCCAACACATTGTGGCAAGTTCTGCATTCTGCAACATTAAATTTGGTAAAAATGTGTGTTTGTGAAGACACAAAAAAAAAACTAGCAAAGGGAAAATGTGTATTGAATCCAGGCCCAAGTGTCCCACTGCCGTCCTCGGCTTCTACCCGCCGTATCCAGCGTGCCGGTGTCTCCTAGGAGGGCGTGGCAGACGCTGGTTCTCACGCTCCTCGTGTCAGGCATCTCTCCCTCCCTCCCTCCCTCGCTCCTTTACCTGTTTGTGTTTACAGCATGGGGGAAACCCCTCCCTCTCGTATATGAGGAAGTGCGCCGGATCCCCTGCCGCAAAGGTGGAATATTACACCCGGAGCGCCTCGGAGTGACCTCCCGTATGAGGACGAAAGGGAACGCCATGCGGAAATATCAACTGGGAAGAACAACCTCCCTTTTAAATTATTTTACCACAAAATAAATCATTTATAATAACATACTATTAGTATGTTTTGTGTGTGTGTGTGTGTGTGAGTGAGTGTGCGCGTGTGTGGTGTGTGCGTGCGTTAGTAAAATTAAACTCTGGCATAAGTAAAATGAATCCTGTATGTGGCGTTTCAGTTGGTATCCCCGCCAAATATAAACAGAAACCAGCTTAGCCGAGAGCTTAACTGCAGGAGAGACAATGGATGCAGTTATTTCTGCAGAGCAGCTCTCCGATGCACACAAAGGACAGTGAGCTCCAGGAACGATTAGCACTGTATGACATTCATTATTGTACAGAGACCACAGTCGAGTCCCGCGAGCAAGCCTAGGCCTCCCCTGCGCACTGCAGAGCCGGAACCGGGCGGGGCCGGGGGGGGGGTTTCCGTTATCTTGTTTAGCCACACTGAGCCGTGTCGCCTTAGCTTAGCCCCCCCACCTCGGCATTCCGGGTGCAGGTCTTCTCACGAGAGGGATCAAATACGGGTATATAAACATAAATATGGGAATGCTGGGAAAATGCCCTGCTTCTGGCAGCACGGTAAAATAAAAAGCAACGGATATAAACACGGAATGAAGGAGACAGCAGGGTGCCGGCATCGTGAATTACAGCCACGGAGAAGAAGAGGCTTGTGGGAATGCTAGTATTGTCAGGAAAACCTTTTCCTTGGACAAAGAGATATACTTTATCGACCCCATGGGGCAATTTGTCCTCTGCATTTGACCCATCCTAAATACTTAGGAGTGCAGCGCCCGGAGACCAACTCCAGTTCTGAGGCCAGCGCCTTGGTCAAAGGCAATGGCAGGAGTATGCCTAACCTGACATACATGTCTTTGGTCAAGCTGCAGTAGCCTCCTGCATCTGTGGAACAAATAGGATGTTATCCTCTGAAGCCCTGGTTGGTTGTGATGCGACGACGAGACAACGCCCTTTCCACACAGGTGCTGTAGTAATCATCCGGTAATGCTCCACGTTCTTTGATACTGACACCGAAAGATTTGCCTCCCTAACCTGAAGCCGAAATGCTCCAATTCAATGCTTTTTATTGGCGGTCATAAAAGGGGCGTGGCCGAGCACAGTCCAAGCGGTAACTGTCGTCCTGTCCTTGGACAAGCCTGAATATTCAAAAGTCTCAATACGGCGCCAGAAACTCCCGTTTCCAACTAACCAGGAGCAAGGAAATACAGGAGAGAGGATGGAAGGGGTGTGAGAGCTGAATATCTGGTTACTGCAGAGCATCTGCGATGCCAGGTCAAGCGGTTTTGGTTGCAGCTTGCGGGAGTGCGGTTCCCGCTCCACAGTGTGAATGGGGAATTAATCTGCAGCCCGCTCTATCTTTTCTGCTACATCCAACACAAGGGCCCATTCAGCTCCGCTAGAACAAACGTTTCCTTATGTAGCTCAGCGCTAGCCCCGGCGCCCGGGACCACGGAGGAGAAACTGGTTATTCATCAACCAGCTTGCGAAGGGACGAGGACTCAGAGAGGCATGGAAACTAAGACAAGAAACCACTGGAGGAATTTCTGGCAGATGGCAGCTCCTACAAGACACCGGCGGCCTCCCTGCTCCGCTCTGCAAAGGCCTGAGCGATTCTCGTTCGCTTTTTGTTTTAAACCTCCCGAAATTTTTTTCATTTAAAGTAATGTTTTTTTTTTTTTTTGTGTCATGGGATGACGGTGTAGCCTAAGCGTTATAACGGTCAGCCGGGGAAACCCGAGACTACGTTTCCCGTTGGTGGTGGTGGCGGCGTGCGTGCGTAACGCCACATCCACGAAACATATGGACTTCATCACTCATTTTTGGGGCCTTTATGATAGGAATACTTAAACCTTCTGAGTAGATACCCTGAAAACACCAGGGCCGTGGGGCAGCTGGGGGGGGGGACTGCCGAAAGCGTGCGGGGGGGGGGGTCCTGTGAAGCTGTAGTCCCAACGGGGCCGTGAACTGACCAGAAAGGGATCCCATGAGAGAGGCTACTTAGTGGGGAAACCGCATCATCAGTGACCCTGCTGGCGGAGCACAAAGGCCCTGTTCTCCCCCACGTTTAATGGACGCTTACCGCATTTATTCGGGCTAAATCATTTCCTCCAGTCACGGCTAACTCCACTTCATACTCACTCTCCCTCTCTCTGTCTCTGTCCCGCTCTCTCTCTCATTCTCTCTCACACACACACACACAGACACACACACACACCACATGCATCCACAGATAATACAGAAAGAGAAACTGTGACTTAAACACAGAATTTTACTAAGTAAAATGTACTGAAATTGTGTGTGTGTGTGAGAAAGTGCGAGTGTGTGTGTGTTTGTGTGCGTGTGTGTGATATTTTGTGTTCGTCTACATGTGTGCGTGCATGTGTGTGTGTGAGTGTGTGTGCATGTATGTGTGTGTATGTGTGTGTGTGTGTGAGAGAGAGTGTGTGTGTGAGAGAGAGTGTATGTTTGTGTGTCTGTGTGAGTGTGTGTGTGTGTGTGTGTGTGTGTGTGTGTGTGTGTGTGTGTGTGTGTGTGTGAGAGTGTGTGTGTGTCT
>CM056387.1:33902726-33915862 GCA_029718625.1 Synaphobranchus kaupii
AAAGAAATTAATTTTAGTTCCACAGAACTTGTTGTGCAAATGATTCCTGAGCAGTTCCAGTTAAAGAGGATCATCCACTGTGACAAAACTAAGACGGTTGGATATGAAGATTGTTTTTGATAAAGTACAAGGCTGATGTGCCATTTTTGTCACACATAGACCCTGGGGCAGTGGCAGATGATTCTAACTGATGTAGGCTTGGCCATCTAAGAACAAGGAAATACAGAATCTTGTGCAAGTTCACAATGGAAATCACAAAGGCAAACAATTGCCCGTTCCACAAGCACTCCATCTAAGCTCACTCGCACATCATGAGAACAATTATTGTTTTCACGACGACAACTGCAAACGACAGGATTTGTAAAGCTGCCTAATTGATTAAGCTTCTGCCACTGTTGTTTATGGGAGCCAATTTAGAAAGCTATCTGAAACATTACAGTCAAAGTCTATGGATTAACCAAGTATCACAACTTCACAAACAGCTATAATAGCCAGTCAACTGAAACAGACACATTCAAACGCAAATATATGCACTCATGCACACGTAAGCACGCACACACTCACACACTCGCATGCACACACGCACACGCGCGCACTCACATACTGTTCTTCATCTGCACTGCCTTGACCTACTCACCCAAAGCACACATTTCAGTCTGTTAGTGTTGCATGCTGGAAGCAATTCATGGCCATGACTCAGTAAGTTATGGCCATAATTTATGACTGCCAATTGTGGACTTCTGTGCCTCCAGACCTATGCTTCTGAATACACCTCCCTTCTTGTGTAAATTTTTGTGTTCGTTCTTTGCAAGCATATGTGTGTGTATAGCTATGTACACGTTTATGCGTATACGTACAGTATATGTGTGTGTTTATGCGAGTTTGCGTGCATGCATGTGTATGTATGTACAGTGAGCTCCAAAATTATTGCCACCTTGATAAAGATGAGCAAAAAATTTATAAAATTTAAAACACATTTACCTACAAACTAAAGCATTCAGCACTGCACCAAGCCTGGACTTCTATACCCTGATGGTCTATCCTTCTGGATATCAGTGTGGAACTTACCTGCAGCTCAATCCCACCTATGGATAGCAAAACAACACAAAACAGATTCACACCGTGGATGTAGCCCCTGTAGCGCCTCAAGGTGCAATTTACTCAAGTAGAGCTAAAGTGCAAGGCTGAAAGGGTGGTTATCGGGCTGTAATTGAAAAAAATATATAATCTCTGAGGCCTGGTCATTCAACACTTGTCCTTATCCTTGACTTACAAATAAATACATCCAGTGCCTTTATTCAATGGGAACACATTTTTAACTCATTTGATGATTTCTGAACTGTGCTTGAAAGCGATTGAACCTATTGATTTGAGCCTGTTGTTCCTCGAACAGCTAGAACGCCTCGACCCTGATCTCTGAAACAGACAGGGCGGGAAAGAGGGAAGCGTTCATGGCCGGTCTTTGAAATCTGTCCGTATCGACAGGAGTCCCTTTTCATCCAGACATGTTTCTCTCGTCAGCAAGATGAAACGGACAGAGGCCCAACTGTATTGGTTCGAATTAGGAGTTAATGAAAAGCAGCCACAATGTGCAATGTTTAAAAATGTGCATTGACTTGTTTTGTTTCTAAAATCGTTACCAATTATCGTTTCGAATTCTTCACTGACCTCAAAAGCCTTTAAACGAGATTAGCTGTCTGCATCAGCTCAATGCAGCCTACTGTTTTCGCCTGGACCACAATGGCAGGAGACAAAGGGCCCATTTGATTGGAAACATGAAGTGATTTGTGCGCAGGGAGAAAGGGCCACTTCATTGAGTCCCTGTGCTACTTCTGCTGACAAACAGACCTCTCTCTCTCTCTCTCTCTCCCCCCCCCCTCTCTCTCTCTCTCTCTCTTTCTCCCTCTCTCTCTTTCTCTTTCTCAACCCCCCCCCTTCCTCAAATTCAAATAGGCTTTATTGCCAGGACTTGTACACAAAAAGTTGCCAAAGCAAAAAAATAGTCACATGTAAATGATAAAAAACAGAAGCATTATTATTATTATTATTATTATTATTATTATTATTATTATTATTATTAATAATAATAATAATAAAAATAATAATACTAATAGGAAATTCTGATGGTACTTATGATTTATCACGTAAATGATGGTAGGTGTACACAAGCTGCTAGTGCTTCCAGTGATATTGCCTCAGTTCCTCTCCCTCTCTCTCTGCGCTGCTCTGTAAAGTCACAGACCTCCTAGAACAATGGCCATTGTCCAGTTAGCCAATCGCAGCCCTCGGAAGGTTTGTCGGTTGAGGATGATGGCCATTCGGGGCGGTGAAAGGGATTCATTGTCACCCCCCGCCCCACCCCGGCTTCATTGTGACACAAGGTGTGTTTGAATTCAAAGCCCAGACGTGGAGACCGTAACAGAGACTCACTTTGTTTCCACCTTGTGTAAAAAACGCCATTGTGTCCAACCCGTCCGCCTGTGTGCCATAAAACCCTGAATACCGTTATTATCATTTGTTTGCTTAACAAACATACCTTATAAGTTTACATATACGCCAGCTATAGTTACGCTGTTAATATTCGTATCCAGTGAAACAGCTGGATATTTTACAGCAGCAATTCAGATTATGCACCTTGCTCAAGAGGACAAAGGTAATGTCGCATCACGGATTTGAGCACGCAACCGCCTGGTGCCAGTTTGAGCACCTCTGAATTATTTTAACGGCTTGCCCTGTCATAACTCCAGTCTTACTTCACCAACCAGTGTACTGTAACAGACAAAAACCAAAAACGCTCATCTTTCCTTTTGCGATTTTCATCTCGAAATATGTGCAGTTCCAGAGGTTCGGGGAGAGATTCAGCAATACCCTGCAAAAACCAAATCTTAAATTTTAATCTTAATTTGAATCTTATATTTAGACTTTAGAATCTTATTGTTTTTTTTTGCTGCCAGTGGGGATAGTTTTACTCATTACAAGACTAAAACACTTGTTAAGACAGACATTTTTTGCAGTGTATACAAATTATTTCAGCCCAGCATTTGACCTCTGAGTAATAAAAGATCAACCACTAGGGTGTGAATCGAAACTGCTGGAGGGCCAGTGACGAATCCTGACCCACATCGCCGACCTCAGCCCGCTGGTCATACGGATTACAGCATAGTCATTCGGTGTCGTCACCGCTGTTTACCGCAGCTCCGCTTCCCCCCGCCCCCCCCCCCGGAGAACAGCGCCCGCCGTCTGAGAGGGCGAAACGACGCGCTCATCACTCGCCGCAGAAGATGTCAGCCCCGGCGTTTATAAACAGCAGCTACACACGCCAGCGATGCTAATGACAGCGATTCGCGCGAGCACAATAGCGTTACCCGCGCTGAGCCGGGCACACAAGCGATCACCGGCGCGCGGCGTGTCAGCACCGAAACCCCTTTGAAATGTATACGCAAATTAAGAGGGCTGCGGGAAGCCAAACGCGGCAAGGGCAGCGCGCGCACATACATGCGTGCACACACACACACACACACACATACAGAGAGAGACCTTTTTATGGTAACAAGTTGGAGGTGTTCCATCTGAGAGAGCAGTGAGTTCACATGAAGGAACCCCACCCCCCCCTCTCTCTCATTTTACATGCCTGCATTCCACTGAGCAACACGACACTTCAAAACGAATAAAAAATGATTTCCATTAAAAGAATAGTCATTTAAAGAGCTGAATCAGATCCAGGAGTGAGAACCCACCAAAGATGGTTTCAAGCACGGAACAAAATGTGTTATTCTCTGTGCTGCTTTTGCATACTGCTGCAATTAAATAATTTATCAGAAAAATAAATGTACTGTGAAGAATATTTCACAATATACGGACTTAATCTGTGATTTCATTTGGATTTAATATGTGAAGTAAGGTTTGATAACTGTTGACTGCCAATGTCAAATCCATTACTGACAATTTGAAATACGTTAAGCCAACATTTCGGAAAATTAGCAGATACTCTTGCCGAGAGCAATGTTCACAATTGCAATTTTAATTTACTATCATTGTATTTTTACATATAATCCACTATATATAAACTGGATTTCTTTCTGCTTTCTTTTTTTAACTGACTTATTTAACCGCACAAGTTTAAGTTTTTGTATGTATGTTTCTATGCGGCAGACACTGGAATGTTAATTCAACTCGAGCAGTTTTTATATGAGTCCAATAGAGATGGGAATGTACTCTATCAGAGTAAAATGTACTCTGTCAGAGTAAGTTTAGCATTTGTGACCATTCATTAGGGGGCATGAGGGGTTGTTAATCAAGGATGGTGGGGGCAGATGTCATGGGAACTCTCCCAAAATATCCTTTTGGGACTGTAGCAGCTTTATTTATCCTTATTATTTAATTAGGAAGTAAAAACAGAGTCCACAAAGAAAGTTTAAGGAAGTAGGATATTGACACTTCACTTGCAGCTAAAAACCGCATACATATCTGAGGGCTATACTCACCAAATGGCAACCCGTATAATTAAGATAATATTTGAGTTCATGTGTGTTTAACATGAGTGTTTTCCTGCATTCATCACCTCATCTATCATTAAAAAAAAAATAAATAAAATAAATAAAATAACAAGGACAGGATTCATGCTCTTTCCTGGGCCGTTCAACTGATTTCCCAATTACCATGCCGAAGTCCGAAATATTTTTAAATTTCTTTTTAAAAACCACACGGGTGCGTCGCTGCATTAGAGGCAAATACAGTGAATGGTGGGGAAATACTGAAGGACATCTGAGTTTTGTTTTTTTTCTACAAAAGAGGGTCGACCAGTTATAGGAGACGGAGTTAGGAAGGGACAGAGGGAAAGAGAGAGAGAGAGAGAGAGAGAGAGAGAGAGAGAAAGAAAGAAAGAAGAAAGAAAGAGAGAGAGAGAGAAAGAAAGAAAGAAAGAAAGAGAGAGAGAGAGAGAGACAGAGAGAGAGAGAGAGATTAACTTCACCTGGCCATAGTGGGGTTTCCATGAAAGGAAGCAAGAAAGCGATTGTGAAATTGAACCAAATATAATTCACACGCAACGACCAATTGAAAAAAGATTCACAAGTATATCATACACAGTTATTTGCATTTCCCAAGCCTGTGCACAAGAATACACATACCGTATCTTATTCATGTAATTGTATGCAGCGTCATATTACAAAATACCCTCCGGATTCAGATTTGAATCTGTTTAAACTGTTTTTGAAAAGTACGGTTTGCGCGTAAAATCGGACGTACGGAGGGGACGGGCGGACTGACTCTCGCGTGACGTCACGGAACATCAGCGGCACGTATCTGAGGCACACGGTGTCGTGCCGTGGTTTGGATGCTTGCCATCGTCATCGCCGCTCACCTTTCCCTCAGGGCACTGAGAGAGAAAGAGAGAAAGAAAAAAAGATTAAAAAAAGCAATCAAACGCACGATAAGCGCGCTGCAATTACCCAGCAGCCCATTTACTCAGTGTCTGCAAGAACACCCTCAGTCCGGAACATCCCTCAGCACGCAAACTTATTTCATTATTATTCATATTGTTTTAAAAGCGAATCTATTCAAGATTAATTTCTTTTGATGTCCTGGAACAACGCACCCACTGTGTGCTTCCAAAAAGGCTGTTCTCTTTTATTAGCAAATGTTAAATTGGCAGTGGCTGTTAGCTTCATTTAAGATCGGTGTCTGACTACAGCCAGGGCCCATACATCGCTTGGTTCAGGGCACAGAAAGGGAACTACTGATGAATGGGTGTAGCATTCATTACACCTTATAAAGGTACGTAATGCATCATATCCATTTCATAAGCATAATCATCACAACCAGCTTATAATATAAGTGACAAAGCGCTTATGCATGTAGTGTCACAACGCTTTGGCCGGCAGCTATATCGCTCAGTCAATTCATCCTTCTGACTGGGTAGAGCTATGAAAGCAATGGCAGAGTCGTGGACCTATTGTGAAAACAAGGTTACTGCTAAAGGTGATGTTTGCAGGCAGTAGGGGGCGGAATTCTCTCTGGACCAAGCAGGGAAAACAATTATGGGGGACACTGTGGTCTAGGAGATTAGTTTTTATACAGACCATTGAGATAACATTATAATAGTGCCTAGAAAGGTTCAGAAACAAAAAAATTAAGAAAATGGAAACACAATTAAAACCTTTTTTTAATATCGTGGCACATCAACTCATTTGAATGCGACTGGGCCGCAGATTTTAAACCTTCGGAAAAGCAGGCGTAACCGTGGCCTGCACCAGCCAAACGAGGCTGCCATGTTTCCGCCTCTTGTACGGATTTCACCAGCACGGCATTATCCCCGGTTCCCCCACAATGTGCCATCAGAACGAGGCCCAGCGCGGAGAACCTGTTCACGCAAACGCACACTCGAGCAGCGCGATCAAAGCGCCCGCCCGCCCGGCCTGACTGACGGCGAGAGAGACACCCGAGGTTCTCACACACATCTCCGAGCACAATACTGCCATTCAGCAGAAGAGCTTACACAGTGAATAGAGCTGGAGGGTTCTTCGCTTAAAACAAACAAATACGCTCGCTTATTAAAACAAAACTAAAAAAAAGGCCCCACCACAGATCGTACGCCGTCTATTTTCCGAAGGTAAACCGGACCGGAGAGAGCAGGCTCGGGGGTTTGGAAGACGGTTCGCTCTTAGACTGACACTTTCAAAGTCTCTCAAACGGGAACGAAAGGTTAAGAAAATATTGAACGCGAGATGTTTGGGTCCCCTCTCCAAAGAACACACACGGCTGCCCGTACGTGCTCAGTGTGCTTTGACACTTTGATGAAAGCAAGGCTGTAAAAACCTCTAAACTTTACGTTTATCGAACTTGAAGTTGCCAAGATTCGATCTGTGAAAGCACATAATCCCAAGGGGAAAGTTTATAATTCTCCCTCGGTAGGTTTGTCCATTTATTTCATTTACATTAAAACACTTTTCCTTGAGTATGTACACAAGCGTACACACATACACGCACACAAACACACACACACACACACACACACACACACACACGCATACACACACGTGCATACAGAAACTCACAGACAGATGCGTACACACATATATGCACAAACTCATACATAGTACATGCACAAACACAGATACACACACACATGCGTACACATATATACACATATACCATATACATACACAAACTCACATACAGACAACACTCACATACACGCACACAAATTCACAAACGCGCAGAGACACACACAAGCACGCGCACACGTGTGCATATACCCACCCACACACACACACACACACACACACACACAAAGGGCAAACACATACACCCTCTTAACAGCGAGGCATAGGGGAAACACATGGAACCAGCATACAAGCACTTCAGTCAGCACAGATATAGGAGCTCATAAAATGCAAATTCGATCAACAGCAGCAGCGCTGATGGCACAAGAGATAAGTGCCATCTTTGTTCACCAAAAAGGAAGTGGAAATGAACTGCAAATCTGTTCTTTTTTTGTTGTTGTTCCCCCATAAAAACAGAGAGGGCCCACACGGGGACAATGAGGGTGGTCTCATCTCCGGCCTCTTCTGGGTCGGGGCGTGCAGTTTGAGGGGGGGGGGGGGGAGCTGGATTTAAACAGAGGTTGATGTACAATACAGCCTTAAAATCAGCCTTGTTCCAATCAGTCTGCCAATAACCAGATAATACGGCCGTCACTTCCGCCTCGCTTACGTTCGACTCATGAAGCGTTTCCATTCACCCACAGGCAATTTCCTTAAAAATGATACACATGACAGATATTCATAAAGAAAACCGCAGTAATCGTCAAAGGCGGAACTCCAGAACAGGCCCACTCCGTCTACAGTCAGCTCCGTTAGTCTGCTCCTTTACAGCAAGACTGTACTCTGCAGTCCCCTCTGACAGATAAAGAACAGCAGTGAACAACTCAGATAAGATAGAGGCAGCATCCACTTACCAACACACACGCGCACACGCACGCGCACACGCACGCACGTACACACATCCCTTTCAGATTAAAGCCCTCAGCCAGAGTACACAGGGAAACAGACTGGCCTCTCATTAGGGACCATCCTTCTCTCTTTCTCTTTATCTTTCTCTCCCTCACCTCCCCCCCCTCTTTTTTCTCTTCTGTTAACAGACATTTATTGGAGTAATAATGAACTGTTAAGCTCTCCCTGCCCTGTGCGACACAGCCAGCCCTGGCACTTCACGCCGCTAGCCGCTTTTTATCGGAGCGCATTGTTTGAATCCTTTGTTCTCTTGTGTACCTGTCCATCACCTCCCCTCTCTCTCTCTCTCTCTCTCTATTTGTGTCAGAGCAGGCCATCTGAGCGTGCTCCTTCCGAGCCACGGGAGACACAAAGTCCAGAGTCCTGTGCCGACACGCAGCACAGTGACGCAAGGCAGAGGGGCCACGCGGTGTCGGTCCGAACAAGCGCCTGATAGAGGGCCCCATAGGATGCTGGGAAGGGACCGGGGCGAGGCGAGGAATCTGGGCTGCATGGCTTCCCTCTCAGCCGTAAAAAAAAACCAGACTGGTCAAGTCACATGATCCACAGTGGACCTTTCCTTTTAGGGGAGTAGTGAAAACGATCCATCTCCGTCCGTCAGTCATTCAATCCGACACGGCATCTGCTGCCAGGATGGGCCCTGTGCTTACTGCAAAGCAAGCTTCGGGAAATGAGACTGGACAGATTTCTGAAGTGAGCGTGTGTGTGTGTGTGCGTGCGTGTGTGCGTGCGTGCGTGCGTGCGTGCGTGCGTGCGTGCGTGCGAGGCAGGGAGTGATGCGCAGCCAGTGCAGTGCCAGGCACATGCACACACACACACACACACACACACACACACACACACACACACACACACACAGGACAACAATTGTTTCTCAGCTGGCAGACAGCAGATGGCCAACTTAACAAGGAAGTCACTTCTGAGCAGAAAGGGAGGAAATCCTTGTCGTGTGAAACCCCGCCTACCTGGAGGTCACACAATAGCCAATCACCCGCTGCCCTGTGTGGCTGCTGGCTGCAATCAGCGTGAACGTGGTCAGGATTCATTTCAAAGCGGTCGTTCTCACTGGATTCTGAATTATCGCTTCAGCTAGATGCGCCACAGAGCGCAAACACTTCTCAAATTTAATCCTAACAGTCAGGCACCCGTTTAGACACTGCTACAGCAAAACCCCAGTCAACAAATGGGCGTGTAAATGGGTGAATGAGTACATGAACTAAATTAGCAACAAAAAACACAAACAAATGATTATCCAGCCCTAATACCATCCCTCCCCTTTTTCTATTCACTGTAAAGGCATGGACGAATGGGGTTTCCCGTCACGATCCTACGCATCGCGCACGCTTTCCAGAGCTGCAAGCCCGGGCCTGCCGTTAAACGACGCGGTCGTAAGCGGTGTTGGCGGTTCCGTTTATGTGACCGCGCTCTACCGCATCCAGAGAAAATCCTCCGCGGCCGAGCAGCGCCTGGGGCGGCTGGCGAGGCTCGGCTAGGCCAGGCGCTGGGCGCGGGAACAAGAAAAGCCGCCGTGTTTTTGGAAGGCCTCCCTGGCTTTCCCCCCCCGACAACAGCTGGCAGCAGGCCAAGACTCTGCCCCTGGAGAGAGAAGATTAATGACAGCTAGTCACGGAAAGGCTTACAGCAACCGCAGCCAGTGTGTGAGTGAGTGTGTGTGTGTGTGTGTGGGGGGGGGGGGGGGGGGGGGTATCTGTGAGTGGGGGGGTGTAGACGGAGAATGAGAAAGCGAGAACAGGGTAAATGAAAAAGGGAGAGGAGGAAAGAAAGAGGAACAGAATGAAGGAGAGAAAGAAGAAAGCGAGATAAGTGGGTGCATGTGTGAATGTGTGTGTGTGTGTGTGTGTGTGTGTGTGCATGCATGTGTGAGGTTGAGTGTGTGTGTGTGTGTGTGTGTGTGTGTGTGTGTGTGAGGTTGAGTGAGTGAATGTGTGTGTGTGTGTGTGTGTGTGTGTGTGCATGCATGTGTGTGTGTGTGTGTGTGTGTGTGTGAGGTTGAGTGAGTGAATGTGTGTGTGTCTATGACAAAGGAAATGTGTGTGCTAATGAGTGAATGTGTGTGAGTGAGTTAATGTTTGTGAGTGAGTGATTGTGTATGTGAGTGAGAAAGCAAGCTTAATTGTGCTTTGAGAATCACATAATAGTAACCACTCATTGTAATGCTTTTCAATTCAATCAGAGCTCTAAGTTATACCCGAGAAATGTAGGACACATGCTACTCAATGATAGAAACAAGAGGGTTTCCATGGGGATATTGGATAGCACACCCAATTTAAGGGTGCATACTTAGTGCAGCGAAACACTATATGGTTCAAAATAATAACCTGATCAAGCGATAAATATATACTGAAAATATATAGTCTTCCCTAAACTAAACATATTGCAACAATCCTTATTTTATACTTTATTATTCACTGATACATTTAGCTTTCCCTATCTGCTTAGATTCCCTAGGCTTTCACTTAAAATCCTTAGTAGACCTAACCACTTAAATAAACATAAATAATAAATAAGGAACATAAAAATTATGGTTAGATCCTCACAGACCACCAATTTGAACAACTTAAGTCTCAAATTTCAGCCCCTGCAAGCAGGGCCAACAGAAAAAGAGGAGCATCATCAATTCGGACAAATTCTTCTCCCCTCCCATAATTTCCTGATGCTTGCAGAGGAAGTCTCTGAGAGGCCCACCTCCTCACACGCTTAAAAAGCTGGATTCAGGAGATTGCCTGGATCAACCTGATTAAGCTCCATTCAGCGATTCAGCGATTTCAAAATAAAACAGCTGGAGAAACCGACGAATGTTGACCAGAGCAGAGAAGAGGTGATGTAGCCGCTACGCCTCCGCCGCACCAGATCCAGGGCTTTATCCCAGGTGAGAACGAGCAGGGCTCGAACGGTCTGTTTGCATCAGTGACTCTCAGCTTACGTCACAACCTGTAATCTTCACCGCATTCTTGGTCTTAAACAAAAAAAACTTTCGTCAGACTGATTGTTGTGTTGACGTACCATTGCTTAATCAAACTGATTTTGAGCAGCTACGAGGAGTGCCGGCCAGGGCCTCTGGAATCCAGAGAAGCTGAAGAAGCCCAGACTGTGGTCGGACACCAGGGCGGCAACCTGTAGCGGTTTCAAAACACAATTTGTTCCGAGCAGAGAGGACCTGGGATCTGTTCTAGAGCGAGGAGACAGGAAATGTGAACAGACAGAGCGGGAAATAGGCAGGAAGTCTCACAGGAAGAGAGAGAGCCTGAGAACAGCCCGGAGCTGGACGAGACCGCTCCCGCACCGACCACGGTGATTTTCCGAGCACAATTCCGAGTTCAGTCCCAACCCCCTATTCGCCGTCCTTCAACAGGGCCGTGACACCCTCGCGCCGGGTTCGTCAGCAACAGGCGTATTCCTATCCCGCCATTCTTGGAGATTAAAACCGTCATAATAACATAGACAGAAAAAAAAATAATGGTTACAGACACACCCAGCAGAAAAAGCTTTGACACCTCTATCCATGCACCTGTCAGGCGCTCAGAATGTACGCAGAGAAATTAAAAACAAGCGGCGGTTATTCCTGGCACGCTCTTTCTGTGACTATACACCCAGGGAGGGGGAGGGGGAAAGAAACACCAAAAAAAGAGGGCAAATGTCTTTCTTTTGCACGACTGTTTTCAGTCTATTTGTGCAACCACACGCTCGCTGTCAGATGGTTAAATATGTATGTTCGGAGATGGAGGGGTCTCCATGGCAACTGTTCTAAAACAATAGTCGTGCGGGGGGATGGACAGGAGAGCGAGGACATAACGTGGGACTTAATCAGACCTGGGGATCTCGGAACGCTCTGGATTTGTTCCAGCCAAAATGTTTATTTCCAGAATCGAATGAGCTGTTAAGCGGTTGCCGCTACAGGCGCTATATTTCGTAGATCCAAATGAACAACAGATTACTTGATTGATTGATTTATTGATCGATTGACTGACTGATTGATTGTTTGACTGATCGATTGATTCATATATTAAATGTTCCTGAAAGAAACAGCATAAAAATACATCTGGCAATGAGCCCAACCTGCATCAAACAAACAAATGTGGAGGAAAATTAATACTTAAAGTAATTACAGGATTAGCTGGAAACAAAATTAGCAGACACACGAGTCTCAGAGACACAACCCTGCTGAACACAAAAGGCCGAAGTGACACGTGACATTTGACCTCTAACCCCACCCCTTACCTTAACCCCGCTGAACTAAAGACCCTTGATGGGAGACTAAATAAACCGCAGTACTGAGAGCCTCGAAATGCATAAGAGATGGCCAGACCCCAGTATTGTGGGGTGGCTCGCGTGCAGAGACGGAGGGCTCTAAGTTTTCCATGAGATCGTTCTAGAAGCATGAGTGTACCGGGGGCGGGGGGTGGGGTGGGGTGGGGGGGGCAAAACAATAGTCTATTCAGTCAGGTCCGTGTCAGAGACACACAGTGGTATTGAGTTCCCACTTTCCATGAGGAATTCCACTGCTCCTATTTACTCTATGCTACTCCATGCAAAAGGTATTTCGACATTCCCGAAGAGACAGAATTCCACTCCTCTGATTTGTGGGAATAACCCCTTGACCAAACCGCAATGATTGTACCCAAATGACTACTTTCACGAACCTGTGAATGTCTTTGTTGTGGGTTTCAAACTATTGCAGATTCTGTTAAATGTTATTTCCTTGTTATTCCATTCAACGTAAATATAAAAAATTACTTTTCCCAGCTTTATCAATACGGACAGTGTCACTCCATTCGCTCTAATAACTCAATTTGAGAGGGTTCGATTGAGCGCCCAGGCATGGACCGGGTTAACCAGATTAGCACTGATTGAGAGGGTTCGATTGAGCGCCCAGGCATGGACCGGGTTAACCAGATTAGCACTGATTGAGAGGGTTCGATTGAGCGCCCAGGCATGGACCGGGTTAACCAGATTAGCACTGATTGAGAGGGTTCGATTGAGCGCCCAGGCATGGACCGGGTTAACCAGATTAGCACTGATTGAGAGGGTTCGATTGAGCGCCCAGGCATGGACCGGGTTAACCAGATTAGCACTGATTGAGAGGGTTCGATTGAGCGCCCGGCA
>CM056387.1:33916362-33941362 GCA_029718625.1 Synaphobranchus kaupii
GAAAGCCCCTCCTTCACCCGGTCATCGCCAGGGAGCGACACCAATGCGGGCGTAACGGATCACCGGTTCACTAAATCAAACCCCCACCAATGCGGGCGTAACGGAGCACCGGTTCACTAAATCAAACCCCCACCAAGGCGGGCGTAATGGAGCATCGGTTCACTAAATCAAACCCCCACCAATGCGGGCGTAACGGAGCACCGGTTCACTAAATCAAACCCCCACCAATGCGGGCGTAACGGAGCACCGGTTCACTAAATCAAACCCCCACCAATGCGGGCGTAACGGAGCACCGGTTCACTAAATCAAACCCCCACCAATGCGGGCGTAACGGAGCACCGGTTCACTAAATCAAACCCCCACCAATGCGGGCGTAACGGAGCACCGGTTCACTAAATCAAACCCCCACCAATGCGGGCGTAACAGAGCACCGGTTCACTAAATCAAACCCCAACCAATGTGGGCGTAACTGAGCACCGGTTCACTAAATCAAACCCCCACCAATGTGGGCGTAACGGAGCACCGGTTCACTAAATCAAACGCCCACCAATGCGGGCGTAACGGAGCACCGGTTCACTACATCAAACCCCCACCAATGCGGGCGTAACGGGAGCACCGGTTCACTAAATCAAACCCCCACCAAGGCGGGCGTAATGGAGCATCGGTTCACTAAATCAAACCCCCACCAATGCGGGGCGTAATGGAGCACCGGTTCACTAAATCAAACCCCCACCAATGCGGGCGTAACGGAGCACCGGTTCACTAAATCAAACCCCCACCAATGCGGGCGTAACGGAGCACCGGTTCACTAAATCAAACCCCCACCAATGCGGGCGTAACGGAGCACCGGTTCACTAAATCAAACCCCCACCAATGCGGGTGTAACGGAGCACCGGTTCACTAAATCAAACCCCACCAATGCGGGCGTAACAGAGCACCGGTTCACTAAATCAAACCCCGACCAATGTGGGCGTAACTGAGCACCGGTTCACTAAATCAAACCCCCCACCAATGTGGGCGTAACGGAGCACCGGTTCACTAAATCAAACCCCCCACCAATGCGGGCGTAACGGAAGCACCGGTTCACTACATCAAACCCCCACCAATGCGGGCGTAACGGAGCACCGGTTCACTAAATCAAACCCCCACCAATGCGGGTGTAACGGAGCACCGGTTCACTAAATCAAACCCCCACCAATGTGGCCGTAACGGAACACCGGTTCACTAAATCAAACCCCCACCAATGCGGGCGTAACGGAGCACCGGTTCACTAAATCAAACCCCCACCAATGTGGGCGTAACGGAAGCACCGGTTCACTAAATCAAACCCCCACCAATATGGGTGTAACAGAGCACCGGTTCACTAAATCAAGTCAACTCATTGACTGTAAAGAGATGCAGAGTGCCTCTTACAGCCAATGGAGTGTCACTGTGCGTCTCTTTACAGCCAATGGAGTGTCACTGTGCGTCTCTTTACAGCCAATGGAGTGTCACTGTGCGTCTCTTTACAGCCAATGGAGTGGCACTGTGCATCTCTTTACAGCCAATGGAGTGGCACTGTGCATCTCTTTACAGCCAATGGAGTTGCACCATGCATCTCTTTGCACAGTGCCACTCCATTGGCTGTAAAGAGATAAAGAGTTAAGGCCCAACTTCGTTTCAGTACAACAAGCCGTCACAATAGTCTTCTGTGGCTTTGTTGAGCCTTACGTATTATTTGCATTAACAAACTTTAACCATCTCTGGCAGAGAGAGGAGAGGTGATACGGGGACAGAGGACTCAACTGCCCTTCACGCTCTGTGGGTGGAGAGGGTGTGGATGTCACCATCCAATCACACGGCGCTGGGTGCTGGGATTGGCTGGCCGTTTTCTGGTGGCAGAAGCCAATTAGCCATTAGGAGGGTGTGTCACACCCTAATTCGGGTCTATTCCAGAATGATGCCCCCTGTTTCATTGCGATGTGCTTGTGAGAGCCAATAAACACTTAGGGGCCCATCCATGTCATTCAGGCTCGAAGAGCGCCTAATGGATTAGGGCGACTTCGGGTGAGTCCCCCAGAGTACGCAGAGAAATCCTCACGGGACTAATCGGGAGAAGCGTCTCAATAATTCAGACACCTTTCTCCGTTCTTTAATGATCACATCTCATCAGCCGTCCGACAGAAGAATGTGCGCTTGTGAAGAATGTGCGCTTGTGAAGAATGTGCGATTGTGAAGAATGTGCGCTTGTGAAGAATGTGCGATTGTGAAGAATGTGCGATTGTGAAGAATGTGCGCTTGTGAAGAATGTGCGATTGTGATAAAAGCGTCTGCTAAATAAATGTAATGTGAGATGTGTTCACTTACAGGTGGTTCATTTAAAAAATAAAGTGGGGCAACAAAAGCAAAACTTAAAAAGTACAGAGAGAAAGAGAAAGAGAAAGAGAGAGATGGGAACAGAGAAGGAAAAAACAAAAATAAAGATAGACAGAGAGAGAGGGGGAGGCAGACAAGGAAAAAGACAAAAATAAAGAGAGAGGTAAAAATGGCGGGGCGGGCGTTTCCTGGTCTCCTCTCCCTGGTGGGTAGCCCTCATACCGACAGGCTGCTTTGATTGATATCTCCCCATTGTGAATGGCCCCATTGTTTTAGAAGCGACCGGTATCATGGCTTGCCACTTCAGCCCGAGCCGGCGGGTGTATCTGATGGGCCTGCAGGTGGGAGAGGTGCATGGCCAATGGGGTGTTTCCCCCCCGCCAAACCAACCTCCCGCCCCCCCACTGGCACGCGCATCCTCTGCCCACCCCCACCCCGCGTCACACCCCATCGACCACCTTTGAGAATCGTGACGAGGTTTCTGGTTCAGGAACAGTGGCAGAAGCGCTGTCTGAGTCGCCCTAGGCTTGACCCCTGTCCTGTCACAACCCAGGTCCCTGCCCGGCTTGCAGGCCCCGCCCACCGCAGTGACGTCATTGTTCAGTCTCAGGATGGACAGAGCGTAGGACGATCTCTGCTTCCTCAACCTTGCCTAATCTCTCTCACCTTGCCCCTACCCCAAATGCCCCACTGTTACTCCACACCCTTTCCCTTACAACTCCCCCCCCCCAGGCCCCTGTTACCCCAGAATCTCCCCAAGCTTACTAATTCACTGCTTTCACCCCCTCCGGATCACCCCAAAATCTCTTTGGTCTCCCTGGCACCTTTGCCCTGTGGCCCGGCTCCATTCACGGGCCTCCTGACCCTCTCAGGCCACGCAAAATGAAGGCCCTCTTTGTGCCTTTTCCCTGAGAGACATTAACCACCCCCCCACCCCCCCCTCTCCCACCCCCCCCCTCATACCCCCCCCCCGCTCCCCCGCCCCCCCCTGCCCCCCGGCACACAAAGGAAGCCCTCACCAACCGCTACAGCCTTAACAAACAGGGTCTTTCAGCTCCCCCAGCTCCGACCAGGGCACGGAACACAAACCCCAAACATTTGCTTGTTTTTCGCAGATTAAGAAGGGGGCGGGGGGCGATGGGGGGGGGGTTTAGGTAGTGGCGGCTGGAGCAGCGGGCTTTATTAGCTCGCATTCAGATGGTTGCGTGTGGCGACCGCGGCACGACCGGGTTCCCGCCGTGACTCGCGATGACGGGAGGCTCGGCGCCGAAAAACGCACCTAAAAACACACCAAAAACGCACCTAAAAATGCACCTAAAAACGCACCTAAAAATGCACCTAAAAACGCACCTTAAGAACGCACCTAAAAACACATCTAAAAACACACCAAAAAGGCACCTAAAAACGCACCAAAAACGCACCTAAAAACGCACCTTAAGAACGCACCTAAAAACACATCTAAAAACACACCAAAAACGCACCTAAAAACGCACCTAAAAACGCACCTAAAAACGCACCTAAAAACACACCAAAAACGCACCTAAAAACACATCTAAAAACACACCAAAAAGGCACCTAAAAACGCACCAAAAACGCACCTAAAAACGCACCTTAAGAACGCACCTAAAAACACATCTAAAAACACACCAAAAACGCACCTAAAAACGCACCTAAAAACGCACCTAAAAACACATCTAAAAACACACCAAAAACGCACCTAAAAACACGCTTGCGACACCCCCCGGGCATCGGCGTCAGGGAAAAGAAATCCTGAACCTTCGAAAAAATTATCCAAAAAAAAAACAGGGAATGCGCTCACAACATCATGACTTCATGATTACCATCCCCATAAAGTATTTGGAAGTGCGGCCACCAGCGCGCGGTCTAACCGCCGCGTAACAGGAGACCGAGCTGCACTCTGCAGCTGCTTAAAGCATCGCACGCAGCCGTCCTGGAAATGGTGACTTTGTTTTTGCTGTTTTTTACCTTCTTTTCCCCAGTGGTTTAAGCACATATGCTTTTCAAGAACAGTACAGGGAAGATGAGGAGGTTATCTGAACCCGGGGATGCCTGGGGGGGGGGGGGGGGGGGGGGTACGTAATCCAGGGTGGGGCTTTGTGTTTTTGTGTCTGCTCCCTCAGGGCAAACCCCTAAATAAGACCCCTAAGTAAGATCATACAGTATGACAGTGGATAATGGGCTTGGTAAGCCTTGCCATTATTTCCCGTGCTGTGGAGAAGCTCAAAAGTTTGGGGGTATGTCCTGCAATGAGCACTGATATTCATTGAAAGACACAACGGGATTACTGTTTAAATTATTTTTGGTTTTTTAGATGAGGGCTAATGACTATTGTACACGCTGTATGGTCCACGCGGGTACCACAGGAGAGAGCTAGCACAGATTTGAGAAGAGGAAAACTTCCCTCAACTTCTCGACTCTCGCAGCCCATGGGAGCCTGTAATGCCAATGGGAGAAACTAGGTGGCAGTAACACAGACCATAAGTACCATGGCTGACCTTGGAGTACAATTATTAGGGAGCTCACCATGACCGTGGGCCCAGCCCACCAGCCTTGATGTTTAAGCTTCGAGCCCAGGCCATGTCAGTACCCAAAGGACCGCGCACAAAGGCGGGACACGATTGGCTCATTTCTGCCTTGGCATGACGGGATTAAGTCAGCTAGCTCCTCAGGTTTTAGCGCCATAGGCGCCTCAACATATTAGCTACTAATTCCGCACCAACAGGTTACAAATTATCATCAGTGAGAGACCTGCCAGTGTTCCAATGTGTGTTATAGCTGTCTCGCTGTACACAGAGTGGTCTGTAGAATGATATATATTCACTGGTACATGACTAGGTGTTATCGGAGGAAACCTGTACAGGGTTTGAAAGTGTAGTACAATTGTTATTTACAAAAAATGAAGTACATTTTGACCATTTCCATTGAACTACAGGGCAATATACAGCGTCCTTGTTGTGAGAAAGAAGTCTCTCTTGCTCTCATGAATTCTCCAACTTTTCTCTATCACTCCCTTCCAGATATGATCCCTTCCCTCCCCCTCTCTCTCTCTCTCTGCCTTGCCCTCCCACACTCTCTCTCTCTTTTTCTTTCTCTTTCTCCCTCTTCGATATCTGTGCTGTTCTAAGGAGAGATGTGAAAAGATCTATTCAGTGCAGGTGACACGTGTTTGAGGAAGGAGGCATAAAGATACTAGGCCGTTAAGTCAGGAATGCAATAAATGTCAATATCATTCTGAGGAGTGTATCTGAACCAACATGCGGGCTTCCCCACAGTCGAGCCTGTGATACTGCTTTTCACCAGGAGAGCTACTGCCATCAATCCTGTTCTCAGCTTAAAGGCAAGGAGGAAGGGAGAGAGTGAAAGAGATGTTTGTATGTTAAACTATATGTCAGTTAAATATTTAACATTTCATACTTTATATGCTTTATATGTGCTTTTGCATTGCTAATCTGGTTGCCCACTTAATAGCTAATGAAATGCAGAGGAACTTAATTTAGACACAGAGGGTAAGAAAAGGAGACAGCTGCTGTGTCCGAATCAGAGCCCTATCTACTGCGTCCTGTGTACTGTGTGCTAGCAGCTGTGTGTGTATTGTTTACTGTTACTGTTTATTACGCGGCATGCCGTATACGAACGCCCTTGTGCGTGTCATTTTTGTTGTTGTTGTTGAAAGAAAAGGTCACGAAGCTGCGCCTCATATTTATGGGACCAAAATGTTTGTTTACTTCCTGAAAAGTATGCTCCCAAATATACACAGCGAACCCCCGGAAACAAGTATGTAATCCGGGGATTTTAAGTACACTATATTTAGAGATAATTTTGCCTACTTAGCAACTTTCTCATCCAGTGTACTCAACAAGCATAATCAATAGTATGGAAGTGCGCTGATTCAGACAGAGAAAGAAAGAGCTTCCAATGTTTCTTCCTATCTGTCCCACCTAGGAAGTGTTTTGCTTGCCACCGTTGTCCTAGGCTTGCTTTTGTGGGGGGTTTAGGGCAGAGTCCATTGCAAAGCTTATCGTGACAAATGTTTGAAAAAACACACACATTTTTTCATTAGATTTTTTGATTTGAGAGCAGAACAGAGAAGAACAGCACCGTTGGACTGTAGCTCGCATATCATCAATGCTTTCTAAAACAAAGAGAGACACTCTCATAGTGCCAGAGTTATAACCCTGCTCTCTGTCAGGTCATGCTAAGGTCAGGTCTTGCACTCTTTTGCAGATATGCGGCACGGGCCAAATCAACAGAAGGTTCTGGCAAACGTGCAAGCTTAGGTGCAGTGCAGTTAAACAGACACGCCACCACCCCTCGCAGCGTAACTTTCCTGTTAACTTTCAACAAGAATTTAAAGTTCCAACCTGCTCTGAAAGACGCGCTGACTGAGTTGGTTTTCATCCCCTTTGAGCGTCCTCCATTTCAACACCAGTCACATGATGGGTGAGCCCACCCCGTGCCCACACCGACTGACACCCCAAATATGCAGCCCAGGTGATTAACTGGCACTGTTTAAACCAGGGGCTCCAAAACTGGGGTTTGTCAGTCCAGGGTCCAGTAAGTCCTTACAGTACTAGTGCAGTAGGCGTCAGACAAAGGTGTCAGAAGTCAACCATTTTAATGGTTCCTCATCCTCACCCACCACAATGTCATTTAGCCTTCAGATGACAAATTTTGGGAACCCCTGATCCTGTGATACCTCAGGACTAGCTAACATAGCGCCAACCAGACGCTCTAACCAACCAAGGCGTGGCATCAATACCCTGGGCTTGTCAAATATTCCTTTTATCCAGGGTTCCAGTGACTCATTGTACCACCTGGAAACCTGGGTCGCTCAGGTGAGAATGACTCAACCCAAACACACTTAATTAAACAAAGTAACTCAGGTGCCCCATACGTTACACTCAACTCAATGCAAACAAGTGCGCACGGCAACACAAATTTTCCATCATGTGGCACCATGTCACACACACATAATCTCCCTCTCTCTCTCTCACACACACACACACACACACACACACACACACACACACACACACACACACACACCTGCTCTGTCAAACACTGTGCATTTAATCACCCCGCATCTCTCTCTTTTTCCATTTTATTTAACCACTATACAGCAACAGTTTCCCATGATTTCAGCTCAAAATACGAGTCTGTCGTAGTACTTCAGTTCCCTTTGCTACTTTGCTACAAATGGTCCTTGTGAATACCGAAACCACAGTATATTTTATCCACCACGATGACTACTGGTGCAGCAGCGGTGTTAGAATGCTACCTGCTGTGCCCCTCCCTGCAGTAGGCAACAGTCATCTTTACATTACATTACAGGCATTTAGCAGATGCGACTTACACAGCTTTTGCATTTTTTCTATCACATAAAGTAGATAACATGAAATGATCCTATGACAGTGACCCTACCCTACTTTCGGACCCTGGCAGTTTTCAAAACAGCATACAGTCTATCACACCATTCCACTGGGAGCCCAACACATGCAGACTAACTGATACCCAGACCTGCCACTCTTTAGTGTGTCAGTGCAGACATTCAACATACATTCAAATATGAAATTCAGATGTTTTAACAATGTGAAGTGCATTTAACCAATGTGGTGTTTGACATACAGTAAGTCATTATCATTGATATTATAATTTCACATTCATCACAAGTCACAAATTGACCCAGAGTCAGACCTAGTTTGGGAGCTACTGCCTCAAGGTGACCTCACCTGCTTCCCAAAAACCACAAACGCACCACACATTGAGGGGAGGAACAAGAACAACAGGAGGGGAGATCCACCCCACGGAAGAAAAGAAGCCCAAGTTCCTTCCAGAAACTTCTGACTCTCCATGTTATGAATCCCTGTAATCTCACGTGCTGATGTCGACCGATGGGGTGGCTAAATATGACATCACTAATCTGAGGCAGACGGGCGGACAAGATCCTACTGGTGGGCCAAGGTGAGTGAAGCGCTGGGGGGGGGGGGGGGGGGGGGGTTTGATCTTTAGATGTTCCCCTTCATAATCCACACAACTTTCCCCCCAAAAGGCAAACTGAATGCATGCGTGAGTCATAGCGCGTTCCTCTGTATGTCTTCTGTTCTGTGACATATGATTGTGTGTGCGTGCATGTACAGCATGAGTGCAGACGTGTGTGTCTGTGTGTGTGTGTGTGTGTGTGTGTGTGTGTGTGTGTGTGTGTGTGCGCGTGTGTGGGTGTGGTGGGGCTTGTGTGTGTGAGTGTGTGCATGCATGTATCTGCATACAGCTCAGACAGCCCTGTGTGGATACAGGTCTATGACGCCCGGAGCTACAGACAGCTGTTCTCACGCTAGGCGCCCGTCCATCATCCAATCAGACAGCGACGGTCCAACAGCATCCCTGACAGCCTTAACTCGCCAGTAACTCCACCACACGTTCTGAAAGTGCACCTATAGGCGAGACAGGGAACTGCAACCACAACAAAGGCTTAGTGATGGTCAGAGCAGGGGGTATTCCACAAAGCGGGATTAAGGAGTTGCCAGCTAACATTTGTAAATATTTTGAAGTTACCCAGGATCTCATCCAATCGGATGTAATCACATTCAAAATATTGACAAAAGTTAGATGGCTAACTCCCTAATCCTACTTTGTGAAATACCCCCCTAGAGTTTCTAGGAACACCACACTAACTTAAAGCAAATCCTACAAACAACTATCACAAACATTTACCATTTTACATCCAAGCACACATCTAGAAACTAAATACCCTCAAATGTGGCAGAAAATATATAACTGTAGAATTCTTGTCCAATCTTAATCATAAAAGAATGGTTCTCCAAATAGGCTTTACACAACATTAAATATAGATTTACAAAGATTTTTTTTATTAATGTTAACTTCAAATTGATCTTTATTTTTTGACAGAAGCCATAAGTTACTCTCCAGGGGTGAAGAGTGGATTCAGCCTTGTAGTCTAATGACCTGATGTCTCATTACTCATTAAGGCTCATTTTAGTGAAGCTTTGTGAGTAATTTTATGAGTAAAGGCCACGCCTTCGATCCTCCCCGTTGGAGAACAGACCACCAGCGAGCCGCAGGACCAAACGCACAGAGTTTGCCCACCTCTTCGCCCTGCTCTCTTCAGAGCTCCAACATCCACCAAGCTACTTTCCATTGGCTAGCAGTTCTTCATTTCTGCGCAATAAATCTGACGGAAATGTGCCTCGTGCAGTGCCTACCCCGTGGAATACTATTTTAGGAAGCTTCGAACACAAAGGTGAAAGTTTCCCAAAAGTTTCCTGTGAGAAATCCCTGAGAGGTCAGCAGCTGTTTGGGTTCTGTACGCCGGGGGTAACCTCGCGGGGCTAGCCATGCACAGAAAGCAGATTATTCTGTGCAAGCGAGCGCCGGGGCCTTTTTCAAAGGCAACTTTGTGATGTTTCGGGACCACGCCATACCCAAAAAACATCCACCCGCGCCCACATTCATCCCCGCACAAAGAGGCTCTGTTTCCCTGTCCTTTTGTGAGCGCGGCTCGCGAGAGCCTCCGCGGTGGAATGCCGCTTCCAAGACGAGGGTGGGAAAGAGAAGAGCAGACCACCTCGTTACAGTCCAAGTCAAAGTCAATGGGTGCCTTCACAGCGATCCCGGGGGGGGGGGGGCCCCCCGCTCTCGGAAAACGAAAAAATATTTCAACTCGCCGTCGTCGTTTTACACACGTGCATCTGAAGCCTGGAATGATTCTCCTATGATTCCGGAAGCAACTCTATAATGTAGGAATCATTTATGACAGTTGTTACTATTCTGTACATATGTTGTTGCTGTGCTAGCCGTGTCTATGCTATATACTCAATGAGTAATGCCACATTAGCCTTGTAGGTTGTTCTAGATATGGCCAACTTCTTTAGTTAATTATTTAATTAATTTATTACTGTAACGACCATTTGAAATTGAAGGGAGTATTTTTGTTTTATTTTTGGAGTACCCATCAAGTAGATTTATTCTCATTTTGGTGCTAATTAACCATTTTCAAAGTTAAGAGACAAGCAATTTTATTTCTAATAAGGCTTAATAAGTGGTAAATAATCCCACGTATAAAGATTGCACAAATTTCAAACGTGAAAAGAGTTCACGATTGACAGGTCCAGCCATGAATATGTGAATTTGAATTTGAGAATAAGAGAACAGTGCTATTATGCATATTTGAACTTGGGAATAAGAGAAGAGTGATGTTAAGACTGCGTCCCCGTCATGTACTGTAGGTAACCGCAGCATGAAGAGGCCTGAAACGGAGTGGCGTGAGCTGTTGCCAAGGCAATGGAACGGCAGACTACAGACTACTAGGAGAGGAGAGGAGAGCGGAGTGAATCGGCCCGATTGTCCCCGCCAGACTGAGAGAGCTGGAGCGTCCGGCGCGAGCACGACGTCTGGAGAGACCAGCCGGGAAACAGCCCCCCCCCAGGCTGCAAAACATCTGGTGTGAGAGAGTGAGAGGGTGTGTGTGTGTGTGTGTGTGTGTGTGTGTGTGTGAGAGAGAGATGGTGTGTGTGTGTGTGTGTGTGAGAGAGAGAGAGAGAGAGAGAGAGAGAGAGAGAGAGAGAGCAAAAGAGAGGGAGAGAGGATATAAGGAAAGAGGTACAGAGAGAGAGAGGGAGAAACAGAGGACGAGGGGGAGAGAGGGAGAAGGAAAGAGGTACAGAGAGAGATGGGGAGGGAGAGAGAGGGAGAGAATGAGAGAGAAGGAAAGCAGTACAGAGAGAGAGAGAGACGGACAGAGACGGGCAATCAGAGGGAGAGAGGGACAGGGGGAGAGAAAGAGAAGGAAAGAGGTAGAGAGGGAGGGAGGGAGAGAGAGTGAAAGAGAAGGGAAGCGGTACAGAGAGAGAGAGAGAGAGAGAGAGAGAGAGAGAGAGAGAGAGAGAGAGAGAGAGAGGGAGAGACGGACAGAGATGGGCAATCAGAGGGGGATAGAGAGGGAGAGAGGGAGAAGGAAAGAGGTAGAGAGAGAGGGAGGGAGGGAGAGAGTGAAAGAGAAGTGAAGAGGTACAGAGGGAAAGAGAGAGGGATAGAGGGAGAGAGGGATAGAGGGAGAGAGGGAGAGACGGACAGAGACGGGCAATTAGAGGGAGAGAGAGAGGGAGGGAGAGAGTGAAAGAGAAGGGAAGCGGTACAGAGAGAGAGAAAGAGGGAGAGATGGACAGAGATGGGCAATCAGAGGGAGAGAGGAGAGAGGGGGAGAGAAAGAGAAGGAAAGAGGTAGAGAGGGAGGGAGGGAGAGAGGGAGGGAGGGAGAGAGGGAGAGAGAATGGAAGCGGTACAGAGGGAGAGAGAGAGGGAGAGACGGACAGAAACGGGCAATCAGAGGGAGAGAGAGAGGGAGAGATGGACAGAGACGGGCAATCAGAGGGAGAGAGGGAGAGGGGGAGAGAAAGAGAAGGAAAGAGGTAGAGAGGGAAGGAGGGAGGGAGAGAGGGAGAGGGGGAGAGAAGGGAAGCGGTACACAGAGAGAGAGAGAGGGAGAGACGGACAGAGATGGGCAATCAGAGGGGGAGAGAGAGGGAGAAGGAAAGAGGTAGAGAGAGGGAGGGAGGGAGAGAGTGAAAGAGAAGGGAAGCGGTACAGAGGGAGAGAGAGAGGGAGAGACGGACAGAGACGGGCAATCAGAGGGAGAGTGAAGGGGAGAAGGGGGGGGGTTTGACGAAAGAGTGCAAGAGAGAGAGACAGGGAATGAGAGGGGGAGTAGAGGAGGGGGGGGGGCAGGAAAAAGGCTCTTTCACAGGCCCGCTTGTCCTCTGAATCCTTACACAATGTTCCCTTTGAGCCCTGAAAAGAAAAACATTTAGGTTTAAAGTTTTCACATCCAGGGACGTCGGGCAACACGCTGCCAGCTCGCTCGCCCCCTCTGTAAACTCTGGAGAGTTTCATCTGCTTTTCTGACTGGCTCCTCTCCCTCTCTCTCCCTCTCCCTCTCTCTCTCTCATCATGCGCCCACCATTACCAGAAAAACACACCCTTTGGGACGACTAATCCAGCTCACCGCCTTCACTGTCCTATAAAATAAATCAAGCTTAAAAAAGCAGTATAAATGTAATTATCTCATTATCATATCAGGGTGAGGTGGCACAGAAGGCTTCCCGTGCTGCAGTTAGCATTTGTGGCAGATTGTTGAAATGTATGAAGCAGAAGAAAATATGGTACTCCTTAAGGAAACATGGATCATTCTTACATTTTTCCCTTTAATGATCCCATGAAACTGAATATCAAACCAAACCTACTTCAGTTAATGTTACCAGTGGTTAAAGATCATACACTGACTAACCATGCCCAGAACAGCACAGTAACCAAAAATGTGCCGCCCACTTTTTTTTTCTAATTTTTAGTAGAACGTACAATAGGTTGCATATTTATACTGCCTTTCGTGACTGGATCTCAATGTGCTTTTTTCAGTGAACAACAGTCATATATAGTACACCTGACTGATGCTTTTGAGGCGCTAAGCACCTGCAGTCCACTCTGCTAAGCGTGTCCTAAGAATTAAGCACAATGTCGACGGACACTGTGCGTGTTTGGGGCATGCCATAGCTGTACTGATCAGTACTGTGGAATCTGAGCAGTCATTTAGATGTAATACTCCTTTTTAAAGTCTAATGAGATTGAGGCCAATTCATTTTTAAAAATTGGCACCCGAGCATGAAACAGGCCACTGTATGGCCATGCATGCGGCTCTGTTTCCAGTCTCGAAGAACGATGGCGGGCAGGACAGACCTCCCAGGAAGGAGCATCTTTTTCAACCATGAGCCAAAATGGCTGCAGAGCCAGCCAGGCCTCACAAGAGCACATTAGTGATGGGACAGTCGGGCTTTGTGAAACCCACAAAGGAGGCAGAGCCACCGCGTTCTGTCAATTACCAATCCGTGTGAACCAATCAGATGAGGTCTTTCTACGACGGAACACTGTGATTGGTTGAAATCAGCGGGTCATCGACTGCACAGAGCTCCACGTTCCAATTACAACAGCACAGTAGAGAGCACCACAACCTCCTGAATGTCCCTCTCAGATCCTTGGGCCAACAGCCTGGAACCTATTACCTTGAATTTTTGAGTCGTCTTCCAGAGCCAGGGAGCTGTCCCCTCCGTCTCGACACCTATCCCACGGGGAAGGCTCCGATCCCTGCACACGCTGCCATCCCCCCCCCCCTTCTCTCCATCCCATTCCCTTTGAATTTCTAAACTCATCTTCCTGGAAGAGAGCTCTTTCACCAAGCAATTCATTTGGGCGTGAGGGTAAAATTTAATTCCCTTCGAATGACTAAACCTTCAGTCCCTTTGCGCGATGGAAAACTTGCACCGACAGCCCCGAACCCTCGGAAAACAATGATTCATTTGAACTGGTTTAAACACGAAAAAGAAAATGAAGGAAATGGCACATGGGCACAGGGTGTGAGTGAAACTACGATGTTGCCGTTTTTAACGGACGAAAACCACTTGACAGAGGCTTCAAATATCTCCTAGCCACTTCTTGACATTCACCTGCACCTGGAATAACACTCTGGAATAACACTGTTGAACAGCCCACTGGAACAACACTCTGAAATAACATTCTGAAATACCACCCTGGGATAACACACTTGGGGCAATCTCCCATTGAACAGTCCAGGAACAGTAGGCTAAATAAAGATCGCGGGCGGAGATTACGGACGGCAAGACGTCATCCCGCCCCTGGATCTTTGGTCAACAGCTGAGACAAAGAGGGACGTCACCGCTACATTGTTGTTCGGGACCGGGGCGAGAGCCGCGGAACCGCGCGGCTACGTGACTGCAGTCACACAGCGCTCGCTGGGTGCAGCGGAGGTGGACCGCAGGTGATAAGGACCGTTATCGGTTCTTTTTTTATTTTTAACAATGGCCATAAAGAGATAAAAGCGTCAAACGCTATTAAACGAAACATCGGGGAGGAAAATTGACTATGTGAATCAACCTGGAGAGTGTCTGGCGTAACACAATACCATGCATTAAGGTGAAGCGTGGGCTTTCCGCACGACTATCAGTTTCTAATTAATTTGAATTCGGTGTGGATTTGAGGAATAGAGCGGCCCGTGCCAGAGATTCGCAGGTGAGCAGAGCTGAACAGGATTAGTCTCGAGTTTCTCTCGTCAGTGGGCACTGATTCAATAAGATTCACTGGCCTCTTCATAAGTCCGACATATCAAAAGCCGCCACCTCATTCATTGGATTCAAACGTGTCTGAGAGGCAGGGCTCTATTTCCTGGACAGGGGGGAAGTCAACTCTGGTTGTGACTCAGAGACGCAGGTTATTTCAAACGTCTCCCAGGAGCACTCGAGCACGTCGCCCCCTCTCTTTCAGCTGAACGTAAACCTCTCAGATCTCTGCCCTTTTCACAGAAACACGACCGCAATGATCTTTCTCTCCCTCTTCCTGGTTCTGATTCCATTTATCTTGGTTAGGAGAAAGGCCTTGGGGGTAAGTTCACCATAAGTTTACACTTGTCTAAGGCTAAAGAGAAGCTTGGGTAGAGGAGTAGTGTAGTAGACGGGATCTGAGGTAGAGGGGTAGGGTAGTAGAGGGGGGCTGGGGTAGAGGAGTAGTGTAGTAAAGGGGGGCTGGGGTAGAGGGGTAGTGTAGTAGAGGGGGGCTGGGGTAGAGGGGTAGTGTAGTAGAGGGGGGCTGGGGTAGAGGGGTAGTGTAGTAGAGGGGGGCTGGAGTCGAGGGGTAGTGTAGTAGAGGGCGGCTGGCGTACAGGGGTAGTGTAGTAGAGGGGGGCTGGGGTCGAGGGGTAGTGTAGTAAAGGGAGGCTGGGGTAGATGGGTAGTGGAGTAGAGGGGGGCTGGGGTAGAGGGGTAGTGTAGTAAAGGGGGGCTGGGGTAGAGGGGTAGTGGAGTAGAGGGGGGCTGGGGTAGAGGGGTAGTGTAGTACAGGGGGGCTGGGGTAGAGGGGTAGTGTAGTACAGGGGGGCTGGGGTAGAGGGGTAGTGTAGTAGAGGGCGGCTGGCGTACAGGGGTAGTGTAGTAGAGGGGGGCTGGGGTCGAGGGGTAGTGTAGTAAAGGGAGGCTGGGGTAGAGGGGTAGTGGAGTAGAGGGGGGCTGGGGTAGAGGGGTAGTGTAGTAAAGGGGGGCTGGGGTAGAGGGGTAGTGGAGTAGAGGGGGGCTGGGGTAGAGGGGTAGTGTAGTACAGGGGGGCTGGGGTAGAGGGGTAGTGTAGTACAGGGGGGCTGGGGTAGAGGGGTAGTGTAGTAGAGGGGGGCTGGGGTAGAGGGGTAGTGTAGTAGAGGGGAGCTGGGGTAGAGGGGTAGTGTAGTAGAGGGGGGCTGGGGTAGAGGGGTAGTGTAGTACAGGGGGACTGGGGTAGAGGGGTAGTGTAGTAGAGGGGGGCTGGGGTCGAGGGGTAGTGTAGTACAGGGGGGCTGGCGTACAGGGGTAGTGTAGTAGAGGGGGGCTGGGGTCGAGGGCTAGTGTAGTAGAGGGGATCTGGGGTAGAGGGGTAGTGTACTAGAGGGGATCTGGGGTAGAGGGGTAGTGTAGTAGAGGGGATTTGGGGTAGAGGGGTAGTGTAGTACAGGCGGGCTGGGGTAGAGGGGTAGTGTAGTACAGGGGGGCTGGGGTAGAGGGGTAGTGTAGTACAGGGGGGCTGGGGTAGAGGGGTAGTGTAGTAGAGGGGGGCTGGGGTAGAGGGGTAGTGTAGTAGAGGGGGGCTGGGGTAGAGGGCTAGTGTAGTAGAGGGGATCTGGGGTAGAGGGGTAGTGTAGTAGAGGGGGGCTGGGGTAGAGGGGTAGTGTAGTAGAGGGGATATGGGGAAGAGGGGTAGTGTAGTAGGGGGGATCTGGGGTAGAGGGGTAGTGTAGTAGAGGGGGGGTGGGGTAGAGGGGTAGTGTAGTAGAGGGGGGCTGGGGTAGAGGGGTAGTGTAGTACAGGGGGGCTGGGGTAGAGGGGTAGTGTAGTAGAGGGGATCTGGGGTAGAGGGCTAGTGTAGTAGAGGGGATCTGGGGTAGAGGGGTAGTTTAGTAGAGGGGGGCTGGGGTAGAGGGGTAGTGTAGTAGAGGGGATCTGGGGTAGAGGGCTAGTGTAGTAGAGGGGATCTGGGGTAGAGGGGGAGTGTAGTAGAGGGGGGCTGGGGTAGAGGGGTAGTGTAGTAGAGGGGATCTGGGGTAGAGGGGTAGGGTAGTAGAGGGGATCTGTGGTAGAGGGGTAGTGTAGTAGAGGGGATCTGGGGTAGAGGGGTAGTGTAGTAGAGGGGATCTTGGATAGAGGGGTAGTGTAGTAGAGGGGGGCTGGGGTAGAGGGGTAGTGTAGTAGAGGGGGGCTGGGGTAGAGGGTTAGTGTAGTAGAGGGGGGCTGGGGTAGAGGGGTAGTGTAGTAGAGGGGGGCTGGCGTACAGGGGTAGTGTAGTAGAGGGGGGCTGGGGTAGACGGGTAGTGTAGTAGAGGGGGGCTGGGGTAGAGGGCTAGTGTAGTAGAGGGGGGCTGGGGTAGAGGGGTAGTGTAGTAGAGGGGGGGCTGGGGTAGAGGGGTAGTGCAGTAGAGGGGGGCTGGGGTAGACGGGTAGTGTAGTAGAGGGGGGCTGGCGTACAGGGGTAGTGTAGTAGAGGGGGGCTGGGGTAGACGGGTAGTGTAGTAGAGGGGAGCTGGGGTAGAGGGTTAGTGCAGGAGAGGGGGGCTGGGGTAGACGGGTAGTGTAGTAGAGGGGGGCTGGGGTAGAGGGGTAGTGCAGTAGAGGGGGCTGGGGTAGAGGGGTAGTGCAGTAGAGGGGGGCTGGGGTAGAGGGGTAGTGCAGTAGAGGGGAGCTGGGGTAGAGGGGTAGTGCAGTAGAGGGGGTCTGGGGTAGACGGGTAGTGTAGTAGAGGGGGGGCTGGGGTAGAGGGGTAGTGCAGTAGAGGGGGCTGGGGTAGAGGGGTAGTGCAGTAGAGGGGGGCTGGGGTAGAGGGGTAGTGCAGTAGAGGGGGCTGGGGTAGAGTGGTAGTGCAGTAGAGGGGGGCTGGGGTAGAGGGGTAGTGGAGTAGAGGGGGGCTGGGGTAGAGGGGTAGTGTAGTAGAGGGGGGCTGGGGTAGACGGGTAGTGTATTAGAGGGGGGCTGGGGTAGAGGGGTAGTGCAGTAGAGGGGGCTGGGGTAGAGGGGTAGTGCAGTAGAGGGGGGCTGGGGTAGAGGGGTAGTGCAGTAGAGGGGGTTGGGGTAGAGGGGTAGTGCAGTAGAGGGGGGCTGGGGTAGAGGGGTAGTGGAGTAGAGGGGGGCTGGGGGTAGAGGGGTAGTGCAGTAGAGGGGGGCTGTGGTAGAGGGGTAGTGCAGTAGAGGGGGGGCTGGGGTAGAGGGGTAGTGGAGTAGAGGGGGGCTGGGGTAGAGGGGTAGGGTAGTAGAGGGGGGGCTGGGGTAGAGGGGTAGTGGAGTAGAGGGGGGCTGGGGTAGAGGGGTAGTGCAGTAGAGGGGGGGCTGGGGTAGAGGAGGGCTCTCTTCCACTGCTAAATAAAACCACAGAAAAATAGTGTCCTATTGCCATCAATTTTGTACAAGGTTAAAGGGTAAGTTCGCTATTTTGGACCTTGGACCCTATTTGCGGTCCGTCTTCCATGAACCTGACCCATGAAGTCAACGGGGGCAATTAGAAATGTTCGATAAATGTGCTTTCATGTACAATAAATGAGGACGGGAAGCTCAGGGTGTATTGTTACCGGTCTCAGTATGCTCTCCTGTGAAATGTATCTCAATCCGAACATTGTTTACGTGCTTGGCATGGCTTGGAAGTAAGCATTTCTCTGTTGCTTGTTTTCGCTGCTCCCGCGGAGTACTATGTGTCGGGGGTAGGGGAGCGGGAAGGTGTGCCGGCCGTTTACGAAACTATCTAGTTGAGCAGTCTGCGTTTGTTTACCTGCAGCAACGTAGGCTACAATTTCCACAAAAAAACTTGGATGATGGATGACTATAATGATTACGAAGACGAAGAATTTGATTTTGACTGACGTTACTCGCTACAGATTTGAGCCAGAATACACGGACACGGAACTACAAGAGATGGATGATAAGAGAGCAAGAGAAGAGAGAGAGGCTGAAGTTGCGCAGGTAATGTTATCCGAAGTCAGTGCGAGGTAGTGCGGTCGGAGAAATAGTTCTGTTTCAAATGGAACTGTTGTTTCAATGTTCGGTTTGCGTTTGCGATAGCCTACATTTCACAGGAGAGCATACTGAGACCGTAAGAATACACACTGAGCTATAAAAGCACATTTATCGTTGTTTTTCCATAACATTTCTAATTGCCCCGTTGACTTCTATTGTAGCCCAGTGAGAGCCTACAGGAAATCTGTACCGAACTCAATACTGGACCGATCAGCGAAAAAATGGACTTCATGGGTCAGGTTCATGGAAGACGGACCGCAAATAGGGTCCAAGGTCCAAAATAGCGAACTTACCCTTTAATGAACAAATAGTTATTAAGAGGAGCTGGAATGGTGTCAATAGGAGTAAATTCCAGTGCTCTAGCCGATGAGTAAAGGCAAAGGAATGGGTGAAGATCGGCAAAGATGCGCCAGGGAACAACAGCCTGGCTCGCCAACACCATTACCATAAATAGAGATCTTTGTACACCAGGGCCGCACAGCCACACTCCATCCTTATCTGTGTGTATGTGCGTGTGTGTGTGTGTGTGTGTGTGTGTGTGTGTGTGTGTGTGTGTGAGAGAGAGAAAAGCTTTGCTCATCCTTAAATAGGCTCTTTCACTGAAAGAATGCACAAACATGTGCTTCAATTTCATTGAAACAGAACCCATGGCTGTCTTTTAAAGGGGAGGGGGGGGGGGGGGGGGGGTGGGGAAGGCTGTGTGGATATTATGTGTTTGGGTTAGAAAATAAGGTAACACATGAAACAAACAAGGTTTCAGGTTTAATAACCCTGGCGGGGGAGGGTGTGTGTGTGTTTGGGGGGTTTGGATAAAAACAGATATCCTATTCTGAAGTTCTGCAGCTGAGGACATGTGCAAATGACCTAGAATAACAATAAAAACCTGTCCTTCAGAAGGAAGGAAGAAGCAGTCGCACAGGAGCTCCTTGTGTGCACATTTTCCTTGACAAACAGTTTGGCGAAAGTCTGAGATCGCATTTCTCGCCAAACTTACGAAGAATTGTGTCCTGATTTGCTGAGACTTTTAGCATGTGCAAAACCAGTTTAGAACACACTAGACCAATAACGTGACCAATGGTCATGGCATTGGTTTTGCACCAATCATTGGTTGTTATTAGTTTTGTATGTGCTTAAACCTTTTAACTAAACTAATAACTAAATGTCTTAGTAAGGGGTAGTGGTCGTGCATTCTCACCAGGAGTGGGAAACAAGCTGTATCCAAGGCCTTAGTCTGTGGGGGGGGCACTGCCAAGGTCATGGTTTTGGTGAAAATCTCTGTTGAAGAGAAGAATCTGTCAGGAGGGGGGTAGAAAGACCCCAGTGGGCTCGCCAAACACTCGAGGAATGCTGTGGTTGAAACGAGTTTGGCTTTCTGGCGCAAGATGTCCCTTGTGACTGGGTTTAGACGGTCGCTATGACAAAGAATCCTTTCTTATTGACTTTAATAACTACAATACGTCTTGCAGCTGCATACAAGAAACTACTTGTTCGAAAATCACACACATGCACACTCACGTGGACACATGCGCATAGACACGGACAAGAACACACACACACACACACATGCAGACACACAACACGCACACACACACTATGACACACATGCAGACACACAACACGCGCACACACACACACACACAATGCACACAAATGTTCAACCCCCTTAATTTTTGTCCATCTTGACTGGAACTTCACTGCAGTAAAGCGCTTTGGGAACTACATTTCCCACCCTTCGTCATCGACCGCACTTGGAACCGAGGTGAGGTGGCCATGCCGGTGATGCAGGACGGTCTGGACGAAGCTCAAAGCACTTCGAGTCACGTCCGCAAAGGGGATTATTCCCGCCGTAGACTGCCTCAGAATGCCACGCCTAACTGCTGTAACCCACAGCACAAACACGGTGAAAGAGTCTACGCGCAAACTGCTGCTTCACAAGCGTGTAATCATTCGGATATTGAGAACCATGCACTGTCCCTTGGAAAAGAAAAACTCGATTTATTGAAGAAATGTAGTCATTGCTGGCTTTAGCGGCACGGTGGTGCAGTCATTAGCACTGTCGCCTCACAGCAAGAAGGTACCAAGTTCCAATCCCGGCCGAGAGCCTTTCTGTGTGGAGTTTGTATGTTCTCCCTGTGTCCACGTGGGTTTCCTCCGGATACTCTGGTTTCCTCCCACAGCCCAAAGACATGCAGGTTAGGCTAATTGGAGACTCTAAATTGGCCATAGGTATGAGTGTGTGAGTGAATGGTGTGCCCTGCGATAGATTGGCGACCTGTCCTGGGTGTATTCCTGCCTCTCGCCAAATGCATGCTAGAGGGGTAGTGCAGTAGAGGGGGGCTGGGGTAGAGGGGTAGTGCAGTAGAGGGGGTTGGGGTAGAGGGGTAGTGCAGTAGAGGGGGGCTGGGGTAGAGGGGTAGTGGAGTAGAGGGGGGCTGGGGTAGAGGGGTAGTGCAGTAGAGGGGGGCTGTGGTAGAGGGGTAGTGCAGTAGAGGGGGGCTGGGGTAGAGGGGTAGTGGAGTAGAGGGGGGCTGGGGTAGAGGGGTAGGGTAGTAGAGGGGGGCTGGGGTAGAGGGGTAGTGGAGTAGAGGGGGGCTGGGGTAGAGGGGTAGTGCAGTAGAGGGGGGCTGGGGTAGAGGAGGGCTCTCTTCCACTGCTAAATAAAACCACAGAAAATAGTGTCCTATTGCCATCAATTTTGTACAAGGTTAAAGGGTAAGTTCGCTATTTTGGACCTTGGACCCTATTTGCGGTCCGTCTTCCATGAACCTGACCCATGAAGTCAACGGGGCAATTAGAAATGTTCGATAAATGTGCTTTCATGTACAATAAATGAGACGGGAAGCTCAGGGTGTATTGTTACCGGTCTCAGTATGCTCTCCTGTGAAATGTATCTCAATCCGAACATTTTTACGTGCTTGGCATGGCTTGGAAGTAAGCATTTCTCTGTTGCTTGTTTTCGCTGCTCCCGCGGAGTACTATGTGTCGGGGGTAGGGGAGCGGGAAGGTGTGCCGGCCGTTTACGAAACTATCTAGTTGAGCAGTCTGCGTTTGTTTACCTGCAGCAACGTAGGCTACAATTTCCACAAAAAAACTTGGATGATGGATGACTATAATGATTACGAAGACGAAGAATTTGATTTTGACTGACGTTACTCGCTACAGATTTGAGCCAGAATACACGGACACGGAACTACAAGAGATGGATGATAAGAGAGCAAGAGAAGAGAGAGAGGCTGAAGTTGCGCAGGTAATGTTATCCGAAGTCAGTGCGAGGTAGTGCGGTCGGAGAAATAGTTCTGTTTCAAATGGAACTGTTGTTTCAATGTTCGGTTTGCGTTTGCGATAGCCTACATTTCACAGGAGAGCATACTGAGACCGTAAGAATACACACTGAGCTATAAAAGCACATTTATCGTTGTTTTTCCATAACATTTCTAATTGCCCCGTTGACTTCTATTGTAGCCCAGTGAGAGCCTACAGGAAATCTGTACCGAACTCAATACTGGACCGATCAGCGAAAAAATGGACTTCATGGGTCAGGTTCATGGAAGACGGACCGCAAATAGGGTCCAAGGTCCAAAATAGCGAACTTACCCTTTAATGAACAAATAGTTATTAAGAGGAGCTGGAATGGTGTCAATAGGAGTAAATTCCAGTGCTCTAGCCGATGAGTAAAGGCAAAGGAATGGGTGAAGATCGGCAAAGATGCGCCAGGGAACAACAGCCTGGCTCGCCAACACCATTACCATAAATAGAGATCTTTGTACACCAGGGCCGCACAGCCACACTCCATCCTTATCTGTGTGTATGTGCGTGTGTGTGTGTGTGTGTGTGTGTGTGTGTGTGTGTGAGAGAGAGAAAAGCTTTGCTCATCCTTAAATAGGCTCTTTCACTGAAAGAATGCACAAACATGTGCTTCAATTTCATTGAAACAGAACCCATGGCTGTCTTTTAAAGGGAGGGGGGGGGGGGGGGGGGTGGGGAAGGCTGTGTGGATATTATGTGTTTGGGTTAGAAAATAAGGTAACACATGAAACAAACAAGGTTTCAGGTTTAATAACCCTGGCGGGGGAGGGTGTGTGTGTGTTTGGGGGGTTTGGATAAAAACAGATATCCTATTCTGAAGTTCTGCAGCTGAGGACATGTGCAAATGACCTAGAATAACAATAAAAACCTGTCCTTCAGAAGGAAGGAAGAAGCAGTCGCACAGGAGCTCCTTGTGTGCACATTTTCCTTGACAAACAGTTTGGCGAAAGTCTGAGATCGCATTTCTCGCCAAACTTACGAAGAATTGTGTCCTGATTTGCTGAGACTTTTAGCATGTGCAAAACCAGTTTAGAACACACTAGACCAATAACGTGACCAATGGTCATGGCATTGGTTTTGCACCAATCATTGGTTGTTATTAGTTTTGTATGTGCTAAACCTTTTAACTAAACTAATAACTAAATGTCTTAGTAAGGGGTAGTGGTCGTGCATTCTCACCAGGAGTGGGAAACAAGCTGTATCCAAGGCCTTAGTCTGTGGGGGGGGCACTGCCAAGGTCATGGTTTTGGTGAAAATCTCTGTTGAAGAGAAGAATCTGTCAGGAGGGGGTAGAAAGACCCCAGTGGGCTCGCCAAACACTCGAGGAATGCTGTGGTTGAAACGAGTTTGGCTTTCTGGCGCAAGATGTCCCTTGTGACTGGGTTTAGACGGTCGCTATGACAAAGAATCCTTTCTTATTGACTTTAATAACTACAATACGTCTTGCAGCTGCATACAAGAAACTACTTGTTCGAAAATCACACACATGCACACTCACGTGGACACATGCGCATAGACACGGACAAGAACACACACACACACACACATGCAGACACACAACACGCACACACACACTATGACACACATGCAGACACACAACACGCGCACACACACACACACACAATGCACACAAATGTTCAACCCCCTTAATTTTTGTCCATCTTGACTGGAACTTCACTGCAGTAAAGCGCTTTGGGAACTACATTTCCCACCCTTCGTCATCGACCGCACTTGGAACCGAGGTGAGGTGGCCATGCCGGTGATGCAGGACGGTCTGGACGAAGCTCAAAGCACTTCGAGTCACGTCCGCAAAGGGGATTATTCCCGCCGTAGACTGCCTCAGAATGCCACGCCTAACTGCTGTAACCCACAGCACAAACACGGTGAAAGAGTCTACGCGCAAACTGCTGCTTCACAAGCGTGTAATCATTCGGATATTGAGAACCATGCACTGTCCCTTGGAAAAGAAAAACTCGATTTATTGAAGAAATGTAGTCATTGCTGGCTTTAGCGGCACGGTGGTGCAGTCATTAGCACTGTCGCCTCACAGCAAGAAGGTACCAAGTTCCAATCCCGGCCGAGAGCCTTTCTGTGTGGAGTTTGTATGTTCTCCCTGTGTCCACGTGGGTTTCCTCCGGATACTCTGGTTTCCTCCCACAGCCCAAAGACATGCAGGTTAGGCTAATTGGAGACTCTAAATTGGCCATAGGTATGAGTGTGTGAGTGAATGGTGTGCCCTGCGATAGATTGGCGACCTGTCCTGGGTGTATTCCTGCCTCTCGCCAAATGCATGCTGGGATAGGCTCCAGCCCGCCCGCGACACTGACCAGGAATAAGCGGGTTAGATAATGGATGGATGCTGGCTTTAGTAAGTATTAAAATAGTGCTTATCTTTGGTATTTTGTATAATGTTGGCTTGCTAGCCAGTGAAGAGATCCTTTCCACCTGTGTGTGCGCATGCGTGCCTGTGTGTGTGTGTGTGTGTGTGTGTGTGTGTGTATATGAATTTGAATATGTCTATATGAGTGTGAGTGTGTTTCTAAGAGTGTGCGTGCGTGTGAGTGTGTGTATGAATGGGAACATGTCTGAGTGCAAGTGTGTGTGTTTCTAAGTGTGAGTGTGTGCGTATGTGTGTGTGTGTGGCATAATGTGTTTTTTGTGTGTGTGTGTGTGTGTGTATGAATGTGAATATGTCTATCTGAGTGCAAGTGAGTGAGTGTGAATGTGTGTGTATGTGTGTGCGCCTCGCATAGTGTGTGTGTGTATGAATGTGAATATCTATGAGTGTGTGTGTGTGTGTGTGTGTGTGTGTGTGTGTGTGTGTGTGTGTGTGTGTGTGTGTGTGTGTGTGTGTGTGTGTGAAACGTGTTCATCTCATGGTAGTGTTGTGTGAAACAGGTCTGTACAGATCAAGGGGCAGATCAAACCCCCCTTCACCAAGCACAACGCCTCCGTTTCACTCACGCTCTCCGCCGCTCTGGGGCCGCTTTCATGTGGTCGCTCAGAAACACGGGAAAGGCGAGCAGTCGACCACATCAAGCCTGTCAGACCGGCCCGCAGGGGTCCCATGGGGGGTGCCGGTGTGCACCTGCAGCAGAGCTGGGACCCGAAAGGGGCCACAAGGCCAGGCATTCTCCCCCCCCCCCCACCCACCCGCCGCAACGGGACCCCCGCGCACCTCGGAGGAAATAACGCTGCACTTTGTTCCACCTCCCTCC
>CM056387.1:33943862-34037260 GCA_029718625.1 Synaphobranchus kaupii
GGGTGGTCACGATGAGCCAGAATAAATCCTGGAACGCCAGAGTTGGCTGATATTAATGTTTAATGGTCACGCTCGCCAATCATTAAAAAAAAATACAGGTTAAGGACAACTGTCACATGGATAAATTCAATGCCTTCTATTCGCTGCTCGCAGTATATCCCTGACCTTGAGATAAGTGCTTCCCAACACATCCTCGGGGAAATCCTGTGCATGACATTCATTCATTTCATTTAATAACATTTTACTGTGCTGTTAACTCAGTGCTGATCTGAATTTGACCTCTCTTTACAGTATCTATACATACAGACGGGTGATAAACAGAACAGCTTCAATGTGCCTTGGCATGGATTATTTATCTAGTCTAGCATAGACTCTAGTCTCTGGAACTCTACTGGAGGGATGGACCACCATTGTTCAAAAAGATATTCTCTCATTTGGTGTTTTTATGATGGTGGTGGAGAGCGCTGTCTAACACATCGGTCCAAAATCTCCCATAGGTGTTCAATTGGGTTGAGATCTGGTGACTGTGAAGGCATATGATTCACATCATTTTCATACTCATCAAACCATTCAGTGACCCCGCGTGCCCTGTGGATGGGGGCCTTGTCATCCTGGAAGAGACCACTCCCATCAGGATAGAAATGTTTCATCGTAAGATAAAGTTGATCACTCAGAATATTGATTTTCAGTGACCCTTCCCTCTAAGGGGACAAGTGGACCCAAACTATGCCAGGAAAATGCCCTCCACAGCATAAGAGAGTCACGGACCCCCTCACTGTATGACTTTTTCCTTTAATTTGTCACCCATCTGTACATAATTATATACTGTAAAACATATTCTTTATTTTTATTACTTTTGTTAACAAAAAACTAGTTTCTGTTCAGGTTTGCTTATTTAGCCTATTTACCTACTCTATTTAATTGATTGATATTATTTTAAATGAACTACTTTGGGGCCTGTGACGGTTATACAAACAAGCTCTCTGCTTTAGCTGTGACAGCTATCTATAATAAACAGGCAAGCGACAATCACCTCTAGTTACGCCTTCTCATGAGCATGGAGACACCTCTTAACAACGGGTTACCTCTGAATAGGGTGTGTCTTCGTGCCAAATGCACTCAAAAACACTCAAAAATCAAGTCTGCAGCTCGACTGAATCCAGGTGAAAGGACACGCAGTCAGACGGCCAGATGTGGAAAACCGTTGCTCATGCGTTTTTTGGACAGGATTACAAATACATTATGAAAAAAAAAAATAAGTTCAAAGGAAAACCAGGATCTAGGTGGCTCTGCAGGAAGCCATTTCGTGCCAAGGATGTTCTCGGCCCGAGAGAGACATTATCTCTCGAGTCGCGGCGATCGGTTTCGTGTTTGCAGAGAGTTCAGGTGTCACAGCCAACAATGGCCGGCTTGTGCTCGCTGTTTCTCGACACGCACTTACACACCTCGCGCCGCGACCACTGGCACTGAACCACACAAGCCTCTCCGCGCTAACAAGTCCACCTTTGTTTTTCTAGGGTCTGTGTTCCAGGGAGAGAGAGAGAGAGAGAGAGAGAGAGAGAGAGAGAGAGAGAGAGAGAGAGAGAGAGAGAGAAAAAAAATAGGTATTTCCGTAAATGTGACACAGGATAACCCCACATAAAACTTACAATGCAGGGAGTGAAAGTGACAACAACAACAACAACAACAACAAAAAAAGCCAAAAAAATAAAAATAAGAGGCAAAATGAAAGTGCTGAACATTAAAGCTGCGTAGCGACGCTCAGCAGTTACCAGAGGGCCTTTGTCAGGTTCTGTTGCCGAAATTCAAGCTTGAAACCCGTGCGCTAATCCTGAGACCCGCGCCCTAATCCTGAGACCCAGCCGTGCGTTACCCTGACACCCGTGTGTTAAGCCTGAGAACGTTGCACTAACCCTGACACCCATGCGCTAAGCCTGAGACCTGTGCGCTAAGCCTGAGACCCGTGCGCTAAGCCTGAGAACCGTGCACTAACCCTGACACCCATGCGCTAAGCCTGAGACCTGTGCGCTAAGCCTGAGACCCGTGCGCTAAGCCTGAGAACCGTGCACTAATCCTGAGACCCATGCGCTAAGCCTGAGACCCGTGCGCTAAGCCTGAGACGCGTGCGCTAATCCTGAGACCCCTGCGCTAACCCTGACACCCGTGCGCTAAGCCTGACACCCGTGCACTAAGCCTGACACCCATGCGCTAAGCCTGACACACGTGCGCTAAGCCTGACACCCGTGCGCTAACCCTGACACCCATGCGCTAAGCCTGAGACCCATGCGCTAAGCCTGAGAACCGTGCACTAATCCTGAGACCCATGCGCTAAGCCTGAGACCTGTGCGCTAAGCCTGATACCCGTGCGCTAAGCCTGAGAACCGTGCACTAACCCTGACACCCATGCGCTAAGCCTGAGACCCGTGCACTAATCCTGAGACCCATGCGCTAAGCCTGAGACCCGTGCGCTAATCCTGAGACCCGTGCGCTAAGCCTGAGACCCCTGCGCTAACCCTGACACCCGTGCGCTAAGCCTGACACCCGTGCACTAAGCCTGACACCCATGCGCTAAGCCTGACACACGTGCGCTAAGCCTGACACCCGTGCGCTAACCCTGACACCCATGCGCTAAGCCTGACACCCGTGCACTAAGCCTGACACCCATGCGCTAAGCCTGACATCCGTGCGCTAAGCCTGAGACCTGTGCGCTAATCCTGAGAACCGTGCACTAACCCTGACACCCATGCGTTAAGCCTGAGACCCGTGCACTAACCCTGACACCCGTGCGCTAACCCTGACACCCGTGCGCTAAGCCTGACACCCGTGCGCTAACCCTAAGACCCGTGCGCTAACCCTGACACCCGTGCGTTAAGCCTGAGACCCGTGCGCTAAGCCTGACACCCGTGCGCTAAGCCTGACACCCGTGCGCTAAGCCTGACACCCGTGCGCTAACCCTGACACCGGTGCGCTAAGCCTGACACCCGTGCGCTAACCCTGACACCCGTGCGCTAAGCCTAACACCCGTGCGCTAACCCTGACAACCGTGCGCTAAGCCTGACACCCGTGCGCTAAGCCTGACACCCGTGCACTAAGCCTGACACCCGTGCGCTAAGCCTGAGAACCGTGCGCTAATCCTGAGACCCGTGCGCTAACCCTGACACCCGTGCGCTAAGCCTGACACCCGTGCGCTAACCCTGACACCCGTGCGCTAACCCTGACACCCGTTCGCTAACCCTGACACCCGTGCGCTAAGCCTGAGACCCGTGCGCTAACCCTGACACCCGTGCGCTAACCCTGACACCCGTGCGCTAAGCCTGAGACCCGTGCGCTAAGCCTGATACCCATGCGCTAAGCCTGACACCCATGCGCTAAGCCTGATACCCGTGCGCTAAGCCTGAGACCCGTGCGCTAACCCTGACACCCGGGCGCTAAGCCTGAGACCCGTGCGCTAAGCCTGACACCTGTGCCCTAGTGGCCCGCTCGTCTGAACGGTGGTGTCCTGGAAAGTCCCGCACCCGCCCGCGAGCAGCCTCTGTGCCCTTCGCCCCATTATCGGCAGGAGAGAGCGCTATAAATCACCCCCACAATGGGGAGCTTTGTCGCAGCTGTCACAGGCAAACATCTTTCTTCAATTCACACAAAGCTGGTCTGACAGGCAGTTTTATATACATATTTATTTTTTCTTAATTTTTTTCCAATATGAGAATGGCACATACTGCCCGCCTTTCATATTTTTTTCCTTTTTATTCAGACAGGTAGAACACTAGAGGGTAAAACAGACAGAGAAAGCATCACAACTCAGAATATGCCATGGCGGGGCGTCAAACCATCTCACGTGCAGGGGAGACTCATACATGGCCCGCCGTACAGACTGCACTACACGTCTCGCCACGATAAAACATATATGTGTGTGTGTGTGTGTGTGTGTGTGTGTGTGTGTGTGTGTGTGTGTGTGTGTGTGTGTGTGTGTGTGTGTGAGAGAGAGAGAGAGAGAGAGAGAGAGAGAGAGAGAGAGAGAGAGAGAGAGAGAGAGAGAGGAGAGAGAGAGAGAGAGAGAGAGAGAGAGAGAGTATGTCTGCATTGAGTATTAGAGAGAGGGCTAAAGTCCCTGCACTTCATTGTGATTAGCACTGGAGAACTGACGCAAGAGACGATGCAGGATGGGAGTACCAGGTCAAACCAGCAGGTGGCAGCAGTGGACAGCAGAGCCCCTTCCCCAGCACACACATGGGTATAGCTTCACACAAAGGAGCGCTGTTCTGTTCTTTACACAAACTCCAGAGCACAAACACAGCTCTCTCAGGGACAGAACAGACTGTAGTCTTGTTTTCCAGGGCGGCCAGTGGAATGAGATGAAGATAAGCTAATGTAAGAAGGGGCAGGGGGGCAATGGCGGGGGGCACTGGTTAAACCCTTCAACACTGGACAAAACACACACTCCTAATGTATAGCTCTAGAAAGACTACAGAGATGTAAATGGGTTAAACATTAGCAATAAGGTCATATATTTCAGTGTAAGGGTCAGGGTGTGTGGTAAAAAGAGAATTTAACGGAAACCAAAAACTGCTATACGGCCTTACCCTCTGTTAGCGCGAGTGTGAGTGTGTGAGTGAGTATGATTATGAGTGTGTGAGTGACTGAGCAAGTAAATAATGTGAGAGTATGTTTGTGAACGAGTACGTTTGTGAGTGACTGAGTGAGTGACTAAGTGTGCGAGAGTGTGAGAGTGAGTGAGCGTGAAAGTGAGTTAGTGAGTGTGAGTGAGTTAGTGTGTAAGTGAGTGAGTGAGTGTGAGAGTCAGTAAGTGTGTAAGTGAGTGAGAGTGAATGAGTGTGTAAGTGAGAGTAAGTGAGTGAGTGAGAGTGTGTAAGTGAGTGAGTGAGTGAGTGAGTGAGTGAGTGAGTGTGAGAGTCAGTAAGTGTGTGAGTGAGCGACTGTGTTCAGCACATAGATATTTCAGGACTGTTGCTGCATTCACCAGCTCCTGTTCCACAGACATACGGAGCAGCAGAACGGCCTCACCAGATCCTGGCTGTCAGAACTGGCAAAAACAACAAGACCAGAATGCAGTTTATTCTGAGCTGAACGCACATCCCTTCCCCCGGAACACTCCACGCAGTTCTCACACCCTTTCCGTAATTAGACCCCCCTGCTGCCCAACACAGCTAGACCCCCCTGCTGCCCTACACAGCTAGACCCCCTGCTACGCAACACAGCTAGATCCCCTGTTGCTCAACACAGCTAGACCCCCTGCTACCCAACACAGCTAGACCCCCTGCTATTCAACACAGCTAGACCCCCTGCTACTCAACACAGCTAGACACCCCTGCTGCTCAACACAGCTAGACACCCCTGCTACTCAACACAGCTAGACCCCTGCTGCTCAACACAGCTAGACCCCCCTGCTGCTCAACACAGCTAGATCCCCTGCTACTCAACACAGCTAGACCCCCCTGCTACTCAACACAGCTAGATCCCCTGCTACTCAACACAGCTAGACCTCCCTGCTGCCCAACACAGCTAGATCCCCTGCTACTCAACACAGCTAGACCCCCTGCTGCTCAACACAGCTAGACCCCCCCCTGCTACTCAACACAGCTAGACCCCTGCTACTCAACACAGCTAGACCCCTGCTGCTCAACACAGCTAGACCCCCTGCTGCTCAACACAGCTAGACCCCCCTGCTGCTCAACACAGCTAGACTCCCTTCTGCTCAACACAGCTAGACCCCCTGCTACTCAACACAGCTAGATCCCCTGTTGCTCAACACAGTTAGATCCCCTGTTGCTCAACACAGCTAGACCCCCTGCTACTCAACACAGCTAGACACCCCTGCTACTCAACACAGCTAGACCCCCCTGCTGCTCAACACAACTAGACCCCCTGCTATTCAACACAGCTAGACCCCCTTGCTGCTCAACACAGCTAGACACCCCTGCTACTCAACACAGCTAGACCCCCCTGCTAATCAACACAGCTAGACCCCCTGCTGCTCAACACAGCTAGACCTCCTGCTACTCAACACAGCTAGATCCCGTGTTGCTCAACACAGCTAGACCCCCTGCTACTCAACACAGCTAGATCCCCTACTACTCAACACAGCTAGACCCCCCTGCTGCTCAACACAGCTAGACCCCCTGCTACTCAACACAGCTAGACCCCCCTGCTACTCAACACAGCTAGACCCCCCTGCTGCTCAACACAGCTAGACCCCCTGCTACTCAACACAGCTAGACCCCCCTGCTGCCCAACACAGCTAGACCCCCTGCTGCTCAACACAGCTAGACACCCCTGCTACTCAACACAGCTAGACACCCCTGCTACTCAACACAGCTAGACCCCTGCTGCTCAACACAGCTAGACCCCCTGCTGCTCAACACAGCTAGACCCCCTGCTGCTCAACACAGCTAGACCCCCCTGCTACTCAACACAGCTAGACCCCCTCCTGCTCAACACAGCTAGACCCCCCTGCTGCCCAACACAGCTAGATCCCCTGCTACTCAACACAGCTAGACCCCCTGCTGCTCAACACAGCTAGACCCCCCTGCTACTCAACACAGCTAGACCCCTGCTGCTCAACACAGCTAGACCCCCTGCTGCTCAACACAGCTAGATCCCCTGTTGCTCAACACAGTTAGATCCCCTGTTGCTCAACACAGCTAGACCCCCTGCTACTCAACACAGCTAGATCCCCTGTTGCTCAACACAGTTAGATCCCCTGTTGCTCAACACAGCTAGACCCCCTGCTACTCAACACAGCTAGACACCCCTGCTACTCAACACAGCTAGACCCCCTGCTATTCAACACAGCTAGACCCCCCTGCTTCTCAACACAGCTAGACACCCCTGCTACTCAACACAGCTAGACCCCCCTGCTAATCAACACAGCTAGACCCCCTGCTGCTCAACACAGCTAGACCTCCTGCTACTCAACACAGCTAGATCCCCTACTACTCAACACAGCTAGACCCCCCTGCTGCTCAACACAGCTAGACCCCCCTGCTACTCAACACAGCTAGACTCCTGCTGCTCAACACAGCTAGACCCCCTGCTATTCAACACAGCTAGACCCCCCTGCTGCTCAACACAGCTAGACACCCCTGCTACTCAACACAGCTAGACCCCCTGCTGCTCAACACAGCTAGACCTCCTGCTACTCAACACAGCTAGATCCCGTGTTGCTCAACACAGCTAGACCCCCTGCTACTCAACACAGCTAGATCCCCTGCTACTCAACACAGCTAGACCCCCCTGCTGCTCAACACAGCTAGACCCCTGCTGCTCAACACAGCTAAACCCCCTGCTGCTCAACATTGTTAAATCTGCTGAGGTACACTCCCATATGTGCAGTGTTTTAGAGGGCATGGGTCATTTTAAATGCAATTAAATTGTTTTCCAGAGTCAAGCTATTCAGTCTAAATGATCTGTGCTGCGATTCATAGGCGGAAGACGTCAGGCGGTCACACGGTCTGGGAAATGGGCGCTCATGAAAGGACCCGCTCACACGTGGTGCGCTGGCCTCTCCCAGTGGGGGCGGGGTCAGGCCAAGGTCAATGATCACACACTTGTTATTCGCAAGTTCACACAGACAACCACACCCCCAACAGGACTGAACCAATCAAAAACCTGGGTCACACCAACTCATTGTACCAAATAATTTTTCTGGACTGTAATAGTGCAATCATCGTAATACAATCAAACTAACATCATTTAATATGAGCTGCCTACCACATTAGATGTAATCAAGAATAAAAAAAGGAAAGAGCTTCTAATTAATTAGTGATTTTCATTGAAACTAGCAGGCTTGTCAATCAAAATCAATTAAAGCTGATTAAGGATCGGGGTTGAATATCTCTTCCACCCGCGCCCCTGAGCTCTGACACGTGCGCTTCACCGCGGAGCAGTGGTAAGAGCAATGCCCCAGAGGGTCATAGGTATGCGTCCCAGACAAGCTCCTACCCCACATTTAATTCAGAGCTCCCTCTGGAGAAAATATGATAAACCCCTGTCATGTGCACGGATTATGAAACGGATAAATTGACGACCCTTCTGGGGTCGGCCGGGTTGACGATGCCCGCAAAACTAACTGATAAAGCAATAATGCCTGTCCTGGGAGAGAATATGGGATTGGGGGGGAGACTTCACCACCAGCCCTGAAGCATGATGCCGCAGCTCCGAGGCAGGGGTCACAGTGTTAACAAGATGCTCGACTGGATCCCGCTCTCTCAACTGCCCTTCACCGCAGAGCCCATTTAAACTGCCGGCCCGGCCAAGTCCGCAGAGAAGCAGCTGCTTTAAAGAGGCAGGCTTTTTGGCGGCGAAAAAAGGCAGACGCCAGTGATTGAGAGGCCGGTCAGCCGTGGAGACGATGATTAGGTGGTCCGGGGGGGAGAGAGAGAGAGAGACGGTTTCATTAATGATCTGGACGGGCCTGAAAACTCAGCTTTGACGAGTTTCAATTGACCTTTGATGGCCATGGAAGGTGAGGTGAACCTTGGATTGCTGCCTCCTCTGCCAGCAGCCATACCACCTCATACCGTTCTCATCAAACTGCTGAAGCTAAGCAGGAGGCTTGGTTTGGACTTGAGCAGGAAACCAGCGGAGAAATCCAAGTTGCTGCTAGAAGATGTTTTGGAGAACCACTAGGGGGCAGTGCAGGGGACACCCCCACTGGACCAAATAGAAACACAAAGGTGTTGTGTGGGGTAATTTGTGGGGTAGCTGTATAAAATGTAAGAAAATACAGTTTTTATCTCAGATTTTTTGTGGGTAATTCTGGTGGCACTTTCCTATACAGGTTTTAAAGTTCACAAACTTTTAATTACCTCAGGCTCTAAAATTAGATGTTTCATCACAGATTTTTTTATATTTAGGGATAGAAGGCTAGCCAATTGGGAGACACACAAAAGGTGACACAGAAAGTGTCAAAATTCTTCCATTGCAATAGTTATTTTGTGTTAGGTTAAACCTTTGGGATCAATTTGACAACATAAACATAAAAATCAAACATAAAAGGCGTCATAAAATGTCAACATAATATGACGGTTAAATGGCAATTTTTGATGGCAGTGTACAGCTTCCCCTCCACCGCCCCCCGCCTCGCCCCCCCACCCACCATCGGCAGCAGCCCGTACCCACCCAGACGGAAGGTAATTAATTTCAATTGCATCCTGATAGCGGACCGATCATCCAAATCATCTCCTGTTCTGGGCGGGGGCACCAACAGCCCTGATTAATCCTGGATAATATCCGCTTTGATCTATCCAAATGAAACGCGTCCTTTTTTTTTCTCTCCCAACGATTGTTCTCGTGATCTTCGGGTGAGTGGTAATTTCGCACTTTGAGTGGTTTTCATTACAGGGAAAATGATTAAAGTTTCTCGTCGGAGGAAGAGGCAAACGGCGCGCCGCCCACCCAGCGGTAATGAGAACACAAACGTATACTCTCAGCTTCGCACCTGGTCTAATTACCACAAACTAGCCGTGGTTCTTCTCTCATTATGCAGCCCATGCAATCGCACAGACAACGGTAGAGGTGATTAGAAACTAAACTTCTCCATCCTTTTTGCATTGGTTGTGATATTCTTATTAGTAAACACCCTAGAGTACAGCTCACTAGTGCACTATATACAGAAAGTAGTATATTTATGGTTTTATACGTTATATTTTCATGGTTTAAAAGAATCCTTTTTTTTCTTCAAAATCACAGTATGACGAGTCCAGCATTCTCCTCACCCCCACCCTGTTTATAATAAACCATTAATGTGATTAATGTGATCAATAACCAAGTAATCAAAAATGACATGTGAGCCACAGATTAATGTCATTGCGAATTAAAACTTTCTGCTGCAAACAAAGCCTTTCTTTTTTTGTCACAAGCACAGACATGTATATTTATCATTTGGCAAAGAACCTGTTAAAGTTCACGTTCTGTATAACAACAGCCATAAAGGACGGTATTTTGCAAACAATTAATCTTATTCCGGTCGATAACACTATTTGATATTAATGTTGTGGGCCTGAGTATCATTACCGTTGTTCTACAAAATCAAGAAAAGTAAAGTTCCTGTGCTAGACAAAGTAATATGTCATTTTGCTGGCCCCAGGCCGCGAGGCGCGAAATTGTTTCTACCGACTGAAGGGTGCATTAAAAAAATGGGGAAAAAAGCTGACTGGATCGATAAAGCATTTAAATAAAATCCCTGCCACACAGAGTTTCAAAGTCGTCTGCTCAATGAATCTGAGAGGACCCTCAGCAAGACACAAGCCAAGAGCCTTCTCAACAGAGTCAATATGACAGACCTTAAATGGTATGGAGGATAAGAATCAGCACTAATTAGAAGGAACATTTTTTCTCCATTAGTAATCTCTGAAGGACCATTTTGCATGTTAAAGGCCATTTACTACACATTTTGTGTACTTTACATTGCTGCAAACCAATGTCCAGAGCAAACAACCGCTTTTTATATTTTTGAGTAATTATCCAATTTCTTTCTAATTCAAAAGGTCAGGTGATAAACCCACCTTAGTATGCTCTGCTTTTCCACAAAAGTTAAAAGTTTTGTCTAAGGCAGGCCTTCGGAAAGGTCTCTAGATTTGAAAAAAAAAAAACCGGCTTCCCTACTCGGTAGTTAGCAAGGCTAGTTTTCACATCAATCCATGCTTTCAAATGCATTATTATGCCTAAAGTAACTTTGACAAAAAATTATTTGGGACATCATTTGCACAATGATGGATTACTTATCTCGAACAACTTTCAAGTCTCTGCAAGTTGATTTTCATACCGTATGGAAATTAATGGAAACCAATGGCTGTCTGGAAGGTAAAAAAAAAAACTAATTGAAATATCTAGAAAGCTGTTGTATGCTTTGGAAATTGGTTTGCAGCAATGTAGAGTACATGACATTTGTAGTAAATGGGCTATAGCATGCAAAATACCAGTATGGTCCTTCAAGAGCAATTACACTGCTGAAATTCAATCTGACAAAGGTTCAATGACAAGACCTTCAAAATTACAAAGCATACTGGGAAATATTTATTTATTTATTAAATTATTATTTTTTGTACTTTAGGTTGCAAAAATGAAAGGTGCTGTGTAAATAAAGATTACTTTTCTATATCACCACACATCCACATTGAGCAAAAGTTTGTTTAATTATTTGACGTGAAAAACATTCAATGACACATATCCGACATTCTCTGTCAGGAAAACCTGACAGGTGAATTTGAAACAGTGCCCCTTGTGGCTGTCTTGAGCTAATATTCCTCATTCTTTGGACCAGAGGTGGCCGTGGCAATTTCCATTCCTGCAGGGCCGGTGTGTATGCAGGTTTCCGTTGTCACCAATCACACTGGCCATTGTAGCTAATTAGCAGAATACACTTATGCTGGTTTAACCACAGATTAGATCATGATAAGATGTTTCATGTTGGAATACAGGAACAGTCTTCAGCTGTGAATTTATCAAATAATGTAACTAAAAGATCAATTACTGAAAGAGTGGCCAAATTCAATAATTAAGAGCAGAAGTCGGCATGAAATCCCGAAAGAGAAACAGTCTTCTTTGGACATCCCTGCTTTGGACATTTCAAACAGAGAAGCTTTTTAGCCTGAGTGGGTTTTTGAACCAAGCTGCTTAAACCTCACACAGTACTGTTTCAGAGAAATGTCTTTGGAAAACAACAACTCATTACAAATATATTTACTGGCAGGCGCCACACTCACGATTCCTTGCCCACAGAAACCAAACCAGAATTTAGACCTTTTTTTCCCTCTTCTCTGATCTTTCATAATCCACCCACCTCCAAATTTTATGGAGGACGTGCATTTGATACACTGTCCACCCCAACAGCATTGAAAACAAGTTGATACTGAGCATCATAAGAAATGCAGTATTTCAAATGCGTATTTCAAAGAGCGTTAATAAAGGCAGTTTCTTTTTAGCTCACTCTCACACAACTCCCACATCTCTTAAAAAAAGAATAAGTCTTTGTGCCTTGGCCTCCCTTCCTTGCACTAGTGTCATCCTTCATCCACAGCGCCCCCTGGTGACTGCTGGGAGCGAGCCATAATTTATGTCTGTGGTATAAAGGGGGGAAAAAGTCCGTTGTAAAATCTCTTTTTAAGCCCAAAACATCCATCTGCTGTTTCTCCGACATCATTGGCTTCCCTCGTCACCTGACCCCGGAGATAACTGTGGCTCCCGGGCACAGGAAGGACAGACTCATTTCGCAGGACGGAGATTTAGTCCAGCCAACTTTAATACATCTTTCTGGGCGGCTTTAAGTATTTCTTGCAAATGCCTCAGGATCAGATTAGAGTCTGGAGCGCAGGCGGCGGGAACGTCGGCGAGACTCGCCGGAAAAACGCTTGCCACGCGCAGCGTCACGGCTAATGGAGCCGAGATTACATATTTTCATAAAACGCCGGGAAAAAAACTGAAATCAATCACGAGCCTTCCGAGACGGCGCTGAACCTCAGGTCACCCCGAGCGCTGCGTGAAATGTGGATCACTTAAAAAAGAAGAGAGGATACAAAGTCCTCCTTTAACCTGTACAAAGAGTATCTGAGCAATCCGTCCTCCGTGAAACAAGGATTACCATCCCTTTACAGTATACGGCGCTCTGCATGATGTCACGGAACGCAAAAATGTGTCTCTAAAAGACGGGTGACAGTCTAGGGCAGAGGTGGGCAACGAGGGCCATATCCGTTTCTGGTTTTCATGCCAACTTCTGGCCTTAATTACCTAATTAGCCCTAATATTTACACCATCTGACATTTTAGCTACAATTCTTAATAAGCGCATGAATGACAGCCGAAGACTTCTTGTGTCCCTATATGAAACATTTTAATGTGATCTAATCTACCAGTGTTGGTGTAAACAGCCAATTAGCTCATTTAGCTGGGGTAATTGGTGGGAACAAAAAACTGCATACACACCGGCCCTCCAGGACTGGAATTGCCCACCCCTGGTCTAGGGCTGCAGGTATTTCACTCAGTGTGCAATGTATCAACATGTTTCAACCAACAGGGCCTTCTTTGGAGAGCAATCTGGTCGAAACGCACAGATTTAATCAAGCCACAACTGCTTGTTTTCAACATTTGCAAAACGTCCCTGTTTTTGCAAGATGCCACGAACATTATCATCATGTCCTTCCATTTATACAGCTGAATACTTAAGTAATTCGACCCTTTCCTCTAAACCGATCACGGCTCTCAACACATTTGTGTCTTTATCTTACTTGGATCCTTTTTGATCTTAGCTTGATTATCATACTGCTTATCTGACCTGCCCATTAATATGGCCTTCTTTGCTTGGACCGTCTTTTTACAATCTCGTCTAATACCCTGGGCTGTAATCTCCACTATATAATAACTGCTATGCCTATTTGCTCTAATAGATTCCCATTACAATTCCATTACCATTTAGCCTAACTAACTACAGACACTGAGCGGGCCAGGGGAGTACGGGCTCCACCTCTAAAGCTCCGTGTCTCTTAATTGGGTTTCTTATCATTGGGGAGTTGAGGGTCGAGGTCTTTCCCATCTTCACTAATTTTCCTCATTTCCTGTGAAGTATATTTCTGACGGCATCTCTCTTTAAAAAGAGCAGCGGAAACAAAATGGAATTGAATCGAGCCGAATTATACACACCAATCAGCAGCTAATGCTCTTCCTCTGGGCTTATCTGATCATAGCATTGTTTCCCTTTGATGATGTGAAGACCAGTTATTCGGCACAGATGCTTCTGTTCAAATGCTTGTAAAAAAAAAAAAAAAAAGGACAAATTTGGTTGGAAAGCCTTCCGCTACGCAGCCTTTACAACGCGTTGCGACGTGCACTGGCGTGATCATCTGAGGTTAAATTATTTTTCCCGACGATTTCATTGCGTTTGCTAAATTTAACACCGTCATGCGTTCTCTTAAATGATCTTGTACGAAGTGGCGCAAGAGAACGCCAAAGGCTCGAGACACAGTTGAGAGAAATGCAAACACCAGCCAACGGGCGCAGCTCAACAAAATAATTGGCATGATCTGCGGAGAAAAGAAATGAAAAAAGAAGAGCGTTGAGTGTTACGGCTATGTCTGCAGTCTCCTGTATTTCAGCTCAGCTCGGGAGCATCGCTGGAGTCCCTCTCCCTCCCTGGAGGTGAAGGTCTAATGAAGCCCCATGAGAAGGACTGATGAGTGTGTTATAATGTCTGTATAACCTGTCACTGTTGTTTAAGAAAACACAATGCTGTGACTTTCATAATAAAAGAGACCCTCAGCCACATGATTTATGGGGGTCTCTGTGTGAGGCTGACCCTCCGGTGGAATTCATTATTGCGGGGTGTGTGTGTGTGTGTGTGTGTGTGTGCGTGTGCGTGCGCGTGTTTGTGTGTGTGTATGTGTGTATGGTACTTGTGACTATGTGTATCTCTCTGCTAGAGTGCAAGAGAAAGAACGAGAGAGAGACATTTGTCATACCAATTACCTTTATTAGCATGACAAACATGCATTGCCAAAGCAAAAGAGGTTTGATATTTGGTGTTTGCATGGTTGTGTATTTGCCTTGCCATTTTCAATCATAACTTGCGTAATATCAAGCTCCATTTGAATATGAAATTGAGAGAGCGACTGTGTGTGTGTGTATGTACGAGAGAGAGAAAGAAAAAGAGAAAGCTATTTCTATTACAGCTTGTAATAGAAAAATATAGAAGGTATGTGATGCATTATCACTGAATGTCACATTTAAAAAAAACCTCATCTATTTATTCAATCGTCTTATATTTATTCAGTACACATTCATTTGTGGCTATGTTTATCCAGAGACAACAGAAAGGCAACTACATCAACATGCGCAATGCAAACCACAAACAGTAAGATCAGTCACGGCCTAAAATGAATTGCAGTTTTGTGGCATAAGAACAGTGAATGCAGTGCGGTCGGCTGGCATGAAGAAACAACGGCGAAAAGAAAAGATAAACAGATAAATAAAGAGAATAGATGGAACAGAAGACAGAGTGGGGGATTACGACGGTCCTCCAGGCGCCGTAAACGCCGGCACAGTCATCATAAACACAGACGCAAACACCCGGAGGCCTGCCGCCGTCTGAAAAGTGATTTACCAACTTCCGCGAAGCGCCGGGGAAAAAAAGAAATAAGGAAACAGAAAATCGGTAACGACGCAGCAGAATGCCCACAACCGCCCGTCCCAGTCGCCGAGCCGTTCACCACGCTCAGGACTCAAGGATATTTTGTGTTTCAAAAAATGTTTACCGCAACGGGGAAGAGGGCAGTGAAGTTTGAATTTACTTTGTGAGTCAAAGTAGAGGACGAATGTTGACTGAATATAGGCCAGTAATGAAATGTGTAATTGGAGGGAGAAGATGGATACGTATTTCGGATTCACTTGGCTTAAGGTATAAATAAAAGATGAACGGCAAGTGGCTGGCATAAGAACTTATCGCATTTGATGAACAACTGAACATCATCAAATATATATACGGGATGGGAATAAGATAACCTCCACATAATGACTGCGGGCAGGAAAAAATCTATAATGCCTCACAAAATGGATTACTCTCATAAATTAGATTTAGCTATTTAATAACTTTAACAGCACATCAGAATTCCCCGGACTTAAAGTCTTAGAGTGAGAGTAGGTTTGAGGTTGGGGTGGGGGGGTTTAAAATGGTTTGATGAAGGGCCTTAAAATCTAATGGGGTTTTTTTCCTTCAAAATTTGGATACTCGATTACAAATCTAATTTCGTTGATGGATTACGGAATCGGCAAGATACGCAGCTGAAAACAAAGTGCGGCGTTATGGATAAGGGACTTAAAATCATCGTAAAAATCATAATCACAATCCCGCTAATGCAGTCGTCGTGTTCTTGTGCAGTGGCCCAGTTCCAATGGCCCAGTTCTGGGGAAGCTGAAATCTCTGGGATGGCTCCGTCAGGAAGCTACCGGCAAGAAGTTCGAACGCACTGCACCCCCCTCCCTGAGAGAGTACCCGGGCTGATTTGGGGTTTGGGGTGCAGGTGAGGCCCCCGCTGTCCACTGTCCCGAAGGCTTCTCAGGGTTCGGGAAGCGACGGGAACAACCAACAGCGACCCATAAGGAAGAGGGTGTCCTGAGGGCAGGTCCCCTCCCCTGCTCATTTCCCAGTACTACTGGCCAGACCCGGTGATTGACAGGTGTCCAGCCCTAGCTACGCCTCGTGGTGGAGAATGCCAATGCAGTTCACACAACCGCAAAAGAGACTGACGTTATGAGTCATGGGGTCCACTCATTACCTGACACACCCCCCCCAATCCCACCGCCCTAACAATAGTGCAATGACCAGAGAATTCAATTTACTTTTCACCCACTGGCCAGAGTGGCTGTGTTTTCTAGAAAATCACCAGCCATTTCCAACATTTTATCAGCCACATTACCTTTTACAATATAACACAACCTGGTTGGTTATCTGCCAAAGTGGCTGCTAGAGTAGAAACTCTTACCAGCCACAATCAAAATTTTGACTTTTAGCATTTGGCTGGTGGCTGGGGTTAATTTCATACCCTGGTAATGACTAATCTCACTACCCTTCAACCCCCGAGGTCCAGCCCCCCTTGTGCACTTGAGTTTGACCAATGCATTTGAAAACCGCATCCCTCTCATAATAAACACACTTAGAAGGACAGCCTGAGGTAGAATAGAAGCAACTAATAATGGCGTAAACCCGGGGTCAGATCCACCCGATCACCATAGCACCCAGAGGGAAGTATTCCTTTCACAAAAAATCCGCTTTTTTTCCTTACAATGCAATTATTTCAGCGTCTTTTATTTTTAACCGAATATAGAACGAAAACAAAACTCTCTTAGCATCGACTGCAAAAAGCGGTTTAATTGAAAGAATGCCAGCTCCCTGACGAGTTCTAGCAGGCAAGATTACTTTTAACGGGGATTTGGATGACATTGGATCAGTATTCATTTATTTCCGGGCACAGAACATTCTGACCCAATACCCAATAAGAGAGAGAGAGAGAGAGAGAGGAAACAGGGTTTGCACCATGTGAGTCTGTTGGAGGTAAATACGCACACACACAGACACACAGGAATACATACGTGCGCGCGCGCGCACACACACACACACACAAACGAAAAACACAAACACACTCGCGCAAACACTCTGACGCACACGCCATGCCTGAAGGGGTAGCTGGGTCCAGTGTGTCACTGTCAGTTGACACTGAAGCTGTTGCCCATCAGGCTAAAAAGGCTAATCGAGATTGTGTGAAAGGAAAGTGTCCCAGGGAAATTAGCCACGGCGCGACAGACGGTGCCAACGTAGGTGGTGGGTGGTGGGTGGTGGGTGGTGGGTGGAGGGTGGTGGGTGGTGGGTGGTGGGTGGTGGGTGGTGGGTGGTGGGAGGGGTGGGGGGCGCTCGAGCCGTGACCAGCCCAAACTGCGGGGAGAGGGCAGCGCGGGTCAAAGCAGTTGGCATTTATAGGGGCGCTAATGAACGAAGCTTCATTTTTAATGGGCCCCCCCCCACCCCCCTACCACCGCTTCCCTTGGTGAGTGACATTTGGCTTCGCGGATTGACAGGAAATCGCTCAGCTGAAAGGCACAGATGACAGGAACATAAACAGCCCGGGGGGGTCGAGGCGTTCGAGGGGAGGACCGTTCGTCGCGCGGGCGGCCATTTTCCCTCTCATTCTTTTCACTCCTCGTCTGCAAAGGAGTGCCGTCTAACCCGAGGCGAAGCGTGAATTGTGCTAAAGGTTACGCCGCGTTACCATACACGAGAATCTAATGAAGTCATCTGCGGCAATTACTCGGCGGCTGTCTTTAGGGAAAACGACTCTATTAAGGTTTCGTGCGGAAGGCAGGTTGTCTGTGGAAGTAATCAAAGCAATTAATTTAACAGAGGAACAAAGGCTGAAAGAATACCGTGATACTGTGTCAGTGCTTACCGCGCATGTAAAAAGGCCCTTCATCCAGGCACTTTGTAAGGAAATCAACAATTTAAAAAAGTTTCTCACCATATGAGCAGGAATGATGCAAGGAATTCATCTTCATGCTTGCTCCTTACAACAAACGTACAAAAATGAATGATTAAAGGTATTTCCAACCAGATGAACATGAATACACCCACTCAGTGTTGAATACAGTACAATACTAGATATCTAGAAATGAACATTTACAATTATAATGTAAAATTAAGGTAATAATCTGATAAGCTTAACTTATAATTACTGCCAAAATATAGCACTGCCAAGATAACCAAATGCTTTGCCAGCGAAATAAGTAGTTATGTAGTGCGTGAGAAGTCCTAATAGACTGTGCCGGGATACAGAAAGCTGTACAGTAACTCTGTCTCAGTCTTGGACACTTCCGCCAGCCTGGAATGCGACCTCAGTTGGGTAAAGCCAGCGGGACGGTTCAGCCCGGACCCGTTGGGTCGGACCTCGGAATGTTTCCGGCTCAGCCCGGACCCGGCAGGACGCTGTTTCCAGGAATCCCGGCGCGGGCCCAACTCTCCTCGCGTCGCTCTGCGGAACATATTCCACAGAACATTTCACCGGGAGATGAGCCGGCTCGCTCCAGTCACGGCTAAGGCAATGGATAAAATGCTCACCAACTGTCCTCCCTGCTGGCAAAGCATGCTAGAGTGCACCATAATATACACATATCCCACATAATGGAGAAAATACTCACCGCCATGCCGCTCCACAATCCATTAAGAATCATATTTTATCCATCGCCCATCTCCCCCTGCTGAAGAAGAGAGAGAAAGAGAGCGAAAGAGAGAGAGATGGCTGAAAGGGAAAGAGAGGAGCTATTAAACATAGATGACTGAGGGAGAACGAGTGCAATTGATGTAACCGGGCGGATATTGATTATAAATAACCGCCCAAGCCCTGGAAGGCGGTGGATTGTTATGACCTTTGGGATGTGCAATGCCTGATGGGAGCCTGGAGGAACTATAAAACTCGAGCCCCACGATGCTGCTGCTGAGATCTTATTTTCCGCCATCTGGAAACGTGAAAGATAAAAGAGGATGTGCTGCATCAAAATATCAAAATTGAGCCGCGCGGCCTAAATAGAGAGAGACCCCCCCCCCCCCTTAACTAACTACGGGCCTCAGTCCATGGAGGTGGCTCAACGATGTGTCTCATTTTTCGGAGAACGCGACAGCGACGACAGTCTCGCCTTCTTGACTCCAGAAGAGCGCCTTTAACCAGCTGTTCTGTGTTTCTGTTCTTTTTTTATTTACACTGAGATTCTGGTATTCTCTCAGCTGAAAGAAAATTTAACTAAAAGAAATTCAACTGGCACTTAAACGTTCAAAGCGAAACGAAGGTTAATCTTCGGGCAATAACTAAAGGTGAAATAAATGAGTGCCTTGATTACACTGCAGCACGCCCCCCCCCCCCCCCCCCCCCCCGAAAAACCCTGCGACCCTAACCCAAACATGGGAACCTCGCTCGTAAGCACAGCAACACAGCCCCGCCTAATGGGCCGTTCTTCCAGGCTGCGGTCATTGCGACCGCCTCCGTTATTTTCAATGGGACGGTTGCGACCGAGGCAGTTGGATCGCTTCTAGGCAGTTGGATTTTCTCAACTTTTGCTAGATCCTTTGACGTAACAATACACAACCATGAGGGATTTAGTTCTCTCCATCATTGATTAGCTGCAGGTGACTTCGCCATAGATACGACTAGACACGCCCCGCTGAGCAAACGCTTCTGACAAATAGCTTATTGCTTTTGGTAGCAGATGACTGCGACCCTAAGACCCAAACCCCACGACCTGTTTAAATATGAGGCTAACGCAGACAGCGCAGAGCAGTTAGCAGATCGATTCCGCCAACGCCTCTCATCCGCTGTCAGAGCGGCTGCAGCTTCACCTCCCCGACACAACCTTTCAAACCTACGGCCCTAGGGCAAGCTAACAGGCTAATAGGCTAATTAAGGGCAAGACCTACCGCTCTCCTCTCCTGTTAACCTTTCCACAGGAGGGAGGGAGAGAGACAGGAAGAGAGAGAAAACTGCGTTTCCACTCATGTTGGAGGTACACACACACACACACGCACACACACACACACACAGACCCTCAGAGATATGGAGATATGATTTTTTCCTCATTAAAGTGCAGTATACTTGCTTCAGGTCACAGGAATAATATGGGGACTGACTGAAAGTGCACTTTTGTACTTAATTGGCACAAAAGAAAGAGAGGGGCGATTATTTAAATTGAATATTGGCTGCCCAGACCCTTTGTCTTTGTTCCCTACTGTCTCTGGGATGTATATGTATAGCAGGCCTCTACTCTCGCCCTTAGAATATCCCTATAGTATCCCCATAGTTACAATTAATTCGGAGGGAAACAGATAGGAGGGAGACAGGAATGAGATAAGGGTTGGTGGACAGGGATTGAAAGAGAGAAAGAAAGAGGAGGGGATGACAGAGGAATATACAGAGAGAGAAAGAGGGGGATGAGACAGAGGAGAGGAGCTTAGCACCTGCACTCGCAAAGAAAACACTTCATCTCCTAGCGATGCTACATCACAAAATAATTAGCGGGAGGACCGCGCCAGCAGAAAAGGCCTCAGCGAGAGCGGCGAGGGATATTCAGGCCTAATCTTCACTCAAGTGGCGGGTGACAGACGGGGCGGGAGAGGACCTCGCTCAGACCGCCCGCCCGAGGGCCTGGCGCACAATGGCGCACTTTAATTGTCTTTGAGGAGTGCGGGCTCAGCGGCTGCAGTGGCTGTCGACAAATTCCTTTTTTTCTTTGAACATCTCGCCTTTGATGTCGCTACGGTGAATATTGAAAACATGCTCTTCAACGGATGAAAAATCGGCTGAGAAAAATCACAAAAACATTTTGGCCTGGAGACAGATCAACCCCGCAGCCAACAGGTTAGGAAATAAATGTTTCAGCAACGTTGGCGAACATTCCCGTTTTGTTTTGACATTGTACTTTGATGAGAACCCCAAACAGTCTTTGAACGCATTTATTTTCTCCAAACATTTCACTTTCTTAAAATGTCACACTCTTTTTAAAAACATCATGGAGGTTATGTGTTAATTATATTTTTTTAAATGTTTAAATTTCCTTAGGCAAGTACTGAAATGCCAGATTTGTTGAACTTTGATAAAAATGTTCCAATAACATTTACATTAATTGTATTTCAATTATTTATTTTGAATTAAAATTATTTTTTTTACCAGGAATAACTAAGCCAAATAATTATCCAAGTCTATTCATGTTCATTATGTTTTGACAAAATAGTAATGTTGAAAGGACATCCTGGAACATTTATTTTTAAATGTACACCTTGAAAACATTAATATTCCAGGAATGTTTTTCACAGGAAAGGCAGTTCTGTGTGAGAAAAACAGACATACGCAATCCAAGGTGCAGAGTCACATGTCACATTAGATAATCCAACCTGAAAACTCGCACATTTGTGCTGTAAATGGTCGAAACGTTATGCCGGTCGAAACGTTAACCGTCCTGGTTCAATAAAATCTTCCTCTTATTTTGGAGCATGAGTAAGTGCGTGAGTCGTTAAGGCTGTTCTGTTTGCGTGTCCTTCGCTGAAGTCCTTGACTGATAAAATCTTGACTCGCTGAGAAAACAATAGATAAATCTTGATCGCAGTTAACCTAGACATGTCTCCAGACCAGAGAGGGGGGATTGCAGCCCTGAAGGACAGCAGATAACCGCCTCGGTTCTGAACCGTTACGTGAACGTGCTCCGTTTTCCCTTCCTGTTCCAGACCCAAATCAGGCCGCCGCCGCTTTGAAGAAAACAGAACAGCGCCCGGTAAAAGTGACCCGGTGATGGGGCCGGGATTGCATATGGGTGGAGAGGGTGGGACCGAGTCTACACCAAAAACCAACTCTAAAAACTCAATAGCTGCGCTCAAATCACGTAACTGTCGCCCGAGGATCAGAAGTTTGTCTGGTAATGTCGCACTACATTTCGCCAACAGCCAGCACCCACTGTGAAGCCCAGTTCCGTTTCCCTACTCAACATTTTTACAACTAGAGCAAAACGTGGCTGACCTTTGTCAGGGTCACAATGATCCACTGTCAACAACTACACTGATAAAAACTGTGGTTATCAGTCAGCAATCTACTTTTGGCCAGAGATGGGTGCATTATAATATTCCAACAATTAGGCATGTTATTTGCCACTTTTGACCAAACAGAGGGCAGACATGGATGATTTTTGTTGCAGCATTGGAGCACTCTTATTTTTGGTAGCCAATCAGCAAGTTGGTCCATTGATGACACAAGACAAACTCCTAGCCAAATGTGTGCAAGTCTACAGCGCTATCAGACCAGAGGTAAACATCCCTTCTCTCTGAACTTTCAATAACATTCATTAACCATTCTATGAACAAATTTGCTTTTAAGACTTTCTTTGAAACGTTGTTATGAAACATTCTGGCATTCACCAATGTTTTCTTACTTGGGATTTTTCATGGGTAGAACAGAAGCCCAGAAAGCCCATTAACATCAGTTAGTTCCGGAATGTTTGTGGAAACGTTTTAAAGAAAGTCTTAAGAGCAAATTTGATTTTTGAATGCCCATTATTCCTAAGAAAAAACCCCATTTTTTTCAAAAAGGAAGCCTTGCAGCTAGAAAAAGATTTGTTTTACAATAAAGAGTTTTTTTTCTTCTATTTCTTTGCAAGATTCGCTGAAAGTGTTATAGTCAGTAATAACAGTTCTGCCATGGACTTAAAGCACAACTGAACTTTGGTAGAACTTTGGGTTGTGCAGTTACCTGGCCATGATATGAGTCCAAATAATGGTGAAATATTTTTGTTATTTGCTCTGTGCTCCCCTGGGGTGATAATCCAGAATAGGGTATTTGTCGCTCTCCATTCACTTCTATGAGGCAACTAAAACGGTCTCAAAATGACACTTCTAGCACGTATATGACCGGGAAAGAAGCGGATTCTGTCAATACAAACAATAAGTTCTACACAACCCAAAGTTCTACCAAAGTTCAGTTGTGCTTTAAGAATGGGTGATAAAAAGATTAAAATCAGAGAATGCAGGTGACTGCATGCACACACAATATTGGCAAGTATGGGAACATGTGGGCGGAGAGTTTAGAGTCACATGCTTCTGGTCAGAAACTTCATAGGCTCAGTGGGGAATCTTCCCAGGAACTCAGTTAAGATGGCAGGAAGAGGGCAGTTGCAGAGGGTGAACTGCCTGATGGGAAAGGCTTTGAGGGCTGAGCGAACAGATGGAGGTTTTCGGGTAGGAAAGCCTGGGGTGTGTGTGCGTGTGTGTGTGTGTGTGTGTGTAACCACAGAAGAAAACACAGGGGCATGTTAATGACAGGGGCAATGGCCGCTCTGATGGAAGGCATAAGCATTTTTCAGGACCATTAGTCAGTCCACTTAAGTGCCAGAGGGCACATGGTACAAAATTGACACAAGATTATCAAAAGGAAAGAGGAAATAAAAACCCAGACCAACAGAGCAAATTAAAACTGCCCAAGATCTGAAATCCATCGAGTTTAAGTAGCACTCAAAATGCAATAAAACTGAAGCCCTGTACCGACACGTTCACTCTGATCACTGTCTCTCTGCACTACGGGTCTTTTGGGGAAGAGATTCGCCGCACCTCTGCTGGGAGAACTGGGAGAATATTACTTATTTTTAAGCAATTAATTGCAAAGAAAAGCTGACCACAGCAAAACAGGCAGAATGGATGAAATAGAATTAACAGAGCAGGGCTGCAGATTCCTGACCCAAAGGAATTTATTATGAACCTGGTCATTTCAGCTCTGTGTGATGGAAGACCATGAACTATACATTTAACACATTTTGTTTAGCTCTTTGCAGCTAAGTCTAATGAAACAAATAAATTACTGGGGGAGGATGGAGTCAAAGTGGTGACAATGTGCTGCCATCCCAGCTTCCCCTCAGCCTCATCACAGAAAACACCACTGGTAGACCAGAGCAGCTCTGAGCCACATATACCATAAGACTGACCTCTGACCTCTGACCTTTGTGCTGATATGGCATGTCTTAAAATTGAAAGCAAGGCAGCCTGGAGTTGATAGACCGGATTCAAGCAATGTTCCTCCGTAAAATTGAAATGCAACCGCAAGTTGTCTCTTTCTTTTTTCGCATCTAGCAAATGTCAAGTTGTGGCTAACAAAAAGATTATCCTGCCAAACTAAAACAACACTTACTTTTAAAACAACACTTAAAACAGCATTCACTTGTATCTCCAAGTTTAAAAAAAATTATATTGCACATTGTGTATGTGAAGTTGATATCAAACAACTTCAGTTTTTTGAAGATATAATGACGACTCATGAGTAGCACACTCAGTGCAGGGTGTCAAAATGGCTGAGCCCCTCCGCCGAACGGTCTGCCGCTCCCCAGATAGCAAGTGATTGTAAATCCGGTTTCAGACTGGAGGGTCCGTATGGTATTCACAGCCGGTTTGAGCCTCTGTTCCATATTCGGTCAGCAGGAGAGAATCTCACGTACACATTTATGTGGGCCTGGCCACACTCGGGTTCAACATTCACAATCTGGGCTGAAGGAAAGGTATGAAATTAACACCAGCAACCAGCCAAATGCTGGTAAAACTTTGATTGCTATATTGATTGTAAAAGCCAGTAATGTGGCTGGTAAAATGCTGAAGATGGCAGGTGATTTTTAAAGTCCACAAGCCACTCTGGCCAGTGGGTGAAAAGTTAATTTCATTCTCTGACTGAAGGTGATGTGGACCTGTGCCATCACTAGGGAGGATGGATCCGCCTCGCATGTTGCGATGGACCTTGGTCAGATTCCATCCAGACGCACTTCGCTATCTGGGTCATCTCCAGAGCGGCGAACTTCGCCTTCGACATTGACTGAATGCAGACGGAGCACATGCCGTCACCGGGACGCCATCAGATCTGGGTCAGGGTTGACAACTATCTGGATTTTAAAAACAAGACGTGCACCCTTGCTTCAGGCGCGGAAAAGTCACAGAAAAGCAGAAAAAAGTAGGGCTGTGTCCGAATCAGAGCTCTATCTACTGCGCCCTGTCTCCTGCGAAGAGTGCACTGGCAGAAGTGTGCTGTTTAATGTGCACTGATTAGCAGGACGCAAAAAATATCCGCTATACTATTTCCAAACCGTACTGTGGAAGTGTCGTAAGCAGGTCATAAGACGTCCCACCAGTGTTGCCATGTCCGCGGTTTTACAGCTAAATTGGGATACTTTCAAAGTGCAGTCACGGGTAAAAATTAAAAGTCGCAAAGCACGCACTTATTTTAAAATGTAAAAACATGATGATTTCTATTTAAAATAAGTTGGTTTCGATTAAAAATAGCCTATAAATTGGCTAGTTTTGAGTCACCATTTGGCTGGAAATTCTTACAAGATCTGGCAACCCTGCGCCCCACTCTTGCACTGCCACGTCACGTGTTGTTTTTGTTGTATTTGAAGGATAACGTCAGCGAAGCTGCGCCTCATTTTTCAAAAACGAAACTTCACGTCATATTCATGTGACCAAAATGTTTGTGTACTTCTGGAAAAGTGTGCTCCCGAATGTACTCAGCGAAACCCTGGAAGTAAGTGTGTCATCCGGGTGTTTGAAGTATACTGCAATTTGAAAAAAAATTTGCGTACTCTGCGACTTTCTCGCCCTATCTACTCACCAAGGCTACTCAACAGTGTGGAAGAGTGCTGATTCGGACACGGCCTAGGTGAATCTGAACACTGTAGTTTCTTCTTAGTCCTCTGAAGAATGCTTACTTTCACAAGGTTCAGGCTGAAAACTGATGTAAACACAGTGAACTCCAGTGGCTTTTTTTTATCAGAACCATCAGCTCGATCCCCACCAACTTGAAATGAATCAAAAACAAATGAATTGGTAAATATTTTGAAGTTGGCTACAATTCCCATAGAATAACAAAACCCTGTGAACGAATAGAGGGCTTTGATCCTGTGGCTGTGGGCGCTGGCGATAAGGGCTTGTACACATTTCAAGGTGCGCTCAGTGCTTTTTTCCGATAAACTGAAATGCTGCCCTCCCGTCGGGAGCTGTGTCCCCCAAAAAATAAGCCAGGATGTTAGACAAGCCGAACTTTCACCTGCTTACAATGAGTGTGGGAACAGCAAACTAAATTTTTGAGGAAGGCATTGGAATCTTGCTTGGACTTAATGCTCCGAACATGGACGTGCGTGTCTGATGGGACCACACGCTCTCCGAACATGGACGTGCGTGTCTGATTGGACCACACGCTCTCCGAACATGGACGTGCGTGTCTGATTGGACCACACGCTCTCCGAACATGGACGTGCGTGTCTGATTGGACCACACGCTCTCCGAACATGGACGTGCGTGTCTGATTGGACCACACGCTCTCCGAACATGGACGTGCGTGTCTGATTGGACCACACGCTCTCCGAACATGGACGTGCGTGTCTGATTGGACCACACGCTCTCCGAACATGGACGTGCGTGTCTGATTGGACCACACGCTCTCCGAACATGGACGTGCGTGTCTGATGGGACCACACGCTCTCCGAACATGGACGTGCGTGTCTGATTGGACCACACGCTCTCCGAACATGGACGTGCGTGTCTGATTGGACCACACGCTCTCCGAACATGGACGTGCGTGTCTGATGGGACCACACGCTCTCCGAACATGGACGTGCGTGTCTGATTGGACCACACGCTCTCCGAACATGGACGTGCGTGTCTGATTGGACCACACGCTCTCCGAACATGGACGTGCGTGTCTGATTGGACCACACGCTCTCCGAACATGGACGTGCGTGTCTGATTGGACCACACGCTCTCCGAACATGGACGTGCGTGTCTGATTGGACCACACGCTCTCCGAACATGGACGTGCGTGTCTGATTGGACCACACGCTCTCCGAACATGGACGTGCGTGTCTGATTGGACCACACGCTCTCCGAACATGGACGTGCGTGTCTGATGGGACCACACGCTCTCCGAACATAGACGTGCGTGTCTGATTGGACCACATGCTCTACACAGCAGACTGAGGGCATAGGTTTCTAAGCCTTCAGAGAAATCAATAAACAGGGAAGTCAGAGAGGATAAAGAAGAGAAATGGGAGTGGAAAAAAAATTGACGAAGACTGCATGTCTACATTTTTTTCCCCATCGCAAAGGTAGTTTGGGAAGTTCAGCGGCCATCTTAAAATAACTTTCTAAATTGTGAAGGGAAAAAATTTATGCTTGCATTTACTTGTGAGACAAAATTAAAAAACAATGTTGACTGCATCCAGGCCTAAGGCCTAAGTAGGGAAACTGGTTACTGCCCTTCACTGACACATGAGCATGACGTGTATTTGAGAAAACATTTCATTGACTCTAATTAGTTGTATCATGCAGGTGACCACAATGGTATGCTTGAAATTACAATTTAGTTTACATCTAGTTTTTCTTTAAATCTAGCTGCCAGACGCAGTTTTCATGGTTTAATCCCGGAAAGCATTAATACAACATATATTTTTTGCAAAACCCTGTCAGTTTTTCCAGAGGACAATCACTTGTCCATATTTGTATCATGTTCTCAACAAATAATAGTAATAAAGGCTAATTTATTTGACTATTCATCCATACTATCATTTTTAGAAAGGTTTTGCAGTTAACAACTACATTAACACCTGAGCCATTAATAAACATGAGTGAATAGGTTATAAACATGCAATAAACAACCAATGAATAAGTAATAAACCTACCTGGAAGAAATGTTAATAGTGGCCCTTTGGACAGGATGTAGACAGATTGCACAGGACAGTGTGTTTAGAGATAACCAGTTCAGTTACTTTGCCAATGATGAGTTGTGTACAAACAGCAGGAACTTGAACGTGACTTTATTTAGTTACAATGCTTTCAGTGAAATTTCAGTGGATCGCAGATTCAGGAGCTTGCTACCTCAGAGTACCTGCTGCCGCCCCTCCGACAGGACAGAAGGCCTTAGGATGTAACCATCTTATATCATACAGCAAAAGCTGCTGGGTGGCGAGGGAGGAGGGGGGGGGGGGGGGTTTGGGGTGGGGTGGGGCGGGGCAGGAGGGGGCACTGATTGAGGGCAGCGCAGCAGCGTTTGAGACAACAGGGTACAATCTGTGCCTATTCCACCGTATATATTGTACCGATCCGAAAACTTGGCTTTGAGACCGCCGAGCACTTTCGATTCGTTGGCGGAGAGCACATTCTCAGGAGATAATGAAGAATACCTTTGTTCTCACAGACTGTATCGAGTGAAGCCGCACTGCAGCACAAACTCGAAACCCCCCCCTCGCCACTTCAAATGGATCTGGTTACAATTAGACGGCAGAGTGTTCCCTACCAGGACTGCAAATTACCACAGGGGGGAAATCAACAACAGCAGGTAATGTTAGAGGGAAAAACACGAGCAAACAAGGCCGTATCAAATAAATGATGCAGGTAATGAGGAGTATTGTATGCTGAAAAAACGGAGGGAAATGTGGACTGGGAGAGCTGTCGCCTATCTGGTAATGTTGTCAGCCAGGTCTGGTGCCATTGCTCATAGAAACCAGGTAAACACACTTACGCTTCTCCCGCACTGCAGAATGAATATATGTCATTTAGTCAGTCAGCTATGCGTCACAAGGAGGTCTGTCACACTCTCTCTCTGCCTTCTGTCTTCCTCTCTCCACCTCTCTCTTCCTCCGGTCTGCTCTGAACCTCATGCTGATCGTCATCACTCATATGTCCGTGCACACACACACACACACACACACACACACACACACACACACACACACACACACACACACACACACACACACACACACACACACACACACACACACACACACACACACACACACACACACACACACACACAAACACAATCTTTGCATCATTCAGCCATCTGATGACTCCATTTTATGACTCTCTGTATGATCAATGAAGGTGTTGGGCAACACACACACGGTTTTATTAAACATATTCATCAATCTCACACACCCGCTAACACACACCAGCGACATCCCAGGATATTGCTGATGCTCCAGTGGTCACAACTCAATAACTAGGTTTGGCTCAGGCCTTTTCCATCTCGCAGATATTAGATGTTGAGATATTAATTAAACTGCTGCATTGAGACAGTAAATTTCCGATATGGTTGGATACAGTTAACATAACATCCCAGAGAAGGTCGTAGTGATGTGAGCTAGAAAACACGGAGACGTAGTAAACGCACAATACACAGAAGGCACAAGATGTAGGACAGGACTCATTGGGACATAACCGCCAAAGTGACTGATTTATTCATACCGTCAAACTAGGATAATTTTTCTAATTCCCAGAATCTTCTGTGCCTGATTTCCAAAGCGTACAATAATTAAAATACTGTAACTATACCGCAACCTAGTATAGGTGTACTGTATACCATAGTCTGTCATGGACTGCAGCCTCACCTTACAAACCATGAAAAGAGGAGTTTCTGGAAGATATCTGACCTGTTAAATCTCTGTGAGATTTGACCGTGTGTCGGCCGTGAGCGGTAATTTCCCATGTCGACGCGTAGGCTACATTTCCAGAAACTTCGGCACATTCCCGGGCCACGGCTGCGATCGGGGATTTCTGGACTCCGACGGCAGACACGCAGTGCCTGTAACCCTTCATTGGCCTGTGAAGGGTGACATAGCGCTCACAACACAGCCAGGGCAGCACAGTGTAATTTCACCATCGGCAGACAAATCGTCTGCTTCACACAGCGAATAATTTAGAGCTCAATTACAGCAGGCTGCTTTAAGCCCAGTCTTAAGTAACGGAACACCCACCCATATTGGCAAAATCTATTAACCGCCATAAATAATCGCTTTTAAGCTTAGCTAATGGCATTCAAATTGAATCACATCAGATGCTGTGACAGCTCTAAATGATTTGGACACTTTGCTCCCAGTGGTGATTTACAATTTTCTTTAGTAAAGTCGGCGTGTAATTAGCATCACTAACACTTTCATTGAAATGAAAAGACAGGGTCGCTGTCAGACTGGCATCTGCCCGGCGTTTGGCATTTTTTGGCTGGTGCCGTTTTTTGAACGTGGGAACTCAGCGCGTACCAGCACGGTCGGCACACGAACGTCCAGAGACCATCCGCCTGCGGCTGTAACCAGCAGGCCTGGAGGTAGCCCGGAACTATTTGCTAATTGGCTGCGATGAGCAATTTCTGTTTCTGAGCAACCAGATACATGTATGTAGCTCCTCGGTTGAGGTCTCACCGTGTTCTGAAGGATTTCAGTCAACAGCCACCCCCACCACTCCACGATGTGACATCACTGCTCCCCCTGCTAGCACACAAAACCCACAAGTTTAAAAAAAGAAAAGAAAAAAATTATTTCTTGCTTAATTCAGATAGATAGAAAGCCGAGAGGGTGGGATTGTCTTAGTGGCGTAGTCTGTAGAGCACTATCCACATGCTCCTTGTGAGCCGCGACATCGCTCTACACTGTACTGTCCAATATAAAAAAATCAGAAAAAGCCCTAAAACAAAGAAAGCTGAGAGGTACCAGATAGAGAAGGGATTACAGGTCAGAAGGAGCCTGATAGAACCGCACACACACATTTAGCAGACAGTCGTATCCAGAGCCACTTACAATGCAAACACAAGTGCAAAGATCAAGGATCGAAGCGCAGTAGGCTAATTTCCTTGAGGGGAAAAGTATAGCCTTTAGAGAGACAGCAAGTGCAAGGGAGTGCAGGCTCAATTGACAACTTGCCAACTATGCTATTGGACATTAAACATTTTCTTTGGACATATTTAAGACAGTGCAGATTCAGGGCTAGATATTGTCCATTTCATCCTCCTTGCAGCAGAACCCAAAAACAAGGACTGCATTAGCGCACAACCCGAAAGCTACAGTATGTTTGGAGAATGGGATAGGGCATCTGTTACATTGCAGTACATTCATTGTAAAGACACGCGTACTTCCAAAGCACATAAGGCTTCTGATTCTGAATGTTATAAAATTTAAAGAAAGAAGAACCTTTGAAAAAAAAACAATGAATAAATGCCAGTTCGGGAACTTTGGTTACATACTTTTTTGCAGTCGTTTGCATTGATAAAGGATTCAGGATTCAGTAAACATTCTTAGTGAACCAGTCAAGGCACAAAAAATATTTACACACACACACACACACACACACACACAAAGTATATACAGTTGAAGTCGGATGTTTACATACATTTAGGTTGAAGTCATTAAAACTCATTTTTAACCACTCCACAGATTTCATGTTAGCAAACTACAGTGTTGGCAAGTCAGTTAGGACATCTACTTTGTGCATGACACAAGTATTTTTTTTAACAATTGTTTACAGACTATATCACAATTCCAGTGGGCCAGAAGTTTACATACACTAAGTTGACTGTGCCTTTAAATTTTTAATATTTGGTCGCATATCCTTTGGCTTTGCATGGCGTGACTTCCTGATGTCTGTGACCCAACAACATCAAAAGACTCTTGATATCTTATTTTCTGGTACTATAACATCTCTGCATTTGAATGGATCTCTATGGGAATTGGGGGGTGGGACTAGATTTAGCTGTAAATTACACTGGAACAGTATGGAACACATGGTTGGCTAAATGGCTGTAAATCATCAAGGGTCTGACGTATCAAACAAGCCTTAAATCATCACTCTGCTGCCAGAAATACAGTAGATATGGATGGATAACTTGAAGGGTTTCTTCTCCTGACTTATTTTTCCATAGAGTTCAATAGGAAAATTTGTCAGGAGAAACAATCCTTAAAGTGATCCATCCATATCTACTGCATATCTGGCAGTAGATTGATGGTTTGAGGCTCGTATGATACCTCAGACCCTTGATGACTTACAGCTATTTTACCAATCATGTATTCCATACGGTCATGTCATGCACAAAGTAGATATCCTAACTGACTTGCCAACACTATAGTTTGCTAACATGAAATCTGTGGTTAAAAATTTGTTTTAATGACTTCAACCTAAGTGTATGTAAACATCCGACTTCAACTGTATATGCTGTAGGCCTCATTTAAAAGCAGAAGAGCTCAACAGACTATGACCTGCAGGTATATTTGTTTTTTTTCAGTACTCCAGTGCACTGATAATAAATAAACAAATTCACTTGTAAATGTTAAAAATGAAGCAATGTGTCAAACAGAAGATTCAGGGCCCTGGAGACTTCGCTGGATCCGTCTGTGATAATCGGATCGTGTTCATATATTCCAGCCAACATGTTGATGGTTTGTGAGGCGAATAATGGCAGGAAATGTGAAGGACAGACTGCTGGGGCCAGCCAGGGTCAGAAATGAAAGTTCTGCACACTTGCGTCTCAAGATTACAGAGGGTAACCGGCACATTTAAACCCTTAGTTTGGACAGAACACAATCCCAAAAGAAATTAAGTGGCATATCAGCGATCAGTGCCACCCAGTATGGTCCTAAATTTCACAGCGAAAACAGACAACCTGAACTGATTGTGCCCCGAGGATTCTGATTTATTTATTTTTTAAAGTACGCTTACAGGTCTTCAACACGTCAGATCACAGAGCACAAGATCAGGACCTCAAAAGTGACCCCTGGATTCGATTTAAACATAGCCAGACCTTTTTGTTCCTTTAGTACAATGACAACTTTCTTTCAGCTCAGTGCTGATGGAATCCAGGGGTTACATTTTGTTTTGTGATATTAGTCTGATTTTGTTGTGAATTAATACATTTTATTTTTGTGTGCACTTACACTACTCACAAAAAGTTAGGGATATTCGGCTTTCGGGTGAAATTTCAGGATGAACCTAAAATGCACTATAACTTTTACAGGTGAAATTAATTTGACCTTCTCTAAACTTTTGAATGCACATGTCCAACTATTCAATGTTTCAGTACTTTTTGCACAACTTGCTGTTCTCTAACAAGGAGCTGAACGGCAAAATTCACAACAGGTGTTTGATCCATGAATCGACCAATACATTTCCTGGTTCAATTAGAATTGGTATTTAAACAGTCCTCTTCATCATGCTGTTCACATTTTGACATCATGAGACCAAGACGACACCTAACAATTGATCAACAGTACCTCGCCATTGCGAGGCTTCAAACAGGATGTTCTCAGAGGGAAGTGGCCACTGAGCTTAGAGTGTCACAGAGTGTCATCGGCAGGTTGCAACAGAGATACAGAGAGACTGGAAGAGTCACAGAAAGGCATAGAAGTGGACGTCCTTTGGCCACATCCCACACTGATGACCGCTTCATTGTGAACAGTGCCCTGCGGAACCGGATGATGAATGCCACTCAACTCCAGGCACAATTAAGGGAGGTGAGAGGCACCCAAGTGTCACGTCAGACCATTCGAAACCGTTTACATCAGCGTGGTCTGCGTGCTAGACGACCTGCAAGGGTACCACCACACCACCAGGCACAGGCATCATCGTCTTGCATGGGCCAGGGAGCATTTACGCTGGACGAGGGACCAGTGGGCCTCAGTGCTGTTCTCTGATGAAAGTCGATTCATGTTGAGCAGAAATGATGGCCGCCAACGATGTTGGAGACGTCAAGGAGAGCGCTATGCATCAGCCACTGTTGTCACCAGACGACCCTTTGGTGGTGGCGGTGTTACAGTGTGGGCAGGTGTGTCTAGTCAATACAGAACTGCCCTACACTTTGTGAATGGTACAGTGACAAGCCCATACTACCTGAATAACATCATTAATCCAGTCATTGTGCCCCTGCATGAACAACACAGGCCTAATTTCATCTTCATGGACGACAATGCTCCAGCTCATCGAGGTCGCATCATTAGGGAAAGGCTGCTGGAGACTGGGGTACCTCAAATGGAGTGGCCTGCACTTTCTCCAGACCTGAATCCCATAGAAAACCTATGGGATCAGCTGACTCACCGTGTAGAGGCTCGTAACTCTGTACCCCAGAACCTCAATGACCTGAGGGCCTCCCTTCAAGAAGAGTGGGATGCCATGCCTCAGCAGACAATAAGTCGACTTGTGAACAGCATGAGACGTCGTTGTCAAGCTGTAATTGATGCTCAAGGGCACATGACAAGTTATTGAGACATTGACATTTTTGTTGTGGTATACCCACCACTGTTGTTGGCTTTTGTTTCAATAAATTGTTTGAGATGAGGAAATCACCATTGCATGCTTCTACTTAAATGCCCTACTTTCATGATACGTATAATATCACTGTAGCGTGAACTTACATTTTCCATAAATTTCACCCGAAAGCCAAATATCCCTAACTTTTTGTGAGTAGTGTATGTACATTAAAAATGACTTGCCAGTTGACGTATTGACCAGAGCCTGTCCCCAGACGGCTGAAATTGTGTTGCTCGTTTCCAGGCAACCGACACACATCAGCACGTGACCCTCGGGTGAACTCCTGACCCAACTGAAATAAACATAAGCAATCGTAACACATCAACATCAAAAAAACGGATAACAGCCTTCGGCAGAAAGGCCAAAATCGATAATCTCCCTTGTGCACAACGGGGAGAGAGAGGCAAAATGGAAAACGTTGTGTTTGTTTGTTGGGCGATGGGGCTGAGATGGGGGTGAGCGCTAACGACACCTGTAAAATATTACACATTTCAGACGTGTCACAGAGGAGCACGGAGCTGGTTTGCCTTGGTGTGAACAGAGATAAATGAGGAAGAGTCTTGAAAGAAACTAAAGCACACAAAGCTCTACAAAATGCAACTGAGGAGCTGTAACAAACAAGCTAAGTAACTGCAAAAGCCCGCGGTGAGCACACACACTGACATCGCTGGACCTCCCTATCAGGAGATTCGATTTCTCATTCAACTAGAATGGATCACCGAGCCTTTGCAGTATACTTCTCTCATTCCACCCATCTTATTTCTATTTATACATTTTTTTCAATTAAATAAGATGCATCACAGAGGGATTTACGAAAGACTATTCACCAAAATTTCAGGGAGAGGCAATATCTGAGCAACGGCATTTTAAAAAAGATAAATTAAATCCAAAATTCCTAACTGCATTACATATTTCCATTCTGTGTCTTCTGTACAAGCCCAACAGCGTGTTGTAGACCTTCTAAAGTGGGACACCATATCACAGCTAGGCGAGGAGCCACTGGTTGCATCTCAACATTCTCAGAATGTTCTGTACTGGAATGGGAGAAGGTGAGACCCCTTCTACTTCCTGGAAGGCTCAAGCAGGTCACATGACTCAGTCTCACCCAACCGGCATTCTAACGAACACCTGCCCCTGGAGATCTTCTGAGGAGATTCAGGTAAATTTACTTAAGCAATAGATCATGAGAGAGAGCGTATTATTGGAAATATAATCACTGCGGTGATGTTGCAGCAACGAGACCGAAGGTTGAGTTGCGGAGTACTCTCCGCAGTGATTAAACCCAATAACGCACAAATCCTCGAGTGATCTATTGCTTTTATAGAACAATGTTACCATAAACGTTTAGTAAGTAATGAAAGAATATTGACACAATATCTTTTGAATAACTCATTCTTCATTTCGGATTCGCCAAATTGCTGGCACCTTGTTGCCATTGCTATTGTTGTTGTTTATGCTTCCTAGGCAACGCTCTATAGAGCTCCATAGACCCGCCCCCTCCTATCCCTGGCTGGTCCCGGAAGACTGCCGGAAGCCATTACTTTTCCCCACTTCGGGAACAACCACTCACCCTTATGATGATATATGACATTGTATGGACCAAAATGTTTACATATATGTGATACATATTCCATTACATACTCATCACTGCATTTTAATCAAATTTTAATCGTATAATTAACAAAGTTTGAGAAACATAACTACACTACCCAGAATCCCCGGTCGTACATAGCTAACAAAGTTGCTACCGGGCGGCCGCTCTGCTAGCGAAAATGGCTAACACTCGGTCTGCTCTTGTAACTTATTATGGAAGCTACCGGTCGCTCTGCTATCCAAAATGGCTATCACTTTGTCTTATCATGGGAGAGAAACTAACAGTATCACCAAGGGCGAGAATCACTATCAGTCTGGCCATGTCGAAAGTGTCAGCTTTATGGCTTTCACTTCAGCAGTGTGAGCAAGTGAGTAGACCGGATGTTGTAGTCGTTTTGGTAGTTTTTTTGAAAACGCTCTTGTTGTATATTTGTTGGACATCATTTCAAATTACCAATTTTATAAATTATTTTAAAATATGACAACCCCTCTCTTGGGTGTTTTGAATGTCTAGCTGCCTGAATATAGAAAAAAAACTTTTTCATTCCACTGACTCCCATTATACTTTTTCCAAAAAGTGGCACCAGAAGTTCATCACCAAAGTGGGCGGGACTACGGAGCTCTATAGAACGCGTCTACGCAATGGCAGTGAGGTTATACGAAACACCAGCACTGGTGGAACGCATCTCAGCCAATCACGTTACTCGCTCAAATCTCATTGTTGTATAAAACTGATCTAATCCTTTATACATCTGGTCATGAATCCCAATCCTTCACCATCCGTCTATAAATCCATACATTTTATCCACATGTAATATCTTATATCAAAATATCTACTCATAACTTAACTCCAGAACAGTGTTCATCCACAAGTAACCTGGTGCACAATATTTACAGTATCTATATCCTCCTCTCTTTCTGAAATCCAACATCTCTGCCTATAAATCCACCTATCATACATTATAGGCTATCCACATGTAACGTCATATAACAAAATATGCATTTGTAACTTAAAGGGATAGTTTGGAATTTTGGACATAATGTCTCAATTACGACTTACCCATGATGTAGTTGATTGATGGAAACCATTTTCAGCTAATTCCATGCCGTCCCTTCTTTTGGACATACACACGTTGCTAATGCTAGCGCAACTCTAAGGTAACCGGTAGCATCCACTACCAAACGCACTTAAACACTCCACAGTGCACCCAAAGCAAATAAAATACGACGACAGTCTATCTGGGTTATTTTGAGTGTTTATACCATCATTTTGAAGTCAAACTATCGTTGAATCCTTTACTTTGTGCTGACCTATATTCTCTGTGGAAGTATGGCGGCGGAGCGAACGTGGCCATTGCAACTTGTTTCTCTTCTTTGTTGTTGTAGTCGACCAGTGCCGGCACTACATTCGTAGGTAACGTAAAGTATCGCTCCGCCTCCGTACTTCCACAGAGAATATAGGTCAGCACAAAGTAAAGGATTCAAAGATAGTTTGACTTCAAACTATCTCTGTTCCTGAACACAGTGTTTATCCACAAGTAACTTGGCACTGGTGGACAATACTTGTCTACGTACATCCTCCGATCTTTCCTATATCAAACTTCTCAGCCAGTAAATCCACCTATCATATATCGACATGTAAAATCATACGTAAAAATATCTGCTTGTAACTTACCTCCAGAACACAGTGTTTATCCACAAGTAACTTAACACTGGTGCACAATACTTGTCTACGTACATCCTCCTATCTTTTCTATATCAAACTTCTCGGCCAATAAATCCACCTATCATATAATATACCCACATGTATCATCATATGTAAAAATATCTATTCGTAACTTACCTCCAGAACACAGTGTTTATCCACAAGTAACTTAACACTGGTGCACAATACTTGTCTACGTACATCCTCCTACCTTTCCTATATCAAACTTCTCGGCCAATAAATCCACCTATCATATAATATATCCACATGTATCATCATATGTAAAAATATCTATTCGAACTTACCTCCAGAACACAGTGTTTATCCACAAGTAACAACACTGGTGCACAATACTTGTCTATATCCTCCTATCCTTCCCATCTCAAACTTCTCAGAGGGTTTAAATCCATATCATGTTAATATGGAATATAAACACTCATTCTAGTTAAGCAGCAAGCCAGCGTTATAGGTTCACGGTCACTTGCATAACTTGGTATTAAAATTTAATCTTAAAATAGGTTAAAATGGTCTCACAAAATGTTTTCTTTCATGGTTAGCTAGCTAGCCATCTACTCCATGTTCTTCATAACTGCAGCTAGACTGTAAAATCATTGTGAAGCTGCATTCATTCAATTGAGTGCATATATGACGAGATGGGAGCCAACATGACTTACATAGCCAACATACACTGGCTAAATTGAATAAATATAGGACATACTGTATATTCACCAAACTGCAAACTGCTAGCTCAGTGTTCATGTAACTCAGATATCATTATCATATGTTTTCTTTACCTTCAACATGTTTGTTGTAGCTGCCGGGGATTTTTTGCTAACATTAAACGTAATTTGTGTGACGCAAAGAACAATTAAAATTAAGATCTAGGATTTTGGATAGGCTCCAGCCCTACTTACGTTTTGCTGTCCCTGGAACAACTTCATGAACCCCCCAGTATAATCTGTACAATGCTAAGACAGATCTGTATTTTTGGTACATATCCACTCGGGCATTGCTCTGACTGCGAGTGGACTTGAAGAGACACTATACCCCGGATGCAATCAGCATTTGCCTTAAACTTCGGCTTGTTAAGTTTTTTCTTTCTTCTTGAAGAGCTGCTTAGAGAGTCCAGTCCCATTAACATTTCAGCCAGTTCTTCATCTGTAGTTTTTTATGTTCTCCACTTTCATCCTGCTCTTCCCTTTTTCATCCATCGTTCTTTTTGATTCTGGGATTCACGGACATCCTACTGAGCAGCTACCTCTGGAGACTACAGTTTATAAATTAATTTGGCTCACTGAAATGTTTCCTTTTATTTGTTTTTAATTTGCATTTTGGGGATGCAAGTTACACCCAGAAGTGTTTATCAGATTTGTCAATATGTTGCCGGGGACTTTAGCACCTTCCCAGATATTAAATCCTAGATATTAAATGTTATTTAATATTTGCTTCAGAAAATGAAAGAAAAGTGGACACACACAAACACGCCCGCACGGACACATACAAACACGCCCGCACGGACACACACAAACACGCACGCACGTACGCACGCACGCACACGGACGCACGCACGAACGCACGCACACAATACACATTTGCATATACAGTACCTATATTTTCATGTGTTTTTAATGTGATCATCGTCTCAACGTCATGGCACAGACAGACTTTCATCAGAGCATGTCAACATGTACCAACAGCTGAAATACCAGTGCAGATAACACACTGGAAAACGTATATTATCTACGGACAAAGCTCAGACCTCACATACAGGGGAAGTGTAAAAAGTGGTTCCCATTGGGACAAGGAGGGAGCGAATGGCAGATGGTTGTGACAGAGCTGCAGTCCTCGGGCCATGGGGGCTTGTGATTTCAGACACAGTGATGCTTCACTGATTGGCTGTGGATGCCTGTTTTATGGATAAACGCTCCTTTCTTGAGAGAGTAAGACGTCCCGTATCGACCCGGCATGCAGTGATGACAACTCAGTTTAAGGGCTGTGGTCATGTGACCCTTTAAGGGAGTCAAATGCAACTGCCACTGAATCTGTACAGTATGGTCCATTTGGGGGGGGGGGGGGGGGGGGGCTTTTTAAGTGTCTCCAATGGCGAGTAAACACAATTTATCGTGGGGTTCGATGCACGTTAGCAGGCCTTGTGAAATGGTCTGTAGGAGGGAGCCTATTAGATTCCAAGTCGGATGAGCTCTGACAGCCTTGAAGAGAGGACGCTTTTTCTTGCTGCTCCTGCTTTACTTTCTTTGCTTTATTTTCTTTCCATCGGCTTACAGCTGATTCATTTTATTCATTTTATTGTTTTACTTATTTTATTTTATATCTTTTAAATTTATTTATTTTTGTTTACTTCCTACTTGTATCTTTTTAAAAAAAATAAAAAACAACAAAAAACAACACACAAACGGGCAAAATGAAGCACTGCAAAGATTGCGACAGGCATCTCCAGAGGATTACTGTTCTTGAGACAAAGATTAGAATGCAAGAAGATGGATCTATAAATGAATTGCCTTCTCGGAATCCGTCACCCATGGCTAGGCTAACAACATGCAAAACAGTGGGTACCAACACTGGGTTGCTTCCACTACCAAATGCTAACGTTACGCAACTATCTGCTAACGCAACAAGGAGTAACAAAGATAACTTTCCACCAGTGGGAAGAAAAAACAAGAAGAAACCTGTTTCCCTCGGACCGGGAAAGCTTAAACTGAGCAACAGATTCCTACCACTATCATCACAGCCAGAATCGCCATCTGTCAAGGCAACGAAGCCCCCCACCACCACTGCTTTTATTACCTCTTCCACTCAAGACACACATCAGATTGCAGGTAATGACATCAAAAGGTACTGTTTTCCAAATAAATTACCTCTTGACATTGCGGAAGAAATCCCTGTCATTATGGCTTCCAATCAAAACATAAGCAATATTATTTTGCAGGTAGACGCTAAAGTCACCCATAAGCCAGAATCAGTAACTTTGAAAAAGAATTTTGAGGCTCTGTTAAAAGCTGTTAGCTCTCTTGACATTAAGATGTACATCTCCGGCCCTCTACCTGCAATAAAAATGAGCTCAGAAAAATTCTCCAGAACATTTGGATTTAACGCATGGCTGTTTTCGGCCTGTCTTAAATGGAATGTGAAGTTTATTGACAACTTGGACCATTTCTGGAAGCAACACCACCTTTTTAAGAAAAACGGATCTCAGCTGAACAGAGCTGGTGAAAACATTTTGTTCTTGAACATTCGCCGTGCCCTTAAAGCAGACACAACAACACAGAACACCGTGTCCTCGATAACTCAACCGGTGCTATCTAATGCACCTCTCTCTGGTATCAAAACAAGCGCAACAGCCCAGAACACTGTGTCTCTGATAACACAGACCATGGAATCCGCTGCACCCACCACAGACCCAAAAAGCAAGCTCGGGACACCCACACCAACTGCATTTGAGAAGACACAGACCAAGGCAAATCCCACTGACCCAAAAAGCGAAGTTGGGACACCCACATCAGCTGCCTCTGAGAAAACGGCCCAGCCGCCCATCTGTGTCACTGATGGCTCTGCCCAGCCCACTGTCTGCGTGAACAGAGATGACAGCTCTACTCACCCCCCTTCACCACTCTCTGAAGACAGCGAGGGATCCTCTGTCTTTGGTTCTTTTAATCTTTCCCCCCCTCCCTCCCCTCTGGCCTTCACCCTGAGGATGAATCAGCTAGTGTCTGCAGGCATACGACTAACTCCCTCTCTTGCCAGTCCCAGATTCTCCCCCCCCCTCCCCCCCCCCCCCAGGAGGATAGTCCCTTCTACAGCTCCACCATCCACTCCTAAGAACCATCACCTCCCCCCCCCCCCCCATCCCCCTCCCCAGACGGAGAGTTCCTTCTCCCACCGCAGCGCCCCCCCTACAGCTCCACCATCCACTCCTAAGCCACCTCCCAGGTCTCATCGAGCCCTGAACCACCACAACCTATCCCCAAATCTGGCAATAAACTGACATGAGTCGGGTCCCTGCTATGCCCCACACATTAGCCCTGACAACAAGCTGGGGCCCTGCCGCATGCACTCTACCATCCCAGTCATGCTTAGAAGCAATAGAACCAGAAAAACTCATGTCAGACATGGTAGGAAGTTAGCTAATCTTTCTATCATCCCACGTTTAGTCCCAACTGTCCCAATGCCCACCTCTAACTGCACTATCAAGCTGGCCCTTTTAAACGTTAGATCCCTAAATAATAAGTCTTTTCTAATTAATGATTTTATAACTGTTAATAACCTAGATTTTATATTTTTAACAGAAACATGGTTAGAAAAAGGCAGCAGTGAAACAGTACTTATAGAGTCAGCTCCCCAGTACTTCAAGTATATGAATGCTCTTCGTGTTGACAGGAAAGGCGGAGGGGTGGCTGCTATTTTCAGAGATACATTTCAATGTAAGCAAGTATCCTTCGATGATTTTGCTTCTTTTGAGTACCTTGGCATTGTGCTACAAGGTTCTCCTCGAACACTATTTTTAACTATCTACAGACCTCCAAGATACTCTCCTAACTTTATTGATGATTTTAGCGAACTCATCTCAGTAATCTCCACTGATTTTGACTGTTTTGCCATAACTGGTGATTTTAACATCCACATTGACAATCCCAATAATAACTATGCTAAAGAACTGTTTGCAGTATTTGATTCCTTTGGTCTGACTCAGCATGTGACGGGACCCACACACTGTCGTGGTCATACACTGGATCTGGTAATCACAAAAGGTGTAAACATTGTAAGTATTGTTGTCAAAAATGTGGCACTCTCAGACCACTACTGTGTATTTTTTGATATGCTGACCTGCCCAGACACCCAGTTCAACCTATGCCCTGTCAGAGCACGATCTATCAATGAGAATACAAGTGCATTATTTGTTACGGCTTTTTCATCAACACTTAGCATAGCATCAGACTCTGTTGATGTTCTTTGTGAGAATTTAAACTCCAAAATCGTGAATATTATGGATGATATCGCACCCATGAAAAACAAATCTGTATCTGGCAAACAGAGAGCACCTTGGAGAAATTCCCAAGCAGTAAAAAATATGAAAAGAGAATGTAGGATAACTGAACGCAGGTGGAGGAAAACGAAGCTACAAATCCACTATGACATTCATAAAGAGAAGCTGCAAGCCTACAACCTAGAAATAAAAAGGGCTAGACAGTCTTTTTTCTCTGGTGTCATTAATAGAAACACTAATCATACCCAGACTCTCTTTGCTACAGTCGACAGACTGACAAACCCTCCAGTTCAACCTCCTCCTGAACTCTGCTCTGTTAATAAATGCAATGACTTTGCGTCGTATTTTAGCATCAAAATTAGCGACATTCGATCAGCCATTAGCTCCATTAGCTCCTCCGCACCCACCGGCATAGCCGCACCATGCTCTTCTTCTCTGCTAAAAAACTGTCCTCCTTGCCTGTCGCATTTTAGTGAAATTGACAATGAGGCGCTTGAAGAAATAGTGCAGCATCTTAAACCATCTACTTGCTCATTAGATCCTGCACCCTCTAGCTTTTTAAAAGCTAACTTTAGTTATTTAGCTTCAGAAATACTGCAAATAGCTAACTGCTCACTCCGGACTGGCCTTTTTCCGAAATCTTTAAAAACTGCAGTCATTAAACCTCTTTTAAAAAAGAAAAATTTAGACCCATTCAAATTAAATAATTATCGCCCTATTTCTAACCTTCCCTTCATTAGTAAGATTCTTGAGAAGGCTGTTTCTAATCAACTAAACAATTTTTTAAACCAAAACTGCCTTTTTGACACTTTTCAGTCTGGTTTTAGACCCCATCACAGCACAGAAACGGCACTCATCAAAGTTTTAAATGACATTCGCATAAACAGTGACTCAGGTAAAATCTCTGTTCTTGTTCTGTTGGATCTCAGTGCAGCCTTTGATACTATAGATCATCAAATACTCATTGACAGACTACATCATTGGATTGGGCTCTCGGGCACAGCTTTAAACTGGTTCAAATCTTACCTACAAGATAGAGATTACTTTGTAACCATTAATAACTACCAATCAGAACGGACTACTCTGACCTCCGGGGTCCCCCAAGGTTCCATCCTCGGTCCTCTATTGTTCAACTTATATATGCTCCCCCTCGGTCAAATCTTTCAAAGGTACCAAATGTCATACCACAGCTATGCGGATGACACACAAATTTACCTGTCATTTACTCCTGACGACTACAACCCTATTGACTCCCTATACAAATGTTTAAAGCAAGTTAACAGCTGGATGTGTCAAAACTTTCTCCAGCTAAACAAAGACAAAACCGAAATTATTGTTTTCGGGAGCAAAGAACCGAGACAAAAAATAGCTCTCCACCTTGACACTCTTAGTTTACGAACAACCTTGCAGGCCAGAAACCTAGGTGTACTCATTGACTCTGATCTCAACTTTGATAACCATGTCAAGTCAATAACCAAATCTGCCTTTTATCATCTTAAGAATATAGCAAGAGTCAAAGGGTTTATGTCTAAACAAGACCTAGAAACCCTCATTCATGCCTTCATTTCAAGTAGGGTTGATTACTGTAATGCTCTTTTCACTGGTCTCTCAAAAAAGTCCATTAAACGGCTCCAACTTATACAAAACGCTGCTGCCAGGCTTCTTACAAGGACTAAAAGAAGTGCACACATTACTCCAATCCTTAGATCATTACACTGGCTTCCAGTCCACTATAGAATAGATTTCAAAGTGATGCTAATAGTTTATAAATCACTCAACGGCTTAGGACCAAAATACATCTTGGAAATGCTCAGGCCATATAAACCAAACAGATCTCTCAGATCTTTGGGATCGGATCAGCTCATTGTGCCCAAGGTTAAAACAAAAAATGGGGAGGCAGCCTTTAGTTTTTACGCTACCCATAGCTGGAACCTATTACCCTACGACCTTAGACATGCCTCTTGTATTATGTCTTTTAAATCTGGTCTGAAAACTTTGCTCTTCTCACGGGCCTTTAACTGAAATTTTGCTGTATTGTACTGCATTTTATTGTACTTTTATTAAGCCCAGCCGGTATTTTTAACTCTATTGTTTCTTGTTTTATTTATCCTAGAGTGTTCCATTAGCTCCTGTCTGTCTATTAAAAAGACAGAGGCACTTCTATCTTTTCTAATTTATTTATTTTTAAGCTTATTTATCCTTTAAAGCTGTTTTATCTTTTATTTATTTTTTATCTCTTTTTATTATTTGTTTTATTCTTTCTTTTTCTGCACCGCATATACTTAGATAAATACTGTTATCTGATGTCAGTTGTTGCCTGTTATCTGTTGAGCACCTGAAAAGTCCTCTATAAAGAGTCCGCTCAACTTAAAAGTTTGATTAAAAGTCTGATTAGTGACCGACGGGTCCGTCACTCTGTGGAGTGATTCAAACTGTGGAGGCTGTATGCTGCTCCCACCCATGGGCTAATACGTAAAAAGAGGCCGTAGTGCGCTCAACTTGAGGCTGTAGTGCGCTCAACTTAAAAGTTTGATTAGTGACCGACGGGTCCGTCACTCTGTGGAGTGATTCAAACTGTGGAGGCTGTATGCTGCTCCCACCCATGGGCTAATAATATTTTTACAAAAGTCCTGCAGCGTAGCTGGCAGGCACCTGCAGCGGACCTGGCAGGTATAATATCACCCAGAGAGAGAGGCTGTACGGTGCGTAGCAGATTGCAGGTAGCAGGCTGTTTGTGGTAGGAGTGTTTGTTGGGTATTTGTTTTGTGGGCCCAACCAGTATTGCGTTTTATTATAACTGTTTTAACTTCTTATTAACATTGTTTCAATTCTAATTTACTTTTTATATAATGTCTTTCTATGTCTTATGTAAAGCACTTTGAGTTGCCTAGTGTATGAAATGTGCTATACAAATAAACTTGACTTGACTTGACTTGACTTGATGTCTGACGTTTGACCCCCTCCACTCATCTCAAACTACCACACCTGGAAGGAACAGAATATATAATCTAATATCAAACCTTGACCGTTCATTTAAATACGTTTCTTATGTGAGAGAGAGAGAGAGAGAGAGAGAGAGAGAGAGAGAAGGGAAAGAGATAGAGGGATAGAGAAAGAGGGATGGGGAACAAGAAATAGAGAGAGAAAGAGGGGATGGAACAGATAGACAGGGAAAGAGCAAGGAAGAGGGGGGGGGGGGGGAGAGAGAGAGAGGCCTGTGGGGACATCCATCAATTTAAGAGGATTACATCTGTGACTCACAAGCGGCCATCTCGTTTCTGAATCGATATCCAGCGGAACGCGCGATCAAAAGATCTCACTCAGTGTTGCACTCAAGGGGGCCGTCAATCAAGCCGGCCGCTTCTCCCCAACACACAAGGGCTTCCGCCTGTGGTAATTAACCACTGAAAATTGAGATCGCTTGTGGAGCAGTGTACGCTCATTTTGACCCCCCCCCCCCCCCAAATCCTGGTCCCACTTCACATGCAGATACCTCATCTGCACTGTAAACAAAACCTCAGGATCCCCGCGAGAGTGCATTTCAAAGATTGGAACAGGTAAGACTCAGGAAATTCCACTAAGCTTTTTTTTTAATCTTGGAGGGAGTAGCATCAGATACAAGATCTCCATTCTCCTTTCAGACGGAGCAATTAACTGCTCCAGGCACTTGATCCTTTCCTCAGGGGGGGGTTACCTAAAAACCCTTAATCTTTAAAGACACGGCCGGGATACCAGCATCGCTGGCCGGCGTGTCTGTCAGTCTGTTCCGATTGGTTCCCAATCGGACGTCAATGGCCCTGGATTACCTTGGGCCCTTCTCTCGGATGACAAACGCAGCTGTTCGACAAGGTTTATTATCCAGTGAAGAGCTCTTGATCTGATGAGCCTGCAAACACTAAAATGAGGATTTCATGTGGAAACAGCGTGTTACATGAGCCTGGTCATTTCTGCAGCAAATACTCATTTTGTAAATGCATGGCATTGACAAGTACAAAAAAAAACAAAAAACACACACTCCCCATGGCCAAAAGGAGCACTAGCGGCCCAATAAAGCGCTCAATACATCTGAATAATTTATGCATTAGAGAGAAATGTCCTATTGTTCAATTATACATTAGCAGTGCTCACGGATACCTCTCGACCGTTCCATTGTTTTCAACGTCAAACTCTGTCCAACAGAGGGGAAAAGAGCATATATAAATAAGAACGAAAATACCGGGGGGATAATTATGTCACCCACGGTGTTATTGGCGGCTTCGGGAGACGATCCGTTTTCCTGGCTACAGTGGCATACAGCTCGCCCACCGCGCGTCAATAACCGCATTGTAAAAGGAGAGAGAGAGAATGACTGCGATTCACGCTATTCCAGCTGGAATCGGTAGCCTACACAATGCGACCGGACGGATGGGCTAGGCGTCCACCCTCTCGGTAGCCTACACAACGCGGCCGGACGGATGGGCTAGGCGTCCACCCTCTCGGTAGCCTACACAATGCGACCGGACGGATGGGCTAGGCGTCCACCCTCTCGGTAGCCTACACAACGCGGCCGGACGGATGGGCTAGGCGTCCACCCTCTCGGTAGCCTACACAACGCGGCCGGACGGATGGGCTAGGCGTCCACCCTCTCGGTAGCCTACACAACGCGACCGGACGGATGGGCTAGGCGTCCACCCTCTCGGTAGCCTACACAACGCGACCGGACGGATGGGCTAGGCGTCCACCCTCTCGGTAGCCTACACAACGCGACCGGACGGATGGGCTAGGCGTCCACCCTCGTCGCCTACAGAGCTGCCACTGCTCAAAGTAAAAAGCACTTTTGCTGTCTCAGGGCACGGGGCATGTGCTTCAGCATGTATTGGTGTCTATCTGTGTGCGTGCCTGTGTGTGTGTGTGTGTGTGTGCGCGTTTGTGCGTGTGTGTGTATGTGTGTGTGGAGTAGTGTTGTCACGATACCAAAATTTTGACTTCGATACCGATACCAGGTTTAGTATCATGATACTCGATACTGAAACGGTACTTGAAACTGAAACGATACTGATTCGATACTCGGTACCTCTACTGAAATGACCTTAACCCTATTTACTTTGGCCCTTCAGAGGCAATTTCCTCCTCGTTTCTACTAGTTTTATTTAAATGTCAATATCTAAAAAAATATTCCCTGCACATCCATGGTTTTAAGTTCGAACTGAAGAAGAAGCTGTATCATTCAGAAATTTGCTACAGAATACATTTATTTCAGAATAGTCACATACAGTACAGTGTTTCCCCTAGATTTTTTTTCAGGCCGGGTGGTAGGCCCCTCGAAACTACCAGTGTTGTTGCGCGTACACGGTGTCATCAAACGCGCGTGCGGGGCCGAGGTAGTATCATCGCGCAGGTCGGGGGTACGGAGAGTCGTCGCACACATGGGGAGGGTGTTGGTAACAAAGTGGTGCATTTCTCCATTCTGAGCTAAAATAACATTTGCTCACAAAGGCGTATGGTAAATAAATATTAGTTATTTATAATATTAATAAACTTAAAACAGAACTTATATACAATAAACCCCCCTTAGCTTCACAAATGATATTCAGAACTATACAACTTAAACCCAGGACAAGGAGTTTGTTTCTACCGGTTTTTAAGGACTGTTTCTGGATCAGCTATCTTTGCAGCACTGTAGAGCTGCTTTTGAGACTCCTCCATAGTGCTGATCCATAATCAGTCCTTAAAAACAGGCAGAATCAAACTCCTGCCTCTGCAGTATTAGCTTTTACTCTACACTAAAATGTAAGAGTTCTGGTCAGATAGCGAAACGGACGAAAGTGCGCCATTTTGCGTAGAGGCGGAAACTATAATTACACCCTCATAATATCAGCGCTGCCATTGAAAATTTAATTAGGCCTAACGGGAAACCGAAGCTGTTTTGGCAAGGGTTTTTCCAGATGCTATTTTGATCATTCCAGCATTCTGCGGTAAGGGAAATATTGCAGCTACATAAAAGAAAAAGAAAAAAAAAGATTATATAAAAAAAAAGAATAATATAAAAAAAAATTTTTAAGTACCGAACGTCGGAAAATTCTAATACCGAACCGTTTTTTTTTTTTAAGTATCGAAAAAGTACCGAAGTTTCGGTGTACCGTGCAACACTAGTGTGGAGATGCTGTGTTGTTCTGCAATTGTGCGTCCTGGCACAGGCAGGCTTATTGCACACATGCCCAGCGTTAAATGGGCAATTTAGAACTGGGTTTTTGGAGTTACTGCCACGCCTCTCGCACACAGCATCTGACCCACGTGCGCCTCCTCCACGCATTGACCCGCGTGCGCCTCCTCCACGCATTGACCCGCGTGCGCCTCCTCCACGCATTGACCCGCGTGCGCCTCCTCCACGCATTGACCCGTGTGTCAGTGTTCACCTTAGAACTGACAGCAGCAACCCGAGCGCCTGTTCATTTACTGACAGAGACGGGAAGAGTCAGACTGAGCGGCAGCTGTCAGTATCCTGGGAGGTATCCATCGGTCCATCGGTCAGCACTCAGACAGGCAAACTGATCAAAGCGGTCAACCTAATCGAGTTTGACGGACAGGCGACTGTTTTTTTCTCTCTCTTCACGGTGAGGAAGAACAATGTGGGCTCCCAGCACCACTCCTGAGGTGCCTTTTCGTTACCTCCTCTTCCTCATGTTGGATGTACTCGTGCGCCACGCCGGCTGTGACACAGAGAGGGGTCAGAGACAGGACCCCCCCCCCCCCCCCCAACCCCAACCCCAACCCCAATCTGTATTCAAACCCGCACCTTTTAACGGGCAGCCAAGCTTCACACAATAAAACCAAGACCGCGCTCGAAAAGGGGAAGGGAAATCTCTGAGGGGGGCCGAGGCAACTGCCGCCCTTTCTCTCGCCACGGCAACGGGAGCCGCTTTCATGTTCGCAAGAAGAAAAGAAAAGGGCAGAGCCGCTCCTGCGATAGGGGGGCGGGGGGGGCGTCCGTCAGAGCCACACGAGCGAGCGCTGCAGACCCAGCCTCTGAGCTCCCGTTCTCTTCCAGCTCTCCTTGGGGGAGAGAACTCCCCCTAATTGCAGGGAGGAGCTGGCGGGAGTCACGATCCACAGGGTCCGTCCAAACATAGGAACGCTTTCTTTTCTGGGGTGGATAATTTTGAGCGAATTGAAGTGAAAAAGGAAAAGTGTAATAGAATAGCCGCGATTTAGGATTACAAAGCGTGCTCATCTCCGCTCCTCCTTTCCTAACTGTGAGGAATTGCCGTTTGGGATGGACAGCAGCGCTCGAGAGGGCGATTACTTGCAGTAAATGGTATTACACACTTCATGTGTTGGCCACTTCATCATGTGGTGAACAGCCAGAATCAACACAAAAAGGATAATTGGCTAATTACCTATTATTAAGTCCGGAACCAAAATAAACCATAAAATACCAAATTAATAAACAGTGAGGCAAAAAGTACACAAGAAAAACCCAAGACACAGCAGTCATCAATAAAAAGGTCCCCATTTAGACCTGGGAGTAAAGGCCCATCCAAGAACGATAACTATAAATATATTGTTTAAAAAATCATTCTAACTCAAGTGGATGGCGGAGTGCACACCACAACCATAACAACAATGACAGTGACAAATGATATCGTTGGGTTCACTTTCAGAGCGATTTGATGAACGACAGAAACACTGACAGCCAATCAAAATCCATCAGAATTTACAAGCTGTCGACACAGCTGGAGCGCACAGCGCAGTGCGTGCTTGGTGCCACTGTTTACAGAACGTTATCGTTCATCAGTTTGGATGCTCACATCGTTAGCGTTATCGTTATTGGTATAGTTATCGTTCTTGGTGTGGGCAGGCCTTAAGGCCTTTCGAAAGGCCCAATTATTAGGTAAGGAGCAGCAGCTGTGATGATTACAATTGGTCACTGCTGCCGCCATAGCTGTGAGTAGGGCCGGCGCTGTCCACCAGGGGGCATCTCCCTTCCTGGCACCACAAAACACACACACACACACACACACACTGTGCCACAGCATACACCCCAAAACATACACACAAGCATACAAACACAATAACATGCATGCGTGCATATACACACATCTTTGTTAACTTGCACTTGGTGTTGTTGCCAAACAGTCTTGTAGTCACATTGTACAAAACATCTGACATATTTTTTTTTAAATGGACAAGTAATATAAAAATGTCTGTCTTCAATACAGAAAATCATGGGTTAGATGGATGCGTTAGATAGATTGTGAAAGACACAACTACCACAAGAACCAACAGCAGCTTTTGGGGCATGTTAACACATACAATAACATTCCAGGGCCATGTTTGGAAGCTCGATACAAGGATAATTACAGCTTTGATGTTCACCAACAAGATTCAGTGACTATTTGTGGTTTCAGGAAACATTATGGCGGCTTGCACAATGACAATTATGCCCCGGAATCATGAAAAAAGCTAAATATGTACTGTTGTTAACTACGCCTTCTACCATTTGTTCCATTTTCATTTCTTTTGACGGTTTTCGCATGCACAGTCTCCACTTTGATATTGTTTGACTAAATCATGAAAGCTCTAAAATAAATTTAATTCCTATATATAGGCCTAATATTTTATTCAGCCCATATTTATTTTTATTTTTTTATATACATAATCCCATTTTTATTCATTTATTTATTTGGATTTGTGTTTGAGCCATCGTAAAAACACAGGGAAAAGAAGGATGTGAAATCAGATTATGCAAAAAAAAAACTATATATACAGTATATACAGGTATATATATATAATGTATTATACTGCTCCAATGGAGCGGGGCTGAATATTTTAGCGGCTTGTTCTAAAACAGCAAATGGGATGCTTATCACCAGCCAATAAAGGGTGAGTCAAAAATTAGCATTCTAAAGAAGCGCCTGCTGCAAAAGCCTCTCTCTGTTTGTATGCGATAAAAGATTTCCATTTCTTCACTTTCTGAACTGCTAAATTTCCTCCTATCAGGAATAAAACAATGGCTGGCTTTCATCAGTACCTGAATTAGGCTATCAGGGGCGTCGTTAAGGAGCCAGCGAGACGTCTGACACCCAAGATGGGGGGGGGGGGGGTGGGGGGGGGGTGAACTTCAAATCTCAAGAACAAAGAAACAAACAAAAATATATCAATACACGGTCTCCTATGATAAACGGGCAGCTCGTTCCTGCTGCAGTCATAGTCTTATAATTGTTTGTCGAATGATTGTACTCTCTGGCTTCCTCTACCGCATGCAGCTGATTCCATTGTATTCAGAATGACTCTTGTTACATGTATGGTCTGGTTAAGTGCATAAAATCATGTACAGTCATCAGGAGCTGACTATAATTTTTTAGCACACGCAAAACTAATAACACGACCAATGATTGGTGCAAAACAAACACCATGACCATATAATTTGTCATGTTATTGGTTTTGCTTGTGCTAAAAGATCAGGCCCTGTATCTTTACTCATCTAGGCCTCATTCAGCACAATATTAGAACCGTTTATTGATTATATTATTGCCACGCTTACATCGGTCCTAAGTCTTGATTTAAAAATAAATGAGAGCAGGTGAATGTGACTTCTGCTAATTTGCGTATCAGGTTGCATTGTCTAAAACCTACTATTCAGATATGAATAGCAGAAAAAAAAAAAATTTATAAAAACAAAAAAAACATTTAAAAAGATAAAAATTGGATTCCAATTTTTGTACCATTCCTACTTTTTGTGATTGAAACAAAAAAAGACATTCATAACCGGACTGCTAACACAAATTCAGTTGAGAAGATACAAGAGCAGCGTCTGTTTCAAATTCACGCCCAATGTGGATAGATCTCCACAGGGAGAGAGCCACAGGGTGGACAAAATGAGGTCAGATTTACAACCGTGGAATGTAGGCCGGCGGAGACAGGGCTGTCAATTTGGGGAGGGATGGTCAGGATCTTTGCAGCACGTCTCGGGCCAGCCTGTCCTCTGCCAGCTTGCAGTGACCATGGGGGCGGGGGGGGGGTCTGCAGGGGCAGCCAATGTGACAGACCAGAACGCCCCTCTCTCTCTCACCCTCTCCCTCTCCTGTCCATTCAGTCTACCTGTCTGCAACTCTCTCTCTGTCACCCTATCCCTCTCTCCTGTCCCTTCAGTCTACCTGTCTGCAACTCTCTCTCTCTCTATTTCCTCCATCATTTCTACCTCCATCTATCTGTCTGCAACTCTCTCTGTCTGTCCGTCAGTCCGTGGGTCCATGTGTCAGGGCCTCTCTCTGTCCCTCTCCTTCTTGCCGATACCTGGACTGAAGTACAGTAAATTGGAGCATGGCGAGTTTACAGTGCATCTGTAGATTAAGCCCGAATCACAGCGTGCGGACGGCGGTGTGAGCACAGAGTGACGACCCAGCTATCACTTCAAAAATAAGCCCAAATCAAGGTCACCGCAAAGTCGGACCAGCCTTTCTAACAGCGCAAAACGTATTAATCCACAATGTTCAGTCGACTCCAGCCGGGGGTTTAAAGAAAGAAAAATTGCCACACGTAGTTCAGTCTGCATGTTGCGACTTATATTAATTTTGATATTCATCTCAGGAAACACAGTGTGGTTTGTTTCTGTGAATTATAAGATGCACCTTTTTTACATTTCTGCCATGTTGTGCAAAAACCTGTATTGTACTTTGGCCCTGCAGCACAATTACAATCAAAAAGATCACGACACGAAGCTGCTACCATGAATGCAGATCATGTTCTTTTTGCATTGAACAGGAAGGAGTTCATTTTCTAAACCTTTGTACGTCCATCTTGTGAAGCAATATTGCACACATCATGCTCTGGCGGTTGTACTATCAGCAGCAGAGTAACAATGCATTATTTTACATTTTCAGGTCAATTATTCCTGAAAGAACCTTTTCCCAGATGTGTGGATGTTTACTGGAGGGCAGGTGGAAAGCCAGCGGATGATCCTTTAGGGCCACCGTACAAGCAGGGCTACTTAAACCCAGAGAAAGATAAGGGATGCTACTTGGCTGAACTATCAAGGTGTGTGGGGTGGAAAACAGTAGCAGCGAGGGGAATAAAAACCCTGCTACACTTAAAGTAGAGAGGAAGGGAAGAGTTGGGTAATAGCCTTTGTCTGGGCAGGGTTTTTTTGCTCCTGGAAGATCACAGTATTTAAATAATCTCCTCTGTACTGAGAGCATTGCAAAACCTAACTGCATTGCACCCCCACCCCCCCCACCCCCCAAGGCCTTCAGTTAAGTGGCCCTGATAAACACCATCACTCTGACCAATGCCGATCCAAATAAAGCCGGACAAGTTCCAAGGCCCGGCCCCGGCCTGGAAATAAATTAATCCGCCGGGCTTTCGTGCCAACGGGCCCCGACAGGAGCTCCCGGGGAACACAAAAGCTGTCTGTGTTCCAGCGACGTTTTGGCAGGGTTCCCCCGACACCAAGCTCCTGCGGCGGGGTGCGGCGCATTCAGAGACCCAGACGCAGAGAGGGGGCGCACCCCCGCAGATCCAAACCCAATAGAACACCCCCCCCCCCCCCCCAGTGTCCTCAGCTTGTGGCCACTTAAACGTGATAATTGTGATGGACCGCTCGGCCCCCCACAGGCCGGCCCTGTTCCGCGCTGATAACATTACAGCGTGCATGTGAGCTACTGCGAAAATATTCCCTCGCATTCCCATCTAGGTATTAACCCAGCAAGGCTGGGTCACAAAACCAGTCTCCAGCTCTGACCTGGTCCAGACCCTGGTGCCGTTATAGTCATGTGACAAGTCCCCAGTGCCCCGCCCCATGAGTGCAACAGTCACAGAACTGGGCTAACAGCCCCAAGGCTGTAGGTTAAATCTGGTGCACCGCTGTTGTAGTTTTGAGCAAAGTCCTCAACATGAACTGCATTCGGTAAATATCCAGTACACACGCAGATTGTATATGCAATGGCGGGACGTCACGGCTACAAACTGCTGGCCAAACCATGTCCCTATCTGTGCTGTTCCTGCTGAAAGCGTGGGACATTCGACGGACCGTTAAGCGACTAAGACCACTAGGACATGACTTAAATATAGATCCTGGAGTCTCTTCTGATTTGCAAAGGGAGGGAGATCTCCACAGAAGTCACCCGAGTCTAGATGACGACTTCTGCCTTTTACTGGAAAAAAAATAATAATAATTTTGCGTCAATTTCTAAAATTTCTAAAACCGATTATCCTCAACCGAGTAATTTTTCCAACCAGATTGGAGAAGTCTGAAGGCTCGTCTAATGCACTGGGCAAGAATGTGCGCACCTGCAACGAAGCACAAAACTGCTTTCAAAGCATGTATTCCAACCTGCAACCTGCCTTGTTTAAAAATGCAATCACTTCGGCGGGTTGGAAAAAAAGATCCATTCTGTCTGATAAGCCTGAAAAGAACAGGGGCCGCTAATTCCCCGGAGTGCGGTCGAAGGAGCGCCTTTTTTTTCCGTCACCGCTGTCCCCGCTTTCCTCCTGAAGCGGCTCTCCGCCTTTCTCTCTCAGGCTGTCGAATCACCATGACGACCGCGGCTGGAAATATTACGTGTCCCCGCATACCCGATAGCCCCCGCCTTTGTTGCCGTGACGGATAGGAAAGGTGGAACATCCAACATTCAGATAACGCTATTAATTTAGCACGACGTTTAGTCAGTATCAGCGTGTCCCCAGGAGTAACCCGGAAATGACACGCACTTTGTTACTTTTTATTTCCTTTTTTTAAACCTAATTTCACTTCTAGGATGATCTTTTATTTCCACTATTTATTTTTTTACTTCTTTTTTTTTACTTTCCTTTCAGAAAGCCCAGCTGCATTCGCAGGGACGAGTCTTTCTGCTGCATCATCGGCAGTCAGTTCAGGAGAGCGCAGGCGATCACCGGCTCTCCTCCAAAAATGCTGGTGTACATTTAACACCCTAGGGTGTCTAATGTACACCAGCAGTGTTAGATTCACTTTGACATTTTTGCCTTCTGTGCTGCCGACTGCTGTTATTTTTCGACCTGCTGCCATTAGATCGGAGGAGTGTGCTTCACTGGCTGACCGCGCACAGACGAATGACCACAGGGGTCACTCTGTATGATGAGAGAAAAGCCTGGTCATCCGGTCTCCCCCCTGCGTGCGTGGTGCACTATGGAGCTGCGGACCACAGTTGATACTACCCAGGATTCAATTCCCAACCATGGACCGGAACAGGGTCTTAACCACCCAACTATATAGAAAACTAGAAACCACAAGGTGAGTGTGTCCTGAAGTCAGGTTTTTTAGTAGCACCAAATCAAGGTCCTCCTCTTGACCTATAAAGCCCTGCATCATCTTGCCCCAAACTACATCTGCCAACTCCTCCATCACTATACTCCTGCCCATCTCTTCTGATTCTGGCAGACTCACCGTCCTCTCTACTAATCTCCGCTCAAACGGTGACTGGGCCTTTTGGTCTGTGGCCTCCAGGCTCTGGAATGCCCTTCCTGTTGAGATTAAGTCTGCTGATTCCCTTCACACATTTAAGGTGCAATTAAAAACACGTCTGTTTAAACAGGCCTGAAATGCAGGCTAAATTTCTCTGACCTGTTCTACCTAGTTTTTCTGTGTATTCCCTCTCATTGTCACTGAAGTAACATGTGTTACACGTCTGTATGTTTGTTCTTGTTTATTTTTTATTTTATTATTGTACTTGTAGCGTTGTACAGCGTTTTGAGCGTGGGAAAATCTCTATAAATAAAATGCATTATTATTAAGAGCTGTTCCGGATTTTACTCAGTGCAGTTATCCAGCTAACTCAGTAATCCTACTTTGTGGCATAGGCTACCCCGCAGTTTTGTTACAACCTAAAGTCCAAATACATGCCACAACACTCACACTTGTGCTTGGTCTAAAATCATTGCTTTGGATATTTTCACAATACTATTATACTCAGATCTGGTCTGGACTTCATCATTTTCTGTTGATCTGACAGACTAGACACCACTGAACAAACAGCCTTCCCAAACAGCTGCCCACGCAGGAATCCTGGAATAAGGTAATTTACTTCACCTCCGGCACAAAATCAGATGCACAGATGTAGGCCTCTTACAGAATGGACGAGGTATCACCCGCTGAACTGTATTACAGTGTCACCATGGCGATGGTAACAAACAGCACCACGGAATAATTGTGACACGAAATAACAGCTATCAGAACTGACCCCCGGAGCCAAAATGTGAGCAGTCAAAACCATAGCCTTAACAGCAGTAAGTAGCCAGTGATTTTCACAAGGTCATAATTATGGAAGGTAGGGGGGGAAAAGCGTGCTCGCAGACAGAAAGGGTTCGTGCTTTGTCTGCGCCGCCATTGTGATGGAAATAGGCCCCTGAAAGCCGCAGCTCATTAACAAACCTTTGATTGTTTTGCAGCCTTTCAGGAATGCCAAATGTTGCGTAGTCACTCTGGGCTAAGGGTGCCACTGTATTCCCGCCTGCTCTGGGGATGACATTTAAAGGGAAACCAAGCACTGAAACAACTTATTTTAGTTGATAAGTTATGTATCGGTGCTACAGCGAATCGAACGCGCTGCTCAGACACGCTGTTTCGCCGGCAATAAGATCCGCTGCCATTACATGCGGCGTAAACTGAAGCACGGCGGTAGTGTTTGCAGATATCAGACGACCTGCGCTTCAGCGATTCGGACGCACTGCTCAGACGCGCTGTTTCACCGCTAATAAACTGCTTTGCCTGATCGGTAATAAAATCCGCTTCCATTACATGCGGCGTAAACTGAAGTACGGCGGTAGTGTTTGCATTGGAACGTGCCGTGCGCGGCCGCATTGCGCTGTTTTTAAATGTGCGGCGGACTGTAGAAGCTGAAGGACACGTTTTGTTCGCTCTGGGAACGTGCCGTGCGGTCGCTGCTGCAGTCTCAACGGAGCACGGGGGTCGCGGTTTGAGTTCGGTTGTCGTTTCTTTTGCGTTACTCTGCGGTCCTCTCCGACGGACCAGCTGTTCTCCTCGCGCGGGGGGAGGGCAGGATATTTACAGCATCGCTTCAGATGATAGCCGCCCTCCTGCTGCGCTGTGCCCACAACCAAACGCAGCTGCATTATTCAGTGAATTTATGGCGACAGAGCAGGAGCCACGTGCTGCATTTGTTCAGTTTGAAAAGCTCCCATTTATTTTATTGCGTTATACAAATACACTGCAAATGAAGTCACACTGTGCGGTTATTCAAGAGCAATGCCCACATCTGGTATTAGCCCTACAGTATAATACCACAATTTTAGCTCGAATAGACCTCTGCAGCATTCTTTTGAAGTAATGCAATACCACATTAATAGTGGAAAATTAGCCCCAGCTTGATACTTGATTGCTTTAAGAAGACTAGGTGGGTTTAGACTATGCAGTGCTGCTTAAACAGCGGTCATCATGACCGCTCTACAGTGCTTCTCAGGCAATGGCCCAGGTCGCCATTCGAATTGTGAAAGGATAAATGTAAACCTTTCATTCTTGGAGAAAAAATTATGAAATAAAACTTGAAAGGCACTCTTCTTAGAAGGTATCAACAAAAACTCCCTTTGCTTTTGAAGGAAGTTCAGAATCATTTAATAATTTTTTTCCCCGTGCAAAAAGTGGCTTTCCTTCATTTTCCTTCCTTGAGCATCTCCTGAGTCATGTTCACCTTCAGTTTAAGACAACAGTACAGTTTGCTTGAAAATGAGATGGAATAGAAAATGCATAAAAATTTAAATTCAACCAACTGTCTGCCATCGCCTCTGATAAGACTGGCGAAGAGTCTCCTCACACACTTCATAAATAAAAAGAAATTCTCCTTAACGGCACGTCGGTGGCATTTTACGAGACCGTTTGGAGAAGGGACGATTATGCTGATTTACGTTCGATGCGCAATTACCTACCTACGCTAAACTCTTAAAATACTGGACAAATAAACGTTACAGAAAACCACCCACAAATCAAATTAGCGTAAAATGAGATCCGTTTCCTGGGACTTCGAGTGGATTGAGCTGAATGTCCTCAGAGGTACGGAATAGAGTACCGTTTGATACAAGTGACACAATTGTTACTGAGTACGGTGTGCTTATGCATTTTCTTTAACTGTCTCTAAATATTTAATTTCACTTCCTAAATTTTTCAAATACAGTGTCCCCTGAGCTCCGACAAAACATAAAATAAAAGTAGAGGCGAATAAAAAATATTAAAAACATATAAAAGCTATTTTAGAGGCCTGGAAAACCTTCACTTGAGAGTACAGTGGAATACAACTGATGTAGCCATGATTTTAATGCACCCCAACGTCTTCAGTTCATCTAAAATTCACAGACTGGCCATAAAGGCTGGTGGTTAAAGGCATTACGATAATGAGTCTTCCAATGGGGTGGGTGTGGGGTGAGGGGTGGGGGGGCCGTTGACTTAGACCTAAGGTCCCCAACCCTGTTCCTGGAGATCTACCATCCTGTAGGTTTTCATTTCAACCCTAATTTGGCACACCTGATTCTACCAATTAAAAGCTCAACGAGACCTCTAGCTGTTGAATGAAGAGTGGTTTGTTAGGGCTGGAGTGAAAACCTACAGGACGGTAGATCTCCACACAGCAAAAAATGGGGGTGTACATTTAACACCTGAGGGTGTTTATACGAGACCTTGGGCCACATGTATAAACAGTGCTGAGCAGAAAAATGCCCTCAGAAAGCTGCGTAAGTGAGTTTCCACACAGAGATTCAGATGCATAACATCAGAGAACCTGCGTACCTCTGCACACGCTAGACATCATGCGTACGCAATGTTTGGAGACAGTTTGATATGGTGACACCTTAATAGAAAGGCGGAGGGAGAAAATGCAAAACTTTGCGTAAGCAGATTTCCAACTTTCTCCCTGAGCATTCTTTTACGCATTCTTTTACTCAAGAGTTTTATACATGTGGCCCCTTACCTCTCATATAAACACCCTAGGGTACACCAGCAGTGTTAGATCTTTGCTGGGCAGGAACAGGTTTGGGGACCACTGACTTAGACACAGACAGAGGTAGAACACGTTCTGTAAGCCGCTGATTCTTGTGTGGTAAATAAGGTGGCTTCGACATCTAAACCAGCCCCTTGCCAGCAAACGGCACAGATGAACTGTCAGGCCTTGACAGGGGTTGGGGGAGGGCTCGCTGAGCGGGTTCCGTCTGGGTGAGCTCGCTACAGACCGCAGGCGGTCACGTCCAAATCGATTTCACCTGCCGGCAGTTGCCAAATTGATATCTCTTTCACTGGGGCTCCTTTATGTATTTACGCATTAGAGAAACATTAGTCAGGATCAGACAGCCATGCTAAAAAAGACCTGGGTGTTGGATGCATTGCTCACAAAACTTATAGGGGGAAGGTTCTGAAGACCCTCCCGAACTAAACCCCCCAACCCCTAATACCACCTCCCTCCCCACCACCACTGTGCTCTGATACAGGTAGCCCCCACCTGCAGGAGCCACTGGCTTCCACCCTCAAAGACAAACCAGACAGTCAGCTCAACATCCTGATAGACCTTAATTAAATCACATTTTTATGGGTCTTATGAATAATTTGAAAAAGCGGTGGTACCAGTGGCAATAGAAGTTCTGCCCTTTGGCACACCTTTTAATGAATATTCTCACACTAATACAGCACCAAACTCATACCAAAGAAAACCTCCTGTCGAAGTGTCGATAGAAAGTACAGAGGGTTTAAAATTATGCAGGAGCATTGTATCTTGTTTCAGTAGACAATCTGTGCATCTAATCATCAAATATGACAGGGCCGTGCTTTGGAGGGTTTCGGAAGAAGAGCTGCTATTTATTAGTTTATTGCCATGTGGAGACTGTTGACAAGCCAAATAAATTAAGTTTTTTTTTTTTTAATTCAAATTAGGGCGAGGACATTCTGCAATTCATCAATCATTCTGACCCAGATCTCTTGAGACCTGCAGGAGGGCGGCGTCTCCTGGGGGCCTAAGTCATGCTGGGACGGGTTCTGTTTCCCCGGCATCCACTTGGACTCCCTTTCTTTCATCGGTGACTTTCTCCGCCAGAGGCTGCAGCCCCCCAACCCGAACCACCCCACCCCCCACCCCAGCAGAGTCCAAATTAACCCCTGAGACTGAACATCACTCGATATCTCTCTCTCTCTCTCTCTCTCTCTCACTCTCTCTCTCTCTCACTCTCTCTCTCACTCTCTCTCTCTCACTCTCTCTCACTCTCACTCTCTCTCACTCTCTCTCTCTCACTCTCTCTCTCTCTCAAATTCAAATTTTTTCGAACTCAAATGCTTTATTGGCATGACATATTACATATTGCCAAAGCGTAACAATATCAAAGATTAATCATAGTAACAATACAATACTACGTTTTTATAAAGAAGGCAACAATAACATCATAATAAGAGTAATATAACATTAACTATTAAATATTATTTTTTATTTTTTTTGATACATTTTCCTTTATTGTAAGGGTTTACTCACTGTCCCTCAGGTTATGGCAGGCCGAGACATATTGAGCTGTGAGTGAGGCAGTTGGTCCTTCCCCTAAAAGGACTTGCAGCTTATGTTCATTTGTCAGGGAGGGAAATTTGTTTTGCAATTTTGATATTTTATTAAAATATGCGTACGTTTCTGAATATTTTTCGCAATATCTCTCTCACTGTCTCTCTCACTCTCCCTCCCTCCCTCACCAAGTTTTACTCACTGGTAAAGTTTCATTCAAAAACATGTTCAAATGTGCGTGGACTAGACACACACGCACACACACTCACGCACGCACGCATGCACGCACGCACGCACACACACACAATTCACACATGCACACACACACAGTTCACACGCACACACGCACAGTTCACACACACGCACAGTTCACACACGCGCACAGTTCACACACGCATACACACACACACACACACACACACAGTTGGGTCTAACAGCACAGCAGAGACAGTCTAATAGCACAGCAGAGACAGAGACACACACCGACAGCAGGACGGATTTGCACCACGTCAGAATCCGCTTGTGTTCTATTCACACAGAGAGAAGAGGGCTAAGCCAGATTCATCCATTAAAATAATCTCATTCCTGGCACTTAACTTTGCCTCCGTTTGTTAAAATAGAAGTTTCCAGGAGGGAAAGCCTTTACCTGTGCCACCTGTGCCCGCAAGTTATTCGTGAATCATAAGTGTGTCACTGACGTATCATCGAATTCCGCTCAAAGAACGCGGCCAAAGTCAAACCCATTCCTCCACCAGCGCTGTCCCCATTAAGACAGGCGATGTTAATGATGAGTTTGCTGAAAGCCTGCAGAAATGTCTTCCTATTTCCTGTTTGTCTGTAAAGTGTCTTTGTAATAATGTTTCTGAAAAATGCTAATTGAATTGAAGATGAAATTACGGCTTGAAAGCATAAACTTTTAACCATATTGCAAACAAGTTAAATTGTTCTTTTTTAAAAAAGGCAGATGGAAAAAAAATAAAATAATTGATCCAACTTCTTGATCCGACTGACAATCTACACAGTTTTATCTCTGGGACAGCAAATTAATTTTTAAAACCCCTTTCCGGAAAAGTCAAATTAAAATGAAAAAAGAAAAACTTGATTCTAAAGCTGCCTGGTCATCCCAGGTAAGAAAATGATCTCAGTCTTGCCCAAAGCAGAACCCCTGGTGAACACAAATTGATTCATTCCTTCATCTGGGTCTATTTTGAGCGCCATCAAATTGGAAAACGAGAGAGGAGTCATCTCCCCCTTCACCTCAGTTACTGCGGAACCAACAGATTTTTGCGCTTGATAATTAAAACATCAAATCCGGGAGAAATGCATTCTCTGCAGGAAATGGATAAGACCCCAGCCTAGGGGCTCAGCTCTTAATTACTGTAACCGCGATCAAGGCGATAGCGAAAGCTCCATGAAAACACTGTCGTCAGATGTGACACCTTACCCTATTACCTAGAATTCAAAGGGTCAGTGTGGGTGCCAGGGCTTTCTGATTGGTCAGTTCCGCAACGTGGCTATTCTCATGGGGTCTGTCCATAAGCAGGTCTGCAAGGAAGATGCATTTATCGTCAGAGGAGGGGTCCATGTTCTCACCCTTCAAGATTACATATTTGACTCCTAAAACCTTTCGCATGAATAATGAATTTTGCCAACGGCAGTTATTTATACTGTAAAAAAATAAATGAAAACAGCAATTTTGGTTGTCCTGTCCCTAATTTAGTTTTTTATTTTTTATTTTTTTTGCAGTGCAGAGCAATTCTGAGCAGCCACAACTTGAAGGCCATCGTGCCAGGGAGTCGCGGTTAAATCCAATGAGTTCTTCAGCAATCACTGACACTCACCGACTCCCTTCCCCACACACAGACGGGTCGAACCACAGCCTACTTCATTTCTTGCCGTAACATTTTTTTGCTGAGGTTGTCACATCGCCGCTCTCACGATGTCGTCGCCACTTGACGCCGGTCCATCACTGGTACACTCATACCTCTATTTGGAGTAGAACACAGAGCAATCCGACTCACTTAATGGCAACTATAAAAGCTTCGGGGCTCCAGGACCACAAGCACATGCAATCTGACAGAGACCTTTGAGAGAACGACAACAACCAAGCCCCTGAATACCTGAAGGTTTGACAGTGGCCTGTAAGGGTCAATTCTACAGCTGTGAGAGGCTACAGACAAAGATAAACGAAGCTCAGCTATAGTGGAGCACTTTTAGCTTGCTCTTTTCTTTTTTGTATCTTTCATGCCAACAGCACTTAACCAGAAAACATAACCTGCACTTTGTTATTGAACTCATATCGCTGTGTAACTACTTATTCAACCTTTTCAGATGTGTGTTGTAGCGATGCCGTCCGAGTTTCACTTATTGCCACTTATTCCTGATGTAAAAGGGGGCGTGACGTGTGAGGTTCGAAGGGCCACACGCAGCGAAGGGATTCTTATAAGCTGAAAGAGCCACTGAGACGGAGAGACCCCGTAATTAAGGGAAGTAAAATGATAACGTAAATCACCTAGTTCCCACTCTCGACTGGAGGGAAATAAACAGGGAACTGGAAAAAAGGTGAACATAAAGAACCCGGATAATCGGGCGAACGGCACATAAGCACGTGAGCGAGAAAGCTCGGTAATCACCACAAGCTACAACCGGGAAGAAAACTAAGCGTGAGGGAGAGAATGCCTAGGCGGTAAAATAACAAGGGGACTGAAATTAGAGCGGATAAGGAGGGAGGAAACAATAACCGAAAATAACTCCCGAGCTCTAAACGGAGAGGACTGCTCGCTACAGGGCGGAAATAAAGCAGTCTCCGAGTCCTAACCTCTACTGGCACCAGTGCAACACGCAACACATGAAAACAGCCCACGAGAAGGCAAGAGGAAACAGTGAACTAAGTGCTAAAGCTACTAGAACCGGCTCGCTGTCACACGCAAATAGGTAGAAGCATGAACGCCAGGTTTCTCAGTAAGAAGAAACCAAAACAAAAGGCTAATAGAACAGAACTACTGTCCTATACTTCCACGAGCAAAGTTATAAACTCCCTGCCTCAGTAAGGAGAAGCGAACGAGAGGGCGAGTAGCCTAGCACAAAGGAACAAAAAACACACACCCAACAAACAATGAATAATACCCAAACAGTACAAAATAGTGCAAAACAATACAGAAGGAAACGGGAGCTTAAGTAGCTCCGAGGTAACCACGCACAGATGTGGATGCTGAGAGAAGCTCCGCAAACAAGACGGGGCGGAGCAAACATCCACAAAAAGGGCAGCGCCCTAGCATGGCTACCGAGGGAAACGACCGCAAGGGAAGAAATAGTCAAAAACCATGACACCTGATTGTTGTGTATCAGCGGGCAATGCTACGTACGATTATATGTTGCAGTGCATATCGTATTCCTGCACTTAATCAATGCATATGGGATAAATATGGTTGTACTGAGCCGAACGGAATCGAGACGAGGAACATTCTGGAACCACGCCCTGGAGAAACAGAGATCCAAGGCAGCCTCATCTGCTGCCCCACATGCCTGTAATGCCCACACGCTCCATCTTGGACCATATAAGGAACGCTGCATTAAAAACACGACGGGGGAGGGGGGAAGGGGACCGGAACGATGTTAATCAAAGGCCCTGCGATATCTCCGCGTTTTTTTCTATTGACCTTCTGTCACGTAAACAATCCGAACCCGTCACAGGTCACCTGTCTGAGGGTCTCATCAGCGACCGGTCGTTCCTATTGGCTGCAGCCCGCAGGTCCCATTGGTTGGTCACGGTGGCCAAGGGAATTAAATTATCCGTTTGCTAAGTGTACCGCACCGAGCAGCACCCCCGCCATGACAGATTCATTTTTGACAGATTAATTTTTTTCGCTGAATTATTTTCTCGAACGCCGCAGCACGGCTGTCAGATCCAACCGGCAAATGACGCAGCTAATTCAGAGCCGGCTCTTCAATTTAATAACCCAGCCTGAAGCCGGGCGGGATGTCGTACGATCGACAGCGGTCATGTGCGCGGTGCATTTCACACGCTCCCTGTGAACGACTGGCGGTCGCGAACGGCAGTCCAATTCAGAGCTCTCCTGCCCTCTCTGCCCTGTTAAATCTATTCCTCGGGTTAAGAAACATGTGAATACAGTGCATAAAGACCTTTAATTCGTTCAGCGAGAGAGAGAGAGCGAGGCAGCTGGCATACGCGTACTTTCAAGATCAAAGGAAGGACGAAACCAATAGAGCGTGTGTTCACGTGACGTACGTTACAGTATTTCTGTCAGGACAACTTGCGTATTTAAATGACACGTTTAATGAATGAATGTGCTGCATAATTATTTTAGTTTGGCGGTGAATGGATCTGCTTTAGTACTGCTCCGGACCACGGGCATCTCCCCCCGCTAAACAGGAGATGACCAGAAACCGACAGGTGGAAGCTGGGGTGGTGGAGGGTTACAGCACATTTCTTTTAACACAAGCCGTAAGCAACAAAGAGCAGCGCATGAGCATTCAAGCGGTACAGAGAGAACTAATTCTTGGCTTAAAAAGGGGCGCTCCATTAGAGGTGTGTGCATGTGACTGGTTGAGTATGGGACGCGTGATTGCTAGCCGACCATGGTCGGCTACAGCGAGAGGTTCTCCGACAGAACTTGCTTGGCGCACTTCGTTCGCGACGCTCATCTCCCACACAGCTGTCCCCTCCACCCCCCTCCCCTCCCCCGACTGTGATATTTCTCCCAATCTCATATGAAGTGTGGGCGGATTCAGTCCTGGGTCCTCCTCCGTAATAAACCGTTGAAGCCGCGGCGCGCTAACAGCGAGGGTCGATGCGCCCGATATTTGAGGCTGGGTTATTATCTGCAAGTTTGGGCTGATCAATGACGGACACAAAGCGGGGAACAAGGAGATCAATAGTCAGTCCCCCGCACCGCCAGCCAGACCCCGTGTTTGCGCAGCCTTTGAAGATTGTACAGGTGGGCTGCCTGAACGCCACCTGGGCCCTGCCGAAGATACATGTACGTTACTAGGGCAGCCGTTTCACCGTGGAAGTCCTGGAGCCCCTGACCACAGGGGAGTGGTTGCAAATCCCGAGTGGGTAAAGCCACTCGTTCGCTGGGTAACAGGGAAGTACTGTGAAATGAGAATGTCAGTCAGCAAGCACAAATGCTCCTGTAATGAGCTATAGTACTGCAATTGAAGGAGGTACTGGAAAGGTACTGATCGGGGAAACAAATGCACGAGTATAGCTGCTGAATTTCAGAATTTAGAACTGAACTAAACGGACCAGGAGGCCACTGTGTAACAAATTTAGATTGAGAAAAGAACGTTCAGGGTATGACAATGCAGTACTAAACTGGACAAAATTAACTAAGCAACAAAATAATGAAATGCAAAAATGCATAACTGAAAGAATAAATTCAGGGATAAATTACGGTATAAGTAATGAAAAAGTCAGGATTTATGTCAGGATGTGTAAGTGTGTGTGTGTGTGTGTGTGTGTGTGTGTGTGTGTGTGTGTGTGTGTGTGTGTGTGTGTGTGTGTGTGTGTGTGTGTGTGTGTGTGTGTGTGTGTGTGTGTGTGTGTGTGTGAGAGAGAGAGAGAGAGAGAGAGAGAGAGAGAGAGAGAGATTGGCATGTTTATCCTTCAGCCTGCCAGACAAAATGTGCATGATACAAATGGCATTCCCCTTAAAATTAATGAATTGCACAGATGACAGATTTACAGTAGCCTATATACCTGGACAATTTTTTAGCAATAATTAATTACATTTTCAACCATTGTTTGAAACTTCCCTGAATGGCAAGTGTGTGATAACATAGGCTCAATCCCCCCTCCCTCCCAATCACAGCTTAAATAATTAAGAAAGGAATGTTCCAGATTTTACGGCCGAACTGCAGCCTGACAAAATAACTGTGCCCCCTGCTGGCAGTGGGCTTCATTGCAATCTGTTGGTGACATGTCAACCAAAGCACACCTCTGTCATGAAACTGACAAAACCCACAATAAAATAATAATACAGTCTTACACGGCTTACAGTAATGCATTTTATCACTTAAATGTACATAACCAAAAAAAAAAAATTTTTTGTTTAACATTTTATAGTAACCCTCTTATAGAAAATTCCTACTTTTCTTTCTTTCTTTGGACTATATTGTATGATAAATGTTGCTTGATTTAAAAATAATCAAAATACTCAAATAATGCCTTGCTTGACTGACTGATTTTCAACCAGTGTGATCTCTGTTTTGGCAAAGATACAGCGTTCTCCTCTCCCATTTCCAACTCAAAACTAACCTCAACAAGACCTGGAAGGGTTAGCGAAGATTTGCAACTCACACAGCCGATGGATCCTCAGATATCAAACTTGGCACAGCGATAAGTTTGCTCGGGCTGTGTTATGGGCAAAGAACGAGCTAGCGGCCTCGTTCGGATCCCAGAGGTCTGGGGTCCGTCAAAGACTGTGGCTTCCTAATCGATCCCAACCCTGTGGGGCTCAGAAAGAGGCTGTGGTTTCAACTGAACAACATTACACGGCATTACTGGCGTTTAGCAGACACCCTGTCCACAGTGACTTACACAACTTTTGGCATTTTTACGTGGTATCCATACAGCTGGATTATAAGCAACAGCAATATCATATCTGGGAATCCAACCCCCCACCTTCAAGTTACAAGCCCAGTATCTTGCCCATTATATTACACAACCTCACTTCCCCTCCGAATCACCTCATATTGATCTCACTCAGGCACATGCACACACACATGTACAAACAGACAATGTGCAGACACAGAAACACACACAAACGTACACACAGATGGATGAGTGAACTCCACACTGACAGCATTTTGTTTTGTGTTCTCTGACGACAGTACCACATTTTCAAATCATTTACGGAAGTAAATATTCACATCCAATATATTTCTGTAGTGATTGCAATTTCTTTCAGCAAATATTTAAGTAGTCTCCTACCTTACCACAACACTGAGGGCCACAATGACATAAATCCCCAAGTCCTAAACCCCAGCTTCAGATGTTGGATCAACGGCCCTCTGCTAATGTGCTTAGAGAGGGGCCCCTGGGAAAACTGCCCCCCCCCCCCCCCCCCCCAGGTAACACAGATCAGTTTACTGCCTAACCAGCACCTCAGGGACTGCTAGCCTGTGTGGGCCTCTTCTTTACTCAGCCTTTACTGTCGTTTAATGAATGACTGGAACAGACAAAGCACTCAAACGCATTGTATTCCCATACCCACTCAGACATGAGAGCGTATGAATGTTTTATTGTATTCCCATACCCACTCCGGCGTGAGAACGCATTAATGTTTCACGCCTCTCGCAGTCATCTCTGTCGGCTCGACTACAGCTTAGCGTCCCCGGCCCGGTCTTGAGCATTCCCCGGAGCGTCTGGTGCCAGAACTCATTTTGGGGAGCCCGTTTTGTGCGTTAAATTTTAATTCAAGGAGCAGCTTACCAGGATTTGTTGTGCGCGCTGCGGTTTCTCGCCGGGCAAAGGTTTAATTTAAGGAAAAAAATAAATATCTCCCGATGCCAGCGTAAAATTCGGTGTGTTGAAAAAAAAACGCTGTGTTGAGACATTCCGTCGGTCGTAAGAATTTGCATCCCTAAAAAAGAAGGCAGAAATTCAGCCTCAACCTCTCGTGGTAAAATTCCAGACGCGTGTCCCACACAAATTGAAGAAGTGAGTCGCACCTGCAAACGCGCAGACAGAAGTCGTTGAGGTAAACACACTCGGGGCAACGGTGATGAAGGAACTGCATTAAACAGTTTTCCCTCAGCACTCAAAACCGTTCTTTTAAGATTTCCAATAGGCCGTCACAGCACTTTTCATACAAGATGGATTTTACCGCCAGCAAAAAGCTTCCCAGCATGCCATTCACCTTTAACAATTCAGATCCCCCCCCCCCCCCTGACTACAAAGCTTCAGAATGCTAAAGAATACATTTTGCCTTTGCCCGACCCAGAGCGAGCTACACAAGGGTCGTTTATTTTTTCCCCCACTAACTGAAAACATGCACTCATCTCCAACGGTCCGAATCATTGGTGTTTACGGCGCCACACCACAGAAAAGCTGAAATAATGAGAATGCGATTACAGAGGGCCATATTGTCTTTTACTATCATATATCTAATTAGTCTTTTCCATCCTGTAAAAGAAGCAATTACAGTTTACGGCTCTGCTGACAAGCCTGGCGGACTCCATAAATCCCAAAGGTTCAAAATGAGAACGTGTAGCCTGTACATGGTGTGAAATGAGAGCGTGTTGCCTGTACATGGTGTGAAATGAGAGCGTGTTGCCTGTACATGGTGTGTTTGTGAGAGCGTGTAGCCTGTACATGGTGTGTTTGTGAGAGCGTGTAGCCTGTACATGGTGTGTTTGTGAGAACGTGTAGCCTGTACATGGTGTGTTTGTGAGAGCGTGTAGCCTGTACATGGTGTGTTTGTGAGAGCGTGTAGCCTGTACATGGTGTGTTTGTGAGAGCGTGTAGCCTGTACATGGTGTGTTTGTGAGAGCGTGTAGCCTGTACATGGTGTGTTTGTGAGAGCGTGTAGCCTGTACATGGTGTGTTTGTGAGAGCGTGTAGCCTGTACATGGTGTGTTTGTGAGAGCGTGTAGCCTGTACATGGTGTGTTTGTGAGAGCGTGTAGCCTGTACATGGTGTGTTTGTGAGAGCGTGTAGCCTGTACATGGTGTGTTTGTGAGAGCGTGTAGCCTGTACATGGTGTGTTTGTGAGAGCGTGTAGCCTGTACATGGTGTGTTTGTGAGAGCGTGTAGCCTGTACATGGTGTGTTTGTGAGAGCGTGTTGCCTGTACATGGTGTGTTTGTGAGAGCGTGTAGCCTGTACATGGTGTGTTTGTGAGAGCGTGTAGCCTGTACATGGTGTGTTTGTGAGAGCGTGTAGCCTGTACATGGTGTGTTTGTGAGAGCGTGTAGCCTGTACATGGTGTGTTTGTGAGAGCGTGTAGCCTGTACATGGTGTGTTTGTGAGAGCGTGTAGCCTGTACATGGTGTGTTTGTGAGAGCGTGTAGCCTGTACATGGTGTGTTTGTGAGAGCGTGTAGCCTGTACATTGTGTGTTTGTGAGAGCGTGTAGCCTGTACATGGTGTGTTTGTGAGAGCGTGTAGCCTGTACATGGTGTGTTTGTGAGAGCGTGTAGCCTGTACATGGTGTGTTTGTGAGAGCGTGTAGCCTGTACATGGTGTGTTTGTGAGAGGAACTCACAGTTTCAACACCTCCAGGTCCCAGCTGTCAGTCTGTAGCACAGATGCCAGTCAGGCTAACAAACTTAAATGCTGAAATGGAAATAAAAATTAATTACTCAGATTCAAATTGAATACAGGGGCATTGACTGGCTATTGACTAAATCAGCTTTGAGGGGTGTCAATGATGTACATCCCCCCTTTTGATCTCTCACAAGGGCGCACAAACACGCGCACACACAAAAAGGATTTTCCGATTAAAAGTTTTCTTAAAAAAGGGAAAAGATCTGCAGGTACACACCTCGAGTAGTGAATTTCAAACTGGAGGAATGGTTAGCACTTAAACACTGCAATAGCATTTTTTAAGGTGGTTTCTCGGTTGTCATTTATTATTCTGGGTGTCCCTCTTTACATAACGCTGCTGGCTTTATTCAGGTCCAGGCTTGCCTTTATTTAAACGATTGAAAATTTCACTAAAGACGACTTGGCAGCTTCGACTGAATCCAGGGATAAACCGCCCACTAGCATAATTCCCTGTCGTCTGTGTGGCTTCATCAGAAAAAAAATACCATTTTGGGGAGCGGTTTTATGAAATGAACCTTTCGCCAGAGCCTGGACATGAGTTAATCAGGAACCCGTCCCTGGTCCCCTAGCAAGTCTCCAATGGCAGGAGATGTTTAGCGGGAGAGGAATGCCAGCGACTGCCAATTAGCTTTGAGGTGAAAGCTATGTCTGCATCCCTATGCCCTGTATTAGTGCTCTAATGATGCTGAGTTGGTGTGTTGTGTCTCTCTGTGGGGCGGGGTGTTGGGGGGGGGGGCGGTGGGAGGGTTGGGGGTGGTAAGGTACCCTGATAAATGTGCACTCAGCCATGTCAAATGAGGCTTGTCTCCAAGTACAAATGAGGCTGGGGGGGGGGGGGGGGGGTGGTAAGGCTTTGAGGGGGGTAAGGTGGGGTGGGGGGGGGTTTGGTTGATCTACAAAGGTACAAAATAAAAAGGGGTCTTCAATCGTAAGCACAGCTGCTCAGGGGACAGAATTAAGGCCTGGATTCAAAGGTGAAATTCAAACAAAAAATGAATTCACCATTAATCTTAAATTTTACCACAAAAAATAGCGAGTCATTTTTGACGGAACCTGACAGGCGCTACAGTTTGGGAGGTGGCCTTTCAGTAACTGGATTTAATTTAGTGATTGGACAGCACTTTGTTTGTGGTTTTGATTAAACCCAGGGATCTGGTAAAGCCCAGTGTCTGTACACTGTGCGGGTGAAGGGGTCAGAGACACTCAGAGGCGCAGAAATGCACGGAGGGCATGCTTGGATTTGCTGGGGTTTGCTGAGGTTTACTGTGAGCACACGCTGGCTATCCCTGACTTAATTTCTTTAAAACTACCTAGCAGTTGTGACACTGCAAACCTGTTTAAAGTGTGTTTGTGTGTGTGTGTGTGTGTGTGTGTGTGTGTGTGTGTGTGTGTGTGTGTGTGTGTGTGTGTGTGTGTGTGTGAGAAAGAGAGAGGGAGAGAGATAGAAAGAGAGAGGGAGAGAGATAGAAAGGCAGAGAGAGCAAAAGAGAGAGAAAGAAGCAGTCAGAAAAGCAGATGAAACTCCCCAGAGGGGGCGAGCGAGCTGGCAGCGTGTTGCCAGATGTATCTGGATGTGGAAACTTTAAACCTAAATGTTCGAGAGAGAGAGAGAGAGAGAGATAGAGGGGGGTGGGATGGGAGTGAGAGAGTGGCATAAGTGGGTGTGTTAGAATGGAATGGATCAAACAAGTTAGACAGAATATCATTTCTGTGAAATATCAGACAACTTTTACTGGCAAATATTAAACATAAAAATGAATGGCAAGTAAAAATGGCATAAAAATGAACATCCCCGTCCCCATCCCCTTATTTCAAATATTTTTTACCAGCAATTACCAGCAAGAATAAAAAAGGAGACGTGCCAAGGGAAAGAAATAGGACCATGGAGAATATCTTTAACTAAAAATTAAAGTGCTCCATTTCCTGTGATATGATGCTGGCCTAATTCTGGGGATAGCTCATTTTTCAATTCTATATTCACTGTGCATTTTATTTCTGTTATAACTGCTTTAGCCTGTGTGCCCCATTTCACAGGGGCTCTTTGGCTCTCTTCAAAGTTTGGATTTGGCTCGGTAGAGGGCCGGCTTGTTTGATATTAACGGTTTGGAACAGCTGTGGGAGCACCTGTAGAAGGCCCATGCTCTGTTTTAAAGGCCCCAGCCTGCCTGTTAGCCTGTTAGCGAGGGAAAACAAAAGCATCCGGCTGCCATTGAGAATCTGAAACGCGGGCATTCTTTCTCTTTGGGAAGTGATATCCGTAGCCGTCTTGGAGTAGCGGATAACGCGGTTGCCGGAGACGCGGCGGCTATATCTCCATCCCGCACGGCCGTCCTTTAAGGAAGCAATGCGAGGCCAAAAAAGCCCAAGTACAGGCAGAACAAGGGTGTCCCATGGGCCATCCTGAATTATGCTTAAAAAATTTTGTATAATGTTTTCCACTGGTTTTAGTTATTTATTTATTTTTTTTCTCTGCATGTTTGCAAAATTTCCCGTGGGATGGTACATTGTAGAAACTTGAAACTTGGCACACTCATCATAAATGTACGAAATGAAGAGTGTTTAAAATATCACCTCAATCAGCCTCATGGTGGCGCTATAATTAAAATATCTATTTATTCACAGTTTTAATGGAATGTCTCCCACACCCTTTGTCCAATTCACACCAGATTTGCTATGAGTATTCCCTGGAAGCACATGTACTTGCATGCACAATATCATAAAAGTCCGTCATATTGGATTTTCTGCTAATTTGCTTATTATTATAAACCTGAATGGTAATTTAATGCTCCTAGCTGTTATTCATTTTTAGAGAATTGAGCGCAGTTGGGTTAAACTGTGTTTTCCTAGCAGGCTCAGCAAATTCCCATAGAGATCCATTCAAATGCAGAGAGGTTATAGTATCGCTTGTAGGAGTACCAGGAAATAAGATATCAAGAGTCTTTTGATATTGTTGGGTCACAGACATCAGGAAGTCATGGCATGCAAAGGATATGCGACCAAATATTAAAAATGATTACTTAGTTTTACATTATGTTAAACTGTCCAATATTTTTTGATGCCTGAAAATGCGGGGGACTATGCACAAAAGGTTCTATAATTTCTAAACCGTTCATCCGGTGGTTCATTATGGTTCTCACTGTATAGGCTCATGACTCTGGGCCCCAGAACAATCCCAGAATGCACCAGGACAAGACTCATGCATCTGGGCCACATAACAATCCCAGAATGCACCAGGACAAGACTCATGACAGTAAAGCCCCACAGAAAGCGGTGAAATCGCATGCCCAATCTGATTGGTTGCGCCACGTTCCCCGTCCCGTCTGGACGCCTTGCATCGTAGGCAATCCCAACATTATTTGCAGACACGACGAATAGTCTCTCATTGAAAATTAATGGTGGCGGTGTAATCGCACATGAAATCCGCTCCACACCGCATTCTGTGGGGCTTTACTGCAACTCTGGGCCCCAGAACAATCCCGCCATCCACGAGCAAAAGACTCAGGACTCTGGACCCCAGACCAATCCCAGCATGCACCACCAAAAGACTCAGGACTCCAGCATGCGCCATCAAAATACTCCTGACCCTGGTGCTGAAAACAATCCCAGCATGCACCGCCAAAAACCCCTGTCTCCTGCCTCCACTCTGACTGGAGTGCTCACAAAGCTCTGGACTTAAAAGACTCCCAGCTGTTCTTTTTCCAGCATTTCTCAGTCCTCTCTCTCTTCCAAGCATTTGTACAGAAACAGAGAACGGCCGGGCAGACACTCGAGTCAGAACCATCCATCGGCAGTCGCTGGTTCGTACATAGCAGACACTGGGGCGGTTCTGAGATACAACAGGCCATTGAATTCAGGCGGCTGGTATTTAAGGTAATTAAAATTTGGTTTGAAATGCAATTATCAACAAGGCATTCATGCATGAATAAGGAAACACTTCTGCCTGATCCCTTACACCACAAAGAGTGGCTTTCAGACAACAGACAGAGGGAAATCAGGCAGCGATATAGAATGAATTAAGCTGCCATGTCCCCTCCCCCTAGAATGCTGGGATATTCATAGCCAATCACAGAGTTCTCTGGCTGAGTCCTGACTTCTGAGTCATTCTGGTCCCCAGTGCCGAAGCCCTCAGCAAGACCTCTCATTTGGGCCTAAATGAGTTCCCACCTCTGAGACCAGGGTGTGAAATTAACACCCGCCACCAGCCATACGCTAGGAATATATTTTCAATGCGGCTGGTAAGATTTTCTACTCTCGCAGCCACTTTGGCAGGTAACCAACCAGGTTGTGTTATATTGTAATGTGGCTGGTAAAATGTTGAAAATAACTGGTGATTTTTTGAATCCACAAGCCACTCAGGCCAGTAGGTGAAAAAAAGTTAATTGCATGCACTGTCTGAGACACAGCAAAGTCAGCTTACTGCCACACAAACACAGGGAAGATAACAGCCCATCCGAAGCAGGAAAGGACTTTGGTCGTTTAGAACACTGTATCTGTCGCCAAAAACGCGGCGGTGCCATGGGAACAAAGCTGCTACACCCTCAGTCACAGCGGCAAGTTAATTAATCTCGCGCCACACCTTGAGGGTCTCCGGTCTCAGCAGACACAAACCTCATTGCTTTCTGCGCGATATTAATTAATTAACTAATTAAGAGCCCCCCTGGGGAGAAGAGCGTCTTGCCGTGCACTCTCTTGGCAGGTTGCGCATCACTGCACCGCTCCCATGAGGCTTCACTTCCTTCCCCGATTCAGTCGCAAAATTCCGCAACCTGTCTGGCTGACTGTCTGAGCTAATCGCAAACATGGGCTTTTTCCTCCCAATCACAGCTGCTCCCTTTTTTTCTCTCTACATTTTAAAGCTCCAACCGTGTCGCTGGAGTTATCACTATGTCACTGCAGCTGGCATGTGGGAACTTATCCAGTGACGAGGCCACACAGTACTACAGGAGAGCCAGTGACTATTTTACACCCTACACTCCACACAGTACAACAGGAGAGCCAGTGACTATTTTACACCCTACACTCCACACAGTACAACAGGAGAGCCAGTGACTATTTTACACCCTACACTCCACACAGTACAACAGGAGAGCCAGTGACTATTTTACATCCTACACTCCACACAGTACAACAGGAGAGCCAGTGACTATTTTACACCCTACAGTCCACACAGTACTACAGGGGAGCCAGTAACTATTTTACACCCTACAGTCCACACAGTACTACAGGGGAGCCAGTAACTATTTTACACCCTACAATCCACACAGTACTACAGGGGAGCCAGTGACTATTTTACACCCTACAATCCACACAGTACTACAGGGGAGCCAGTAACTATTTTACACCCTACAATCCACACAGTACTACAGGAGAGCCAGTGACTATTTTACACCCTACAATCCACACAGTACTACAGGGGAGCCAGTGACTATTTTACACCCTACAATCCACACAGTACTACAGGGAAGCCGGTGACTATTTTACACCCTACAATCCACACAGTACTACAGGAGAGCCAGTGACTATTTTACACCCTACAATCCACACAGTACTACAGGAGAGCCAGTGACTATTTTACACCCTACAGTCCACACAGTACTACAGGAAAGGCAGTGACTAATGAGGCGAATGAAGAGGAGAGGCGAGTCTCTCACTGATAACTGAATAGTGTGCCATTACTGGTAACCCTCAGAAACCTGGCCGACATAAACCCAACAGATAAACAGTGTCCACCTGCACTGTCTTTTACAGCTACATCGCTGGTAGAAATGACTCTTCACACAGACGTGTGGTCACAAGACCCTTTTGTGACTACAGAACTCGCCAGGACGTTACACGCTTAAGATTCCTTTGGCTCTGCACGAATTATACTGCGAGGATGAAGCGCGCGGCTCCACGTTAGCCTCCTTATAGGATAACGGCCCCGGTTTAAGGGCAGGTAGCGCGCCGTCGCCCCTGGAGGTCACAGAGGAGGGCCTCTAAAGGGAATTGAGCGAAACGCTAAATCTTGTATGGCTCTTGTCCTTACATTGCTCTGTCTGCCTACATGCGCTAACAAGTCAATAAACCCCCCGGCCCCCTGCTGATCATACAACGACCAATCCACCAGAAAAACTGCTTTCTTTGCTTTTTCTCTTGCTAATGACTGTTTTTATGGGTGAGGTGTGCTCCATCACTGCCTGGAATCAGGCGACATGTAGGGGAACAGCCAGCACCAAGGCCCTGTTTACTTTAGCGCTAATCTGGCATTACAGAAACGTTTTAACGCTACACAAGTGAGTCTGCTTTGGACATATTTCGGTATTTTTCTTTTTTGGTGAAACAAGCACAAGTTGTTTCGACGGCAATGTTCACTAAATTGAATTACCTCTGCTTAATATTTTCCAAAGTTGTATCCTGGACTTAAAACTACAGTAAGTGACAAAGTTACTTTTGTCTGTAAAGTTAATTTAACTGATCACGGAACGCACCAAATTGTGCTGGGGAGGAAAAATGTCAAACTTGAATTTAATCGTGAGTCAGATTTACCTTCAGGAATTTGGGAGCCCTGTAGAAGAGGTTTGGATGGCTACTCCGAGATACAAGCAAAATGCATCCCTACATTTCTTCACGACACTAAGAGAAACTTCATTTTTACCAATGTTTTTCAGCATTGGTTTCTAGGCCATAAAAACTTCACGAATCATTTTTTTTTTTTCCCCAACATTCAAAAGGTCAGAGCTCAATATCCTTTTTCCTGGCCTGTAGACACTGAATATTAAAAGAATATCTGTATAACAGCTATAGAAGCAGGAAAACACTGCACTGAGCCTCACCTGGAGATGTGGACATGGTGCCTGGACCCCCCTCCCCTCAAACCGTCCACCCCCCCATGCACACTTCCCCAGTGTTAAATCCTCACCCCTTTCTACACTGTGATCCCATCTCTATCTGTAACCCTTCTCAGCTTCGCCCCTGTCTGAATAAAATTTAAAAAAAATTAAAATAAAGACTTAAGGACATACCGTCTGCTCTCCTATAAAACATAAAAATAAATAAATCGACTTTCCGCTCCCGCAGCACGGCGGCCTTAACTCCGTCTGCTCGTTAAAAGAAACCAGGCGAACGGGGAGCGGCCGGTCCCGTCCAACAGGGTTACGGCCGAGGAGCGGCTCCTCTCCCGCCTGCTCCGACGAATTTACACACCCTGGGACTTCAGCCAACTGTTGTATTAACGCCGCCGCACAGTAATTACCGTTCTCAGCTACGCCGGCCGACTTCATCCGAGGATTTTTAATGAAGTACCGACACAGGGATTAATTAACATAAAACCCGCTTCAGGTATTAAGATTCTCCGCGGCCTGTGCTGGTTCTTTATTGCAGGAGTTGTATCGCACCAAAAAACATAACTGTACATAACTAAGGGTATATTGACGTATACACAGGCTGTAATTAGACCCGTTAAAATTTCATTTCTCTGACCTTGCATATAGGCTAATCTGTTTGTGCAGCCAATTCTCGGCTGCCGTAGATCAGCTGGAGCGCTTCCCCTTGAGATCTCACCGACTCGTGACTTCATTTTAAGGTTTGCACTCTTGGGAAGTATTTAACTATGCTACATGCTGTCAGAGGGTATGGCTTGTTTATTTATTCCCATGTTTATCACCGTTTTATTACTTTTAATCAGGATGTATCTTTGTACCCGTTAGCATTGCGCAATTGTATCTCAGTCAGTTCAAGAGACTGAAGGTAAGAGGACTGCAAAAAGAGGTGTAAAAATACGGTAGAAGACATCAAATCCAACGTGCGGATGGCTGAGCCGAATACACATGTTTTTTAGAATACTAAAAGTGAGGAGCGACTTGTGGATTTGTGGCAGAAACATGCGTGTGTCTGTCTGTACAATGTCAACTCTGCAAGTTACCACAACAACACTGACAAAGTCACAAACTGTATGGGCTCCATGGTTGTTTTGGTTTCAAAATATCGAAAAAAGACATTCTCGCGAGTGCAGGTCTACCACGAGAAATCACGTTCATGCGAGAGAACTGCATCCGTCTGCGTCAATTCTCTGTCGTTTAGATGTGTGCTCCTCAAAAACAGCCGCCATTATGTGTGTGCGACACAAGAAACTGAAAATCTGCATGACAGTTGTTAAATGTGTGCTACTCATTTTTTTCATTGTTGCTTACATTACGAAGTCGTGTAATGTGGCCCCAGCTTTATGCAGCCAAACTACAGGTGCGTGACTAACCAGAGGACTGGTACACCGACTGAGATATGATGCAATCCAAATTTAATTGGGTGGCATTACAACCAATCACAAAGTTCCTTGTGAGGCTGTCAGCCAATCAGCACTGTTGTGGGATTCGGCACCAAACGCAGGAAATGTGTCTGAACTGGATGAGCCACCCAGCAGCACCATTATAAAGGAGCATTAAAAATGCATGCATTTATTTATAATCATAAGGTTAAGCATTGCTAAAATTCAGAGTGCCAGCAGATGTATTTTTATTTATCTCTCAAACTGTTTCTATAGCTACAGACAGGTAAACGTCAAAAATAGGACCCATTTTGCGCTGAAGGTCTCCAAAGACGACGTTAAATTCAGCAATGCCTTCAATAGAACAGACGTGACAGACCCAAAAATTATGCTGTGACAGGAATACACAGTCCTATTGTCAGAGAAAAGCTTCTAAGCACTTAGCATGGCGAGGACACAGACAACGGTGAGCGTCGTCAAAGCTAAAGCTAGAATAAATGCAGATTCCATTCAGGGCAGGGGATTGTTTTCAGGTCTATTTGATTGAGTCCTGCCAGTGTGGCATACTGCTTGGACTGCACAGGGACAGGCAGATGACAAGACGACTAAGATAAAGGGAGGACAGGGGGTGACCCAAAAATTTGACATGGCCACACACACGCACACGCACACACACACACACACACACACACACACACACACACAGACTCACACGGACACACACACACACACACACACACACACACAGAGGTGATCGCATGTGTAAGGCCCACTTTGCAAACAGTCAAGAAACCCCCTGTGTATTAAATGTTTTAAGACCATCTGCAGTCTAAAAACTCCTTTCTGTTTCCCAAAAAACAGAGCTTAAATGCACCCTAGAAAGTGCTACAATAAAACCCTTATACCATTAAGGGATTAGCATCTCTGTATCAAGTGTAAGTTCAAAAGCAGTTTTTATCAAATTTATTCTGGTGATCGTTGAACTCACCAAACCGTGTCAAAGTCAAGTTTTTACATTATACTGTCAAATTAAGTACAAACCTCTATTGAATTATTTTCCATTATTATTCATTCTGCAGATACTATATTAGAACAGAAAAGCAAACAATGAGGTTAACAGAGCTAAGGTGAACTTCATAGTCTTTAGATCAACGGCTTTGCTTAGCACCATTTACACTGACCCACTTCCTCCTGGACAGGCTCTGATACATAGCCTAGATACGTCATAGTCTGCCTGTTTACGCCACCCAGCAATCACGCAATCGCCAAACAAAAATGCTAATTGAGGGGGTCAAAGTTGAAAGGTCGGGATGGAAGTTGTTGGTCTTCTCCTCCACCTCTCTCTTTTTCCCTCCACCACCACCTCACCTCACCCCACCTCACCCCACCTCACCCCACCTCACCTCACCTCACCCCACCCCACCCCACCTCACCTCACCTCACCTCACCTCACCCCACCTCACCTCACCTCACCTCACCCCACCTCACCTCACCTCACCTCACCTCACCTCACCCCACCCCACCGGTATGCCCCATCCACCCACCCTCCCCCCATCACTTCAACCCAAATGTTGACCAATCAAAGTCTAGACTAATCGAAAACACACTAAAGCTTAAATAAAATGAACCAACTCCAAAGAGTGAACTATCCCATTAAGGTTGGATGTGATTGAGGCTCTTTTTGATATTCTTAAAAGTGATTTATAAAATGAACTGAAGAAGATACTTCAGGTTCTGCCAGCAAAACAAGGGGACGTAGGGGAAATGAGTTTGCACGACTCTGTTTGCATTGAGTCATCTTTGCCCATTTACGCTCAAAGTAGACACGTCACTGTCTGTTTAGACAACCCTGAGGAACCCACCATTTCCACACACAAACCCTAGGAGAGAAGTCTAGGTTTAAAGGTTGGAGACCAATGGCCATGAAGCCACAGTCGTGCTATAGAAACACGGTCCTGCTTGTTTGTCTTTCTGTGCTCCCGGAGCAAATCAATTAAATTAAGGCAGAAGCACCTGCTTCTGGTCTCGGTTATATTTGTTGATCATAAAACCGCGCTCGTATCTTCACTGTCAATATTCTCTGAGGTAATAACGGGCCCTACCCCAAGATTTACAAGGAGCCGGGTGTGCCCGCGCGATACTAAAGCCGCGGCCTGCGAACAGCTGTGCGGGTTGCGCGGGGTAATCAGCCGCATTCGATCCGACGCGCTGCTACACGCTCTGCATCTCAGGGACGGCTAATTACATCTGGGACATACAGCCAGACGGCTCTGCAGTGCCACGAAGGGCCTCCTATCCACCAGACGAATCCCGCAGCAGACGCAGCACGTTCGTTTCTTACATCTAATTAAGAACAGAAAAGAGCAACGAGTCTTTGCGGAAATTACATCAGCGTTATTACTTTGAAAAGCTGCAGTATAAATACAGTAACTATTGCTCGTTTTAAAACAAATATGAAAATAGATACAGTACGCACATGGCCACTTACGTGAATGTCATTTCAGGATTATATCATGTACATTTAAAAATATACATATTTGTTGAATAAAATGTACCTTATATCCTGATAAAATTACAAATATGAAACTGTAAACAGTATATGGAAGTAGCAATAGGCTGTTCATGTGTGCCACAGAAATTAAAATACCAAACATGCCAAACAAATTCCTTTGAAAGTGTCATAAATATGCTTTTCAGCCTGCTTTTTGAGCTTCTGTTTATGATTTATTCATAAGTCACGCGTGCAGTTGCCTACAAACAAGTATGGCATTCATATTTAATGAGCTACACAAGAGTGCGAGTGTGGCAGGCTCGCTGTGGGGCAGCTGGGACCGAACGAGGGCTGGTCTTCGTTGTGTGAAAACACAGAAACACACCCCAAGGAAAAAATCGCAGAAAGGGAGAAGAATAGGACTGTGCAGCTTCCTTTTTTTTTTAAGGGGGTACTGAATCTGGACTGCGGTAGTGCCGACTGCGGACGCCAGCCCTGCAGGCCGATGCACAGTTGGCACAAGCGTCACCCAAGGGATGATGGGAGGGCCTCAGTCAGCCTGGATGACAGCATGTCATCTGAACCAGCGACCCCCCTTGCCGGTCCATCGGACGCCAGCAGGCCCACCTGCGGAGCTGCTGGCAAAGATTCGTCCTCTGACCTCTGACCCGCGAGACCGACTTGCGACATTCGGTGCGATAAGAAGCTGACACACACACACACGACGCGCTTTGAAGAAGGGCACACGCGCTCTCCCAAATCCATCGCGGAAGTTGCAGCAACGAGCGTTGATAAATACAATTGGGGGAAACAGAGGGGGGGGGGGTTTTAAACGTATGTACTGTAATGATCCATCTAAACCGGCTCGGGCTGCATCCGTTAAGACCTCTTATCTGTTCACCCTGATGAGTTGAGCTGACGCTTGTTCTGTCTCATATTGCAACATTTCAGAGAATACACCCCTTATGGAAAATGGCCACATCTAACCGCCTCCCTGTTACTAGGCCATAGAGTCACTAAATGTATCCATGGAAACCATGGTATAATGGCATATGAGGGTATTTACTAAACATGCACAAATTAAGCCCTTGGATTGTTAAGCGTGCTAGGAGCAACAGAGCTGTTATTATATGTCTCATCGGCCTTGCGTCACGCGATAAACACGCATGAAGAAACCGAAAAACGCGCTCATTTCAACGTTCGGGGCGTGTGACTCAATTACAGAGAAGTACCTGGCATCTGCACACAATTATTTCATCGAAAGGAACGGCAGTTCGTTTTCGTAAAACAGCCTTGTAAGCCTTGCTCCCAGGTAAGCGCCTAACAAAAAGCGATCATGTGAGGGTTTTGGAGCGCTACTACGATGAGCCAAAAGCGAAAAGGAAAAAGGGAAACCTCCCGGGCCGTGGCCAAACAAAAAACACCCGTGTAAAACGGGATAGCCGAGTAATCTGGCGAATGTTCACAAAGGAGGAAAGGCGAGAACAGGAAAAAACAAGGCACCATCGGAACGTGACTATAACGCCCGATAACAGGTGAAATAAATGAAAAGAAAATAAAACTCCAAACTCTCAGAAATAAAGAGTGGAACAGAGAAAGGAAATAAGGGAACAGAAAACTAATTCCCTGAGCTTCAGGCAGTTGAGAAGCTCAACTGAGAAAACAAGAAAACTGTTTTTAAAGCAGGTAGAGAATCAAACAAACAGCCCTAACATTTGTGGTGAAACGAAATGAAATAGAAGCCCGGAAGCGGAACTCAGGGGTATAAATACTTGGCGCCAGGTAAGACAGGTGAAAGCGATAATCACCTGGGTGAATCTAAATCCCGCAGCGGAACGTGGAAAATCCGATAGATCGGAAACGTGGCCAAGCGTGGAAAGCGAGAAAATGGTGGGAGACCATGACAGATCAGCAGCCAAAACAATTGGCGCGGTCCGCCATTTCATTTGAAACTTGCGAGTTCCTGCTCTTTTCAAAGACAAATCGACATTATTGATATAGCTAAATGTGCCAACATAATGGCGACATCATGTACACCACCAACTCGTGGCCCCCATCCAGGAACACAGCCGTATGGAAACAGAGCAACAGCAGCCTGTGATGTTTTAATTGACAGTCTACAGCTGTCTTCATTTGCATAATTCCTTATTAACTCGGGTACTCCACAAGCCCAAGAATGTGTGTGCACTTTTTCACAATACGTGCTGCAATTTATAGCCTTTCAATGTCACTCTTAGTTAATTACCCATGTTACAGAAGGCAATAGAGACATTCAGACCCCCTGCTGGCCGCAGGCTGCAAGTGCGGAGGAAATACAGCTGGAGGAACGGCACCATACAGTGAGGGAGGGCCTCGTGGAACTGGCTCCACCAATCACAGCGCAGCTCGGTATGTGACCGCCAGGAGGTTCAGCCATTCAAAGTGCAGCAGTGGAGCATAATGGTTAAGGAACCAGGCTTGGAGCTCCAAGGTCGCAGGTCGGAACTCCAACTCCGCCAGTGTGGACAAGGCTTAACCCGCACTGCTTCGGTAAATATCCGGCAGGACAGATGTACACTGTATGTATGCATTGTAACATACACCGGATGTAATCTGAATTCAAGAGCTCTGGATTAGAGGGTCAACTGAAATAAATATGAATGCAAAACGTGCTTCACCATGGTGCAGCCCACAGCCTGTAAACTCCAGCAGGGTAGGTAAATGGCCACTGTTGGCAGGCTTGCCCTCATCTCATCCTCTGAATCGCACTGCCTATGTCAGTTGCACATGAAGTACTCAATGCAAAAGATTCATACTTGGGAGTTAAAAAAGGAGCACACTTACATGCAAAGTATTTATCTGTAGACATTAATAATGTGTTTGGCTAGTAAAACTATATATCCAGTGCAAGCAATTTAAGCTGTAACTGACCCTGTAAATCACTCATCAAATGAATGCAATAGAAAATAAAATCTACAGTGGTGGTTATTTGCATAAGGGAGGCGGTTCCTTTAGAAGGTCATCCCACTCAAACTTTGAACTCTGAACTTTTCCTGCAGAACCACTCAAACTATCCAACACCATCTGCCTTGAACCCACTCAAAATTCCAACATCTCTTCCTCTGCAAAACCACTCAAACATCCAACATCTCTTGGCCTGGAAAACCACTCAAATTTCCAACATCTCTTCCTCTGCAAAACCACTCAAACATCCAACATCTCTTGGCCTGGAAAACCACTCAAATGTCCAACATCTCTTCCTCTGCAAAACCACTCAAACTATCCAACACCATCTTCCCTGAACCCACTCAAACTTCCAACATCTCTTCCTCAGCAAAACCACTCAAACTATCCAACACCATCTGCCCTGAATCCACTCAAACGTCCAACATCTCTTCCTCTGCAAAACCACTTAAACTTTCAACAACTCTTGGCTTGGAAAACCACTCAGATTTCCAACATCTATTCATCTGCAAAACCACTCAAACTTCCAAGAACCATTCAAACTTCCAATATATCTTCATCTGCAAAACCACTCAAACTTCCAACATCTCTTCATCTGCAAAACCACTCAAACTTCCAACATCTCTTCATCTGCAAAACCACTCAAACTTCCAACATCTCTTCATCTGCAAAACCACTCAAACCTTCGACACCTCCTCCCTTGCCTCCTCCATCAAAAATGAGTGTGAAACTCTCCAATGCGGGTCTTCAGACAGACGTGTGTCTTTAGACAGAACTAGGTTGCCATTTCCCAACACATCTCCGAGACTGACTGGCACCGTAAAGCAGGTTGGCTTGCCCCATACACCGCGGGACACCTTTGCGGAGAACGACTTCATCTGCTCCCGCTGTCGAAAGCCCCGCTGCGGGGGGGTCCTCCGATTTCTGCCCTCCAGGCCTGAGACACAGCCAGGCCTGTCCGCCCCCGTTCCCCCGACACCATCCATCACCTGGCCCGGAGTCGGCCGACCCGGGCCAACAGCGCCTCCAACAGCGCCAGCACTTCCACAACCCGTTTTACAATATGCTCTTCACCTCAGAATGGAGGACCCTTCTGCACTACTCTAGTCAGGGCTGGCCTGGCACTGTGCTTTCCAGGGTGGACCAGCCCCGCCCCGCCCCTTTACCATCAGGCTTTTTGAGGTACTGATCAAAAGCTGATAAACATAATCTTTTTTTTTTTTTTGTCTTAATCATTACAGTCCCCCTCCCCGGCTCCCGGACACAATAAAGGCCTTACTTACTTAATTTTCTTATTTTGTGTTTTGCTGTGTATTGGTAACAATCTGTTCTTTTTTTTTTTTTTTTTTAACAAGTGTAATCTACAGGCTCTTGGAATCTTGACACAACATCTCCAGGAAACATCAGACGCGTTGGGCTCTCGGTTTGTACCAGGTGCTTACACAGAGGAGGCCGAACGGAAAACACGGTAATTAGGTAGCACCGGTCTGGTTGTTTTCCATTTCTGGCGCGCTATGGAGACTGCAATAAAGTGCTTATATCCCAACATGCCTGGCAATCACAGCGCTCCGCTTATCGTCTCTCTCCGTAATGATTGTCACCACTACGAATCTCGGGGGGCAGCGATATCGGCGGGTGGCTGGCGGTTTCCATGGCGAAATGAGGCTGAAGGGCCGCGCCGGGGGCATCGGCCGCGTCGTTCCGGGATGGATCAACGCGCCCAGAGCTGCCATTCGCAATAACCGCATCATTGCGCAGCGGGAAAGCCGCTTCTATTATCGCCGCACGGCTTCTTCCATCTTTACAGTCCCGTCGCGACACTGATAACAGTAACAGAAGGAGAAAAGCTGAGCTTTCAAGAGATCGATTTTTTTGGTCCGGGGGTGTGAAATGAGAAAATGACAAAATAAACTCTCAACCCTCAGACAGCAAAAGCAATCAGGGAGGGGGGGCCCAGCATGTGCGATTTATTCTTCTTCTCCAGTTTTGTCTTTCATGTTTGCCAGCATGGCGTGTCATTGTAGTGCCATCGCGGTCTGTGTCTGGTACATTTCTGATGCTGCCAGGGCGAAACTACTGGAAATGCACGCAACCAAATAACACCAGACAGGCCGGCATCAATATTAAAAGGCTGCGGGTGATGTCCCGCAGCGTATGCTAATATCCACGCAACCACGCAGTGGGGGTGAGGGCTGGGGGGAGGGCGAGGGTCAATTTCCAAAAACGGCTCATAGTCACATCTGCTGGATGTGAGAGAATGTGCGATATCCCTGCTGATGCTCTGAGTTTGGCACAATAATGGAATTTACACTTCCTTAAATGTATTACCCTCTGCTTTTGTGCCAGGGTTGGCCGGATGCATGCTGTTGCTATGGAAACTGACAGGCGGTGAAGAAATCTTCTGTCCCCAAGCATCAGTCTTAGTGCCGACCCGCTGTGCGTAGTGTTTACGCAAGCCTTTAATCAATCTATCAATTAGGCTATGTACCCGTTAATTAATCAATCAATCCCAATCAACAAGAAAACAAACATATCCATCAACCAGATCAACACAAAATCAATTCCTCAGTCCTCCCCACTACGGTGACGCTGCAGTTCTAACGTGCTTACGTGCTAGCGACTAGCAAGGAAACATAACATAATTAATTGCGTGTTAAAAACGTATCGATAACGTAACAACTCGTCAGAAAACACGGTTTTAATAGTGCAACAACTAGTGACGGCACACTGTTCTAATAGTGCAGCACAACTAGGCAGGAAAGACTGTTGAATAGTGCAACACAACTGGCCAGGAGACACTCCTTTCAAATGTGTAACAACCTAGCCGGGAGACAGTTTTTGAAAAGTGTAACACAACTATTACACGACGCACTCTTCAAACAGATTTAACACTCATTTCATTTCCTCAAGTTCCCCCGTGGGAAAAATAAAGTTATTTTATTTTATGTCAGGCTCGGATGTTTGAGGCGATAACGACAGCTGCGCTAACAGGAAGGCCTGCAGAATGAACAATGAGGTGCTGAGCGAGATGGGCCGACTAGGCCTAATCCTCGTAGAGCTCTCAATGCTGCACGGTCATTGTGGAGGTAATGGATTTTTATCATTTTATAATGCTGAGTATTATAAAGTATAACTTCCCATAATATCATATGTGGTTATGTTGTATTCTCTTTGTTTTGTTGCTTGTGTTTTTTTTAACGTCTATTTTTAACGCCAGTTTAATTGGCTAAAATCATTCTCTCCCTCTCCACCTCAGCTGATGTGTGGTGAGCATTCTGGCGCAAAATGGCTGCCGCTGCATCACCCAGGTGGGTGCTACACATTGGTGGTGGTAGAGGTGAGTTTCCCCCTCATCATTGTGAAGCGCTTTGGGTCACCGGTTGGTGAGAAAGGCGCTATATAAATGCAAGGCATTATTATTATTTTCCTTTTGTTGTTGTAATGCATGGTTTTTATGTGTGAGGACCCCAGGAAGACGAGCAGTCACCAAGGCGTCAGCTAATGGGATCCGAATAAAACAATAAGCAATGAAACAACTATGCAGCATTGCAGCATAACATCAGAGGCTGTAGGTTGCCTTATGGAAATGTAATATACTTTAAATATATTGTGAAGACAATTTTGATATATTTACAATATACTGCAGTATATTCTTTTTTCCACAAGGGTTCCATTCCCAGGCAAGGCAGTACCCCTAGAGCAAGGTACTTATCTTGAGCTGCCTCAGTGAAGAACATCAACTACAGTAAAGTAAAGATTGGAGAGCAGAGCAGGGGACACTCCCATGTCATCCCCCTGCTCATTGACCTCCACTGGCTACCTGTGATGGCTCGCATCAAATTCAAAACATTGGTGCTCGCCTTCCAGGCAGTCCGAGGATCTGCCCCTCCATACCTCCAAAAGCTCATCAGACCCTACACACCTGCCAGATCCCTGCGTTCCGCCCCCCCACTTCATACTAGCACCCGGTCTCAACGTCTGTCTGTCCTGGCCCCACGGTGGTGGAATGAGCTCCCCGTGGAGGTCAGAACAACAGAAAGTCTGACCGCCTTCAAGCGCAGATTGAAGACTCACCTCTTCAAGCTGCACCTCTCTCCACCCCTCCCTACCTCCTTGTGACCTCCCTTGATTGTGTTTTATGAATCCTTGTTTAAGTGGTTCAAGCTTCTAGTTTAATACTTGTAAGGTTACTTATTGGCTTACTGTTGTACACACCAATCATCAATATTGTGTGGTAAAATCATACTGACTACGCCTGGTATTTGAATTCGTATTTACCTTTTAGGGTTGTTTTAACGCACTTGTTCCTAGTTTGAAAATGCACTATGTACGTCGCTCTGGATAAGAGCGTCTGCCAAATGACTATAATGTAATGTAATGTAATGGGAGGAGGCAACATTAGGGGCCGCAGATACGGAGAGAGCTGTCAGGGAATCTGAGGATCGATGGAAGCGGTCAGCTCACACGGAGAGTGAAAACTCTTTGAAAGGCAGAGGGAGTGGAGGGAGGCAGAGCGGAATAAATCTTTCAATTTGTTCCACAATAAAATATAAATGACACGCAGGCTCGCGGAAGATTGCGGCCCGGAGCTGCGCCTCCCATGGGGAGGGAGCGACAGAGAGGGGGCGAAAAAGGACACAGGTGGCTGGATTCTGACTTGGCCGTGAGAGAGCAGGGCGATGGGCTGGTGGCAGACAAGGCCCGACACCTCCACGTCTCGCGCCAATTTCGTTAGCATATTTCCAAAGGCACTTGGAAAGGATACGTTGAATAGTTGGATCCTTTCTGGATTAAAAAAAAAAAAGTATTTCCATTGATGGCTATTTTAGATGCATTCAGGAGTTTCTGTTGACCTACCGGCCTTATAGTGGCTACTGGCTAGCATGGGGCTTTCGCAAGTTTGTGGTTTAAAGCAAGAAAATAAATGTTCAACCAACTCTAAAGCAGCTTGCACAGCTCTGGCATGTTTCCAAAAGGCTGCACACACGAACGCATTAATATAGTGTTTATTCACAATTTCAAACGCAAATATTTGTTTTTCTATCATGCTGGTACTTGTTTCCTTGAGCAGAGTATAGTCTCAGATCGCATGTGTCAGAGGAAATAGTTTCAACTGAAAATTTATATAAAATAATCACACTGGTATATCACACATACAACCCCAGAAGGCACAACATCTCTCTGCAAGCAGCCAAGGAGTAACCTGACGTGAATTTCTTGTTTTGAACCACCTAAGGCCAGCCATTATAAAAAACAGCAAATTGTCAGAAACGGGTATCTAAAATATCCATCGCCCACAAAAACTGACTTGGCCAATTGAAAACATAAACTGAAATAATATGGAGAAAACTCCATAAAGTGAACTATCCTTGTAAGCTAGAGCGGTCCAGCGGAGGACTTCTGACACCTGAGGCAAAAAAATATATATATATTCTTGTACTTCATATTTTGCCATCCTTTACAGTTTAGTATCGGCTAAAGCTATAATGAGTTGGTAAAACATGGCAGCAATGCACTATTAAGATGCAGGTGAATGTTGAAATTCCCCAAGTTAAGTTTAGTATTGCATGTGTTCCATACTTACAGTGTTTTAATCAAACTTTTATACCATTTGTGATGTTAATTCAACTTTTCTTTTACTAAAAAATCACAATTTACTTGTGGTAGTATCTTCTGATAGGGTAGCAAAGATCGGTAGATAACTGCATGACGCTACCTGTAGGATATTTTCACAAGGTAGGACAAATCGACGGAACAGCGGCACATTTGTACCTGGTCTTCACAGCGCTGCCATTCCCGTGTTCAAACTGCGATATTATTGTCATCATAAACAAACCGGTCTCTTAAGACCGCGGCTTTCTTCCATAACGCGGAAAACGACACATCTCGCCTTGTTCGTTTTTCCAAGAAAGAGACTCAGAGTCCATACATGACATTCATGTGTTTCACACTCATTTATGCTTTAATCATTGTAGGCTGCTGGCCGCCCAGGCCCACATTCCCAGCATTAATATTAATATTAATATACAGTATATCTGAAAAGTGCCGTTTCCTTTTTCCTTCTTTGCTTTTTTATGCATTTTCTGTTAACTGCTACACATCATCATCATTTCATTTTTTCGTTTTTCAAAAGCACAAAGTGTCAGACAGTGATCTACAGTATGTCAACGCCGTCCCCCCTCCAATGGCTGTATGCCTTCTGGGAAAAATGTCATTGTTAATCCTGCACAGACATAACATCACACGCACGCACGCACGCACAAACACTCAAGGACACACACATACAAATAAAAGCACAAAGATGTGCACACACAGTATGTACACACATACTTAAAAACACAAAGATGCACACATACAAACGCAAACCCAAAAAGAACACATGCAAAGACTTGTATGCACACAAATAAGCAAGCATGCACACAGCCACACACACACACAAACACATACACACACACACACACACTCCTCCTATGCCATTTGCGATTACGTCCCAGCAGTCTTTGAAGGCTCGCAAACATAGGCCCTGCTGAACAATCAAAACACATTTCAGCCCAATTCCACAGCTTCACAAGACTGCTGACAGCTCTGCCCAAATCTAGCACTGCACAGGTCTGCGGCGGCCTGACCCATCGCAGGAGGCCTGACCCATCGCAGGAGGCCTGACCCATCGCAGGAGGCCTGACCCATCGCAGGAGGCCTGACCCATCGCAGGAGGCCTGACCCATCGCAGGAGGCCTGACCCATCGCAGGAGGCCATAATAACATAACCGACTGAGGTGGAGGCAGCAGGAACATGGAGGTAAAAAACTACTCCATTCTCCATGAGCACATCAGCACAAGGAGTCTATGTAAGGGGAAAGGCACCTTGTGCAAGAAACTAACATCATCATCATCATCATCATAGTCATCATTAGAAGTTCTACCAGTAAAATGAATGTACAGTTAAAGTTCTATCAATAAAACAAATTATTTGATAAGGAGACTCGCCTTTCAACGGAAATGTGCACATAATGTGTGTCAGAGTATTAAGAGCTTTGGGTCTAAATGACTAGTCACGTGACACTGCGACAGGCTCCAAAATGTGCTCCAATTCCTCTCCGCTTGAATTTGCCTGGCTGGGGAGGGGGGCAGTTGAAGGGGGGGGGGGGGGGGGGGGGTAAAGGAGGGCATCTCCCGACCCATTGAGACGTACAGACGTGTACAGACGTGTACAGACGCGTCTGCTCGAGCTAGGGGGGGGGCTCCCACGCCGCATATCTAACAGGTGCGATGACAATGCGGGGAGCCCCCCCCCCCCCCCCCAGTCTCGAGATCAGTCAGAGACAGTCACCTGCTTCTATTCCCGCCCCTCCCCCCAACCCATTTTTAAATGAGCTATCTTTCCCGCCAATTTGGATGGTATTGCTAGCCCTCATTCGAGCCCTCAGCCCTAGTCCATCGTTCTTGGGAGAGCACAGATGCGCGTACACGTCCACCAAAATCGCGCGTACCCATTCACCACTTATTCTCACCCCACTGCTCAGTCCTTGCTGTGGAGGAACGCGTCACCCGGCGTGGGAAGCAGACACAGCCAACTATTCCTGGAGGCCACGCTAAGCACAGGCCATGTTAGCCGCACGTGGCTCCCCACAGCCACCAAAAGCCAAAGGCATCACCACAATTCCAGAGACCCAGCGTCACGGGGACATAGTCGCCCTATAAAAACGGCTGCCATTATTTTGGATCTAACCATTGTTTGCAAGAATTATTTTTCTTTCATTAGCCTTAAGAAGAAAAATACGTTGGCCTGGATTTCATTCGGATTTTCCCTTAATTTGAAGTGCAGGTTAATGCAAGTGCAGCTTTCTGTCTTTATAAGCACAGTTTGGGAAGCTGCTCTTGGCGACAGATAGCTGACACAAAAGATAGCTGCCTTTGTGAAGAGGTTGGAACAGTTTGCCAGGCCGTGTCGTAAAGGCAGAGACCCTTCGGGTGTTCAAGTCTAGGCCTGCTGGTGCAAGGCTGGATACCTTCTAGTTTGAGGGTAAATGGCGAGCTTAGATGGGCCGAATGGTCCGTTCTCATCATCATTGTTTCTCATGTCCTTATATTAATGGGGGAAAACAAAGAAAAGTCTAGGTGAGTCAAGTTAAGTTTTTTTTTTTTTTGAGAAAAGACGAGAGTGACTTTGCTGTTGTTTGTCATGGTTCCATTCGTGTGTAGATGTGCGAGTGCGTCAGTCTCTGAACGGTTTCCAGATCTGGGAGCCTTTGCTCGTCCCCCTTCCAGGCAGCTGAATATCATGTTCCATTTTGGTCTGCTGCACCTTTTTTCATTCTAATTTAACTGGCAGGGCATCAGGCGGAGACAGCTCATCCTCCTGCTCTAAGCTGGGGCTGGGCCAAGCGTGGTAGAACAGCAGGAGCACCCACTATAACACACACACACGCTTACTCCCACCATAACACACACGCACACATACATGTGCACGCCAATGCACACACACACACACACACACACACACAGACACACTCACGCACCCACGCACCCCCTTACTCCCACTATCACACACACACACACACACACACACACACCCTTACTCCCACCATAACACACACGCACACATACATGTGCACACCAATGCACACACGCACACACACACACACACACACACACACACACACACACACACACACACACACAAACACACACACTCACGCACCCCCTTACTCCCACTATCACACATACACACACACACCCTTACTCCCACCATAACACACACACACACACACACACAGACACACACAAACACACATTCACGCACCCCCTTACTCCCACTATAGCACATGTACATGTGGCACACGCGCACACGTACACACACTAACAGACACACGCACACACACACACATACACACACACACGAGCCTAATAACATCTCTGGCATTCGGCCTGACCCATGCACAGTTATCTGATTGCTGGTTGATTATAAAAATCAGTAATGTGACCCTGGGGAGCATCTACTCCTGAAGACTGCATTCCCATGGCGTTCCTCAATCACTGGCCAATCAACTGACAGCCATTCATTGTACAGTATTTAAACATCTATAAAGGCCTCATCTTAGAAAGCAATGATCCTTTCTCTGCCCATTAACTCAATGGCTCATTCCTTTTTCATTTAACACTTAGCATTAATCAGTTAATTAGCATGACTTGTTTTCAGTGATGACTGATGTAAAATGATAAGAACTTGTCTGCTCTCCTTCCATAATTTTCCTTTATTCGGACAGATTAGAAAACACAGAGGGCGACAGATAGAGAAGGGATCACAGCTTCAGAAGTTGCCATAATGGGGGATGCAAACGCCCTTGGGACCAACTGCATGTCCAACCACAAGCTTTCCCTGAGTTTTATTATTTTTCACCAATAACCCAAGAAGCACATAGCTGTACTGACCGAAATTACAGTTCACCTGTGTGTTTAAACTGGGACCCCCAAAACACACGTATTTCATAGCGAGAAATAATCTGGTAGAAAAAAAAAAAACCACACCTCTCGTTTTGTTTG
>CM056387.1:34037760-34093772 GCA_029718625.1 Synaphobranchus kaupii
CTTGTATGGATTTTCCTAATTTGGAAACGTGCAATAAAACATAATCTTGTTTTTTCAAAAGAAAATATACAACCTTTTAAATTTTTTATCTAAAGATTTTTTGAGAGTTATTCCGGGTACTTCCCCATACAGATTTTAAACTTCAAATACTTTCACTTACCTCCAGCTCTAAAATTAGAAGTTTATTACACGGATTTTTAACATTTAGGGAAAAAAAAGCTAGTCGATTTGGAGACATTAAGAAGGCGACACACAAAGCGTCAAAACGTTTTCTATTACAATAATTTTGCGTCGGTTTAAAACCGTTGCGGTTAATTTGACCCCAAAACATAAAAGGCGCCATAAAAATGTCAGCATAATAGGAGGGTTAAACTGTAATCTGGAAGAGGGAAGGCTTACAGCATTTATTTGGTTTTTGAAATGATTACAAGGGAAGAGAGAGGGGCCTGAGAGAAATCTCTCCTCCGCAGCCTACACAAAAACCCGCACAGCCCCTGCCAACACCAGACAACGAGCCCCACCGCACGCTGAAAACAAATGAATATTTAAAATCCCCCATTTCCATTTTAATCATTTCATTTCCATAACGTCATATCATTTGCATAATAGACACCATCGCTGTTACACGCGAACGGTTTCGGAAACAAAAGGGGACAGGTCACAGTCCGACACAGAGGATAATGCATTAGCGAAGCTTGAACCTAACACACAAAAAAAACCCATCTAATGGCCTACAACTGTCTCCAGTGATACCGCATTTTATGCACTTATACGCACAGTAATTATGAGCAACAAGTTCACAAACAAGAGGGCAAGTTGACAAACCTTGAGGAACCGCTCTATGTCTACGCTGGTGAACAGCACAAAGAAAAATGCATGCAAGAGTCATCAGTGCCCTGAACCCTTAAGTTAATTTCAGTATCGTTAGAATAAGCTGCTGAGCCGTGTCAAAAATCTTGGCCTTCTTGTTTGGCGCGTAGCTTTATGTCACGGCAATTATGGAAATTAATCATGAGTTGAAAGTTAATTGCAAAGTAAGTAACAGAATGATAATAAGATTAGAACTGTGCTATAGAGAGAGGCGCCATTGACTCACATATTCAAGGGTAATGGGTTGGAATCAGCTCTTCACCAGTCAGTTCCTTCCAAAGTATACAAAGGGCAGCCACCCTGGGGGGGGGGGGGGGCATATTCTATAAGAGACTGGATTCACATCCAGGAGGGATAGTCCTGGTGGGCGGGGGTCGGGGGTCAGGGGGTCGGGGGGCAGAGGTGGGGCAGGGCTCTTCCCCTATGCCTAGGAAATTCATCCCTGGTCTGCATGGATTCTAAAGTTGTTCCAAAAGAGGCAATGACACAATAAACTGATCAACTATTACCAGGGGTGGGCAATTCCAGTCCTGGAGGGCCGGTGTGTATGCAGGTTTTTGTTCCCACCAATTACCCGAGCTAAATAAGCTAATTGGCTGTTTACACCAACACTGGTAGATTAGATCACATTAAAATGTTTCATATAGGGGACACAAGAAGTCTTCGGCTGTCATTCATGCGCTTATTAAGAATTGTAGCTAAAATGTCAGATGGCGTAAATATTAAGGCTAATTAGGTAATTAAGGCCAGAAGTTGGCATGAAAACCAGAAACGGATACGGCCCCTCGTTGCCCACCTCTGAACTATACCGATACTGAACAGGTGCCCAACACTCACACGTTGCAAAGGCATCTTGGGAAATGCAGCAGCATAAATTTAGACCCGGTAATTCCAGGGAACTGACAATATAAAGCCGGCGAGATTGGGACATAACAAGAACGCTTCCAGAAATAAGAGTTCTTCCTGTTCTAAAGTGCTATTGACCTGACAGGCTTTTTCATCAGACATTATTATTATTTCATTTTGCAATGATTTTCCACAGGACCCTGAAAAGGCTCCGTAACGGAAATGTATTCATCTTGATCGGGCTGAGAGGTACTCCAAGGACAGCGAATTATGAGACCGATAATGAACTGCGAGTTATTTACAGCATCGCCGACACCCGTTTAAGTGGATCAAAGCCGGTGATATTATTTGAAATGACGTTTTTAAATCTCACTTTAAATCACTTACTGATTGTCTAAACGGGTGGGAATTCAACTAAAAATATAGATTCTGGTAGGGGTGCTGTCAAAAATGCCCAGCTGGAATTTCATCCAGCCACGAAACATAATTCAATAAAAAATGTACGAGCACTTAATTCCACTGACATGTATCCCCAGGTTCAACCAAAACAAAAACCCCATATTTGAGATAATTGTCCTCATTTATTTAACAATTCCATGTTGAGAGACAACAGCAACAGACTCCAAATGCAAATGCTACACTTAAAACCGAACTCTAGACCTTTTGTTCACTTTTTTATGCAGCTGGCCAAAAACAGCTGAGCAGCTAATTGTCCCAATTACTTACTTTTGGTCCCCTAAAATGGAGGGGACTAGGTATGAGAAAGGGCTGTAATTCCTCCACGAATCACCCGATATGGATGTAAAATACACTCAAATTAAGGGTTTGTGAAGCCTCGTTCAACAATTACTACGCTGGGGGCATCTATGGGGACATCCTGGATGGAAGGATGGAGGAGGTAGCGTGGTGACGGTCAAGCACGCGGTCGCCATCGACCGCACGACAGCCGCAAAACAGACCCAGTAGCGTGGCTTCAGAACAGCGGTGAGGCCTGACCGTCTGCACTTTAACCTCATATTCATTGTTTTATTTCAAATGCAATGTGCTGGAATACAGTGCCAAAACAACAAACAATCACGTGACTGTCCCAAAGACAGTACTTATGGACTGCACTGTACAGTATATCATATTGCAGATTTTTATATATTGCACGTTACTGTATGTGTTATGTTATGTGACTGCATGTGATCATATACTATTCTATCATCTTTTCTTTGTCCCTTGTGACATACTGTAGGACAGTGGTTCCCAACCCTGGTCCCTGGAGTACCCCTGTGTATGCTGGTTACCAGAATTTTAACAAGCTGTTAATTTTTCTTAATTTGGTGTTTTTAATGTTTAGAGGGATTATTTACATTCTTAAAGCCACATTATGTTAGTAATAGACCATTATGTTAGACCATTATGTTAGTAATAGACTAAAAGTTAGACTAAAAGTCCAAGATTCACATTGTGTTGTATTGTAAACAATTAAAAGGAGGTAAAAAATGTTTTAGCTGATCAAATTAAAGACTGAGGTGAATCAATAGGCTCATAATTGGTGAAATTGTGGACACGTGGCCAATAAAACTAACCGTTTGGTAAATAATGAAGAATTCAAAGACAAAGCAAATGATAACGAGCCAAACCTGCATTGTGTTAAGGAAAAAATTATGAAGGAACTTAAACTTGCATTCAATTACCTAATTAGGAGCCTAATCACCTGAGTTGTTACTTCTTCTTTGTAATTGTTTGCAATATAAACACAATGAGCATAATGAACATGGGTTTTTTTTTTTCTTCATGGCATGCATAGCTATTGCTAACATAACGTGGCTTAAGAGAGTAAAGAGTTTAAAGTGTTCTCTCTATACAATAAAAACACCTAATTAAGAAAAAATAACAGCTTAAATTCTGGTATTGCAATTGTGGTTGGAACGAAAACCAGCATACACAGGGGTACTCCAGGACCAGGGTTGGGAACCACTGCTGTAGGATATCTAATATCCCCCCCCCCCCCCCCCCGCTTCTCTCTATCTCTGTCGCTCTCTGTCTCTCTCTCACTCACCCCCACAAACATCAAAGATAAGCCAGTCTTTGTCATAAATGACCCCTATCCCCCCCCCCCCCCCCCACACACCTTAACCCTTAAATGGTCAAGACCCTAAAAACTGTAAGGAAAAATTAGTTAATTGTTATTTCCTAATACATTTAGTCTAAAATAACACAAATTCAAAAAAAAAATCCTAAAAATATTTATATTTTTCATTTTACAGTTTGTATCTCCCGGGATACATAAACCGTTTAGGGTATAAATTTCACATGAACTTTAACATGAACATGAACTTTAAAAAACACTTTTAAAAACACTTTTTTCTGTTTTTTTTTTTTCATTTTTTACTGTACAAATTCTGAATAAATTCATTTTGACGTTAAATTAGTTAAATTCATGTTCGCTTTGAACATTGGGGTTAGACCCTACACCCAACTATAAATCTAACCCTTGAACAAACAGTAAAAACCAACTTGTCATCCTTATCAAAAAACTGTCATGGGGGGCATGCAGTGAGGAGGGACACTGACCTTGTGGTAAGTTTTGATATTTTTTTTCATGTTTTTACAATTTTGGGGGGGATTTTTTTTTTCGAAAATATTAATTTTCAAGGTTGACTTTTTGGACTTTATATTTTACTCTTAAATAGCATTCCATTGTTAATATTATTGATTGTCTATTCATTGCAGGCATCAAAAACATCAGCAGCCCCATTAGTGATAATCCCTGTTTTTATACCCCTATTCAGTTAATGTATCCTCGGGGATACATACACTACTCACAAAAAGTTAGGGATATTCGGCTTTCGGGTGAAATTTCAGGATGAACCTAAAAATGCACTATAACCTTTACAGGTGAAATTAATTCGACCTTCTCTAAACTTTTGAATGCACATGTCCAACTATTCAATGTTTCAGTACTTTTTGCACAACTTGCTGTTCTCTAACAAGGAGCTGAACGGCAAAATTCACAACAGGTGTTTGATCCATGAATCGACTAATAAATTTCCTGGTTCAATTAGAATTGGTATTTAAAACAGTCCTCTTCATCATGCTGTTCACATTTTTGACATCATGAGACCAAGATGACACCTAACAATTGATCAACAGTACCTCGCCATTGCGAGGCTTCAAACAGGATGTTCTCAGAGGGAAGTGGCCACTGAGCTTAGAGTGTCACAGAGTGTCATCAGCAGGTTGCAACAGAGATACAGAGAGACTGGAAGAGTCACAGAAAGGCATAGAAGTGCACGTCCTTTGGCCACATCCCACACTGATGACCGCTTCATTGTGAACAGTGCCCCTGCGGAACCGGATGATGAATGCCACTCAACTCCAGGCACATTTAAGGGAGGTGAGAGGCACCCAAGTGTCACGTCAGACCCATTCGAAACCGTTTACATCAGCGTGGTCTGCGTGCTAGACGACCTGCAAGGGTAACCTGAACCACACCACCAGGCACAAGGCGTCCATCGTCTTGCATGGGCCAGGGAGCATTTACGCTGGACGAGGGGACCAGTGGGGCCTCAGTGCTGTTCTCTGATGAAAGTCGATTCACGTTGAGCAGAAATGATGGCCGCCAACGATGTTGGAGACGTCAAGGAGAGCGCTATGCATCAGCCCACTGTTGTCACCAGACGACCCTTTGGTGGTGGCGGTGTTACAGTGTGGGGCAGGTGTGTCTAGTCAATACAGAACTGCCCTACACTTTTGTGAATGGTACAGTGACAAGCCCATACTACCTGAATAACATCATTAATCCAGTCATTGTGCCCCTGCATGAACAACACAGGGCCTAATTTTCATCTTCATGGACGACAATGCTCCAGCTCATCGAGGTCGCATCATTAGGGAAAGGCTGCTGGAGACTGGGGTACCTCAAATGGAGTGGGCCTGCACTTTCTCCAGACCTGAATCCCATAGAAAAAACCTATGGGATCAGCTGACTCACCGTGTAGAGGCTCGTAACTCTGTACCCCAGAAACCTCAATGACCTGAGGGCCGCCCTTCAAGAAGAGTGGGATGCCAACGCCTCAGCAGACAATAAGTCGACTTGTGAACAGCATGAGACGTCGTTGTCAAGCTGTAATTGATGCTCAAGGGCACATGACAAGTTATTGAGACATTGACATTTTTGTTGTGGTATACCCACCACTGTTGTTGGCTTTTGTTTCAATAAATTGTTTGAGATGAGGAAATCACCATTGCATGCTTCTACGTAAATGCCCCTACTTTCATGATACGTATAATATCACTGTAGCGTGAACTTACATTTTCCATAAATTTTCACCCGAAAGCCAAATATCCCCTAACTTTTTGTGAGTAGTGTACATTTCATGACTGATTCTCAAAATAGTGCAAATGTAATTCTTTATTTTTCAACAACAACATATCAAGTCAACCTTGAAAATTAATATTTTCTAAAAAAAAATCCCCCCCAAAATTGTAAAAAACACTAAAAAATATCAAAACTTACCACACGGTCAGTGTCCCTCCCCACTGCATGCCCGCCATGACAGTTTTTGATAAGGATGACAAGTTGATCCCAGAGTGTTGATATGAAGTCACATGACCTAAGTATTTGTAACAAGCCCCTCTTCAATGTTTCATACTGAAATAGTGCCCAACCACTCCTTGCCTCCTCCCCACAGCCTGTCAAATGTTTGTATCCCCCAGGATACATAAACCATTTAAGGGTTAACCCCAATCAGGGACAGGGATGCTCTCCCTGTAAAGATATTTTATGAAAGAAGTTAGTCTGTTTTGGAGTTTGTTTAGAGAAGAAGTTCATCCTTTTTGGTTCCTTGTGTGTGTCCTTTTGTTCCTGTTCAGCTGGAGGGTAAAATAATATTGCCAATTTTTGGCTTATCACTCTCTTTACTGGTATCTGGTTTATTAATTTCTGGGTTTAATGTCTTCCCTTTTGTAAATTATAAGTAGTCAGCCTACATTCCTTAGTAAATGTATGAATTTCCAGTCATTATTCTAATTGACTGTTTTTCATTTAATAAAATTATTTAATCTCAAGACCTGATTTAGACTTTGTTTTGGCTTGTTGGTTGATCCACCAGGTTACTGTTTGACTTAGCTATTAACAAATTTGGCGATTTAATTGATGATTGTAATTTTTTTATAATAATAATTAAATTAAATCACATAAAAACTTATTTTGAATGTAGGTTAAGTGAGGGGTTCTAGCACGCAATATCGCTTGTGTTCAGTATTCAGAGTGCCGAACGTTTTAACAAGGGGCATTGACTGTTGGAACCGCTGGATTCAGAAAATACACATTTTACCTAGTCCTCATTTACCCGACAGTAACCTATCATCATTACTACATTTATTCTCAAAAGCAGCATTTATTTTTACCCACAATTCCTTCTTCTTTCTCCTTGCGTGCGTCTGGAATGATATGTAATGAAACGCGGGATGAAAAATGTTAAATGAACTGCGCTCGCAATACGTCCTACTGCATGATTGTAACTGGTTATAATTAAGAAGAGACATAAAACATTTAAAAAGATTCAAATCATTTTAGTCGGCTGTGCTCCCAGGTATTGCCGCGCACAGTATATTTCCCGGATGGACATAAATGACTCTAATTATGACTGCAATTTAACTTCGGCTGCAAATTCAGAGGGTGCGATTCCTGTCCGCATTTTTGGTGTCATGTCTAGAGGAAGCCAAAAGCTACCTCAGTCGAACACTGAAGCTCTTCTTTCTGCGGACGTGTCAGATAAACAATCACATTTGTACACGTTAGCATGTCAGGTGTAGCACACATGTACTGTCATTGGATGTTACTCTGTGAGGGGAAGCAACCCGCAAAATTCACATCTAATAAAAAAATGGCCATTATACCTCCTGGTGCTTTGTAGCAATAGAAAGTCTGCAACCGTAAGCTATGTATAATCTAACAAGAGTCCTAACTAAGCACCTGGTAGTGTAGTGAAATGATTCCACCTCCAGAAAGAAGTTAAACTGATAAGGTGGCCAGCATATGACCAAGATTTCCTCCCAGCAACTCCAGAATTTTGGTTACATACCATTGAGAAGGAATGGCATTACATCTCACGGGCCTGATTGGACAGGATTGGGAATTGGGACACTTCCCAGACCATTTGTGAAAAGTATTATTTAGACAGACAAAATCTTTATATAAATCCATCATTACTTTACTAAAGAAGTTCAGGACAGCAATCCAGAGGGGCCGACTCAAATGACACAAATGTTTATATTACATATTACAGGCATTTAGCAGACGCTCTTATCCAGAGCGACTTACACAACTTCTTATTACATTTATCCATTCATACAGCTGGATATATACTGAAGCAATTCAGGTGAAGTACCTTGCTCAAGGGTACAACGGCAGTGTCCCTACCTGGGAATTGAAACCTGCAACCTTTCGGTTACAAGCCCAGTTCCTTAACCCCAGTTCCCTTAACCATTATACCTTAACCATATATACCACACTGCCGCCCATATATACCACACTGCCGCCCATATATACCACACTGCCCGCCCATATATAACCACACTGCCGCCCATATATACCACACTGCCGCCCATATATACCACACTGCCGCCCCCATAAATACCACCCCTGCCGCCCATATATACCACACTGCCCCGCCCATATATACCACACTGCCGCCCATATATACCACACTGCCGCCCATATATACCACACTGCCGCCCCATATATACCACACTGCCGCCCATATATACCACACTGCCGTCCATATATACCACACTGCCGCCCATATATACCACACTGCCACCCATATATACCACACTGCCGTCCCATATATACCACACTGCCCGCCCATAATTACCACACTGCCCGCCCATATATAGCACACTGCCGCCCATATATACCACACTGCCGCCCATAAATACCACCCTGCCGCCCATATATACCACACTGCCGCCCATATATACCACACTGCCGCCCATATATACCACACTGCCGCCCATATATACCACACTGCCGCCCATATATACCACCCTGCCGCCCATATATACCACCCTGCCGCCCATATATACCACACTGCCGCCCATAAATACCACACTGCCGCCCATATATACCACACTGCCGCCCATATATCAGTGCATATCATTTAGGGATTACTTCAAGAACAATTGGAACATGGAAATAATCTCAAGAGGAATGGGCAAATATTATTTGATTAGCTCCACCAACATGCATGAATTGAAGAGATTTTTTGTTGGAAAAACTACATGAGAATTACTTCTAAACAAAAATCTAAACAAACTGACGCTCAGAATCAATGTTGGAGAGATTCTGCACAACTGATGTTGGACCATTTTCATATTTTTTGGACTTGGCCCCGCCCTTGGAGCCCCTTCTGGACTGACATACAAATTGCAATCACAAAAATGCTACGATTTAATATTGACTTCATTTGTCTCTCTTTCTACCAAGGAAATATACCGGACGATCAGGGTAACAGTGACAGGTATTTCTTAAAAACGATCATGGCAGCAAGGAAAAAGGCAATAACAAGACACTGGTTATGAAAAGAAGCCCCTAGCTTGAACTAACTTTTTTTCAACAAACTAATTGTAAAAAATACAGTGAGCACCATAATTCATTGGGACAGTGACACATTTTTTGTTATTTTGGTTATGTAGTCGAACACTTTGAGTTTGAAAGGATACAATGACAATGAGGTTGAAGTGCAGACTAAGTCATCAAGGGGTCTGACGTATCAAACAAGCCTAAAGCCATCACTCTGCTGCCAGATATGCAGTAGATATGGATGGATAACTTGAAGGGTTTCTTCTCCTGACTTATTTTTACATAAAGTTCAATAGGAAAATTTGTCAGGAGAAAACAACCCTTAAAGTGATCTATACATATCAGCGGCATATTTGGCAGCAGAGTGATGGTTTGAGGCTCGTTTGATACCTCAGACCCTGGATGACTTACAGCCATTTCGCCAACCATGTATTCCATACTGTTCCAGCATAATTTACATGTAAATCTAGTCCCCACCCCCCAATTCCCATAGAGATCCATGCAAATACAGAGAAGTTATAGAATCGCTTGTAAGAGTACCAGAAAATAAGATATCAAGAGTCTTTTCATAATGTTGGGTCACAGACATCAGGAGGTTTATGGCGTGCCCAAGAATATGCGACCAAATATTAAAAATGATTACTTTAATTCTATATTATGTTAAACTGTCCAATATTTTTTGATGGCAGAAAATGGGGGGGACTATGTACAAACGGTTCATCCGATATGGTTCATCTGCACTTCAACCTCATTGTCATTGTATCCTTTCAAACTCAGTGCTAGAGTACAGAACCAAAATAACAAAAAAAATGTGTCACTGTCCCAATGAATTATGGTGCTCACTGTATGGTATACACACTAAGTTTATAAAAAGAAAGAGAAGAGAGATACTGTGAAAAATGGGTTGCAGTTAGATTTCTCACATCTGCAGAAATATCTAAATGAATACAGAAATACGGTGCTGATATACAGGTATACGATATAGCTATGAATTCTGCCCAAATCGAATGGTTGTCAGCGTCCACTGCAAAGGGCCAACCAAAAAAAATAAAATAAAATAAAATAAAATAAAATAAAATAAAATAAAATAAAATAAAATAAAATAAAATATATATATATAATCATACTGACTGCGCCCGGTGTTTGAATTCGTATTTACCTTTTAGGGTTGTTTTTAACGCACTTGTTTCAGGTTGGGAAAATGCACTAATGTACGTCGCTCTGGATAAGAGCGTCTGCCAAATGTCTAAAATGTAAAATGTAATGTAACCAAAACATAAGTAGACCACGTATGATGGTGAGGGAATCTGAAGTAGCTAAACTTTTGTACACGTTCACACAAAGCTAACAAACTTAAATTAGAACAATGTGTTTTGCATGCGCTCTGATTTACTCAAATAAAAACTTTCTTTTTTTAAAAACAAATGCATTTAAAATATACCAAAGCACAAGTATGGCAACAAAAAAAAACTGTTAATTTCCGTATCTTAACGTTCTGCGGAAAACCAACGCAAGGGACTCTTCTACTACAGCATGGATATTCAAATCTGGACCTCAAATCCAAATCCAGCCCTGGTTTTCTTTCTCCCAGGTAATTAAGTGAACAATGAGTGCTACTGATTGGCCAGACTGTCTTCATACCTGACTCCCATGTAAAGGTCGGGTGAAAAAACCAGTAGTTCTCAGACCTTGAGGCCCGCGAGCTGAATACCTGAATACCTACAGCATGAGTAATACATGATTTTAAGTGAGGGCTTGAAACAGATTATTGGTGCCCGCTTTCCATTTATCTATTCTGGACACAATCAATACCCCCAATTTAGGAGGTTGAAGAAAGGGCACTTCATCAAACCAGAGGAATGATCTAAATAAGTCCTCCTAGCTGAGTAGTCCCATCATTTCCCCCAGCCTTTCTCAATTATCGTCTGTCACCCGGAAGCATGCTGTGATTGGCTCCTCTCTATTAGTCAAAATGTCTGATCGATCATACATTGAATATTACATGCTATTCCTCAATAATTTCTTATGGCACTCTGTTCTGCTAAACCTAAAGCATGATTAAAAAAAATTGATGCTTTTAGCTACCCAGTTTTCAATCAGTTACTAATTTTGTATGTCAACACCTGAATCAACATTTTTGAGTCACCGAGTAAACCCACCCATCCCATCTTTTGTCAGGACATTAAAGACAGCTTTTTTTTGCTTTTAGTTTTTTGACAGAGATTTTAAGACGGCAGTCCAAAACATGTTTTTTAATTTGAGGCTGAAATAGATCTCATCATTTGCTGTTGTTTTTTTTCCCTCGTGGTTTTAACGAGAAAGGTCTTCGGCGCCGTCTGAAAAAACCCTCCAAATGACAGCTTCATTTGAAGAGAGCAGCAAGCGCTGTTTCAAAAAACAGGACGCACACATCAGGCCATTTTCACCCCAAATAACTCATCTTCTGGAACAATTTCTACTTTTTTCAGGGGCACCAGGGACAGCATGTAACCAATAAACAACTGCACAGTTCCAGTAGCCTAAGCATTGTGGCTATTAACATTATGGTGAAATGTACAGGTAAATATACTGCTAGATACAATGCCCTCCAAAATTATTCACACCTTTTATAAAAAGGCTGTATAAATTTTAATAACAACAATCATTAACAACAAAACAGTGGTGTTTATCCTTGGGATGTGAGGGAACACAGTTTTGAAACAGGCCAAAAAAAGCACTGTCATATTAATGTCTTTTCTGTCATGCATAATGATTGTTTTTCATTAGTTCTGCAAGCGTGTTCAGCATGTGGGGACACATTGTTTAAGCCCTTCGAAAATGATTGTGCATATCAGTTGTACAGTTGGTCAATATAGCTGAGTAAACTATGAAGTGGCTTGTTCTTTATTATTGAATGGCGTAGGCCTACAAATATAGAAGGACTGCAGCCTATATTCCACATTGATGATCTTTGATATGTTAGCAATGTATAAGAGGGGTTCCCAAACCGGTCCTGGGGGACCCCTGTGTATGCTGGTTTTCTTTGCAATCCCAGAATTTTAAACAAGCTGTTAATATTTCTTAATTTTCTTAATTGGAGGAATTATTTGCCCTCTTAAGCCACATTATATCAGAAATAGCTATGGATGCCATGTAGAATAAACACCCCATGTTCACATTGTGCTTATTGTGCTATATTATTTTAAAAAGATAAGAAAATTATTTAACAGATCCATTTAAAAACTGATTTGAATCAATAGGCTCCTAATTGGTGAAAGTGTGGACACATGGCCACTAAAACTAACCATTTGGTAGATAATGAAGAATTCAAACACAAAGCAAATGATAACGAGCCAAACCTGCATTGTGTTAATAAGCTTAAAGAAAAAATTGAGTTAAACACGTGTTCAACAACCTAATTAGGAGCCTATTGATTCACTTCACTCTTTAATTTGAGTGAAAATACATTATTTTGTAACCTCTTTTTATGTAATTGTTGCAATATAGCACAATAAGCACAACGTGAACATGGGGAGTTTGTGCTACATGGCATGCATAGCTATTTCTGACATAATGAGTCTTAAGAGGGCGAATAATTCCTCCAAACATGAAAAGCACCTAATTAAGAAAAATTAACAGCTTCTTAAAATTCTGGGATTGCAACTGTGGTTGCAACAAAAACCAGCATACACAGGGGTCCCCCAGGACCGGTTTGGGAACCCCTGATCTATACTACACAAATTACCTAGAGAATAACCATTCAAAGGCAGGATTTCAGTGCATTTGCCAAAACATCTCAATGACTTTGCAACTTACTGCATCCGTATAGTCTATTCATCCCGAGAAACGGCTGGAGCACAGCCAACTGTCATCTACCATTTTGGGAGAAGGATTGTGGGGCCATTTACTATTAGTGCAGTGATTCATATATTTAACACTTCCTAACACTTCTAAGACATTTTTTTTGGCTTTTTTTTTCTGTTGCTTTTTCAGTGGTGCTTTGAAAGTTTACGTTGTACATTTTCTCCGTGATCCCTGTTATTTAAAAAAATAAATAAAAAAAAACATAACCATAATATCCTTTTCACAGTCCCTGAAGGTAAAACCTGCCTCACATGTTGCTTTGTTGGCTAATTGATAAACGGCGGGCGCACCTTCAACGATCGTTGTCTCTCCTGTTTATTACAACCCCTCGATATGTCAGGCCACTTTCTGAACACGTTATGAGACATTTTGCTCATTATAGTAAACGTACGAACCGACCTCTACAGCGTACTGACACTATCTATGGAATCGGCTTCCGCGCCACTGAGCACTTTCATTCTAGAACGACCAACCTCTCCATGTCGGTTAGATTTTAATTTCCTTTCCTACATTTCCGATGGCTAATTAATTCCAGTCCAGCCCTCCGTTGGTTCTCTTCGCTAAAGGGACCAGACAGAGAGGGTGAAAATGTAGTAGAAATGTTCTACCGGCATTTATAGCCGAGTTTAGTTTTATTTCAGCGGCTCTACCGTTTGCACCCCGTCCGTCTGCATGCGTCGACTCCAATAAGACTTTAACGGGCAGGGGTAGGACGGAGTAAGACGCGTCTTTGATTAAATGTCTCTTTGAAAAGGTTAGGCAGGTCGACTCAGTCCGCGATGCAATCACGTGTCCTCTGTGGTCGAAAGATTGTACCGTAACCATCGCTATCGATCAAGCAGCCTGAAGGGAAGGAAGCATCCGGTGTGAGCGCAGACCCGCCGAGGTTGACTTCTCGATTAAACGCGGTCACAATGGCCACAATCTCACTGCTTCAGTCTGACAGGAGGCTCTTTCAACCCGCTTATCTTCGCATAAATCATGACAAAAATATATTATAATAGCTAATGAGAATATACAGTCTTCAGTAGGCCAACAGACAAGGAGCTCATTAGACTCGCGAGACAAAAACCAGGCTGGTGTGCACGAGCAGTGGCCAGGACTCCATATAGGCGCTAATTTGACTACAGAGTACAAACACAATGGAACAGATGCTGTGCTCCGATGGCAAGGTAACGGTTCGGGGCTTGCCACCAACTGTCATTAATCACGGAAGCTTTACTGCATTCGAAAAGGTCACAGCGATAAACACATACTTCAGAGCGGGTACTGCTTTCACCCCGAACTGACATTGATTTTCCTTAATGATTCCCCTGAAACGCCCCGTAGGTCTTCCCTATATGCCTAGCTTCGCCCACAGCAGCAGACTGCAGAGGGGAAAGACCCTAAACCTGTGACCCCCAGGGATTCAGGAAACAGGAAGTAGGACTAGGAGCAACACTGTCCGCCTACCGAGACTGAGCACGTATGGGCTGCGTCCCAATATTCTTCACTCCCCACCTCCCTTCCTCCACTCCCCCACTACCACTCCTCTCCTACCTGGAAGTATGCAAAACTGCCTGAATGTTTAGAGTACAAGTATTTGCATGTACAGTATACAATGTACCTGACATTGCGGTTTGCGTCAAGACATTAATTCATGTGTAACCATTAATACATAATTAAGATGTAATCAGCAACATTAGATTAAAACACAAACATCCGTTTCCGGGGCACGGAGGAGAGGAGGTGGTAGTGAAGGAAGGGAGGGTGCATTTTTCGATTATTGGGACGCACCCATGGAGTAACCTATTGACTGTGTCAGGAGTGTTTGGATGCACAGAGAAGCGGGAACTCCTCGTTCGAGTGAAGGTTTGGGTTGAGGGCTGATTCGCAGCTCACTTTCATCGCTCACTTGTGTTTTTCTGCTTGGCGGGAGCCCAACGCGGACGCGACGCTCAGCGGCGGCCGCCAACGGTTGGCTATCACGAACAAGGAACGAGTCCATTTAAAAGACGTCACTCGCGGCGAGCAAGAACAGCCGCGAGGTTAACAGCAAACGGTGCCTGAATCTAGATTTAGCCCGTTTGCAATTGGTTCCATGTAAAAGCTCACATTTACTAGAGGGAAGAGTTCCTGGTGAATGCATTCATGTTACCGCGATTGATTTTTACTCATTTAGAAAATTTTTCACGAAAGTTATGTCTTTTTCTCTTCACATTTTAAGAAGAAAGAATTTGCTTCGTGAACACCTACCCCCTCACAGGGATCAGTCTGAATGTAGGTAGGGAAAGGTCCATAATCGGCCAGACGCTGAATGCAGGTAGGGAAAGGTCCATAATCGGCCAGACGCTGAATGCAGGTAGGGAAAGGTCCATAATCGGCCAGACGCTGAATGCAGGTAGGGAAAGGTCCTTAATCGGCCAGACGCTGAATGCAGGTAGGGAAAGGTCCATAATCGGCCAGACGCTGAATGCAGGTAGGGAAAGGTCCATAATCGGCCAGACGCTGAATGTAGGTAGGGAAAGGTCCATAATCGGCCAGACGCTGAATGCAGGTAGGGAAAGGTCCATAATCGGCCAGACGCTGAATGCAGGTAGGGAAAGGTCCATAATCGGCCAGACGCTGAATGCAGGTAGGGAAAGGTCCTTAATCGGCCAGACGCTGAATGCAGGTAGGGAAAGGTCCATAATCGGGCAGACGCTGAATGCAGGTAGGGAAAGGTCCTTAAATCGGCCAGACGCTGAATGCAGGTAGGGAAAGGTCCTTAAATCGGCCAGACGCTGAATGCAGGTAGGGAAAGGTCCTTAATCGGCCAGACGCTGAATGCAGGTAGGGAAAGGTCCATAATCGGCCAGACGCTGAATGCAGGTAGGGAAAGGTCCATAATCGGCCAGACGCTGAATGCAGGTAGGGAAAGGTCCTTAATCGGCCAGACGCTGAATGCAGGTAGGGAAAGGTCCATAATCGGCCAGACGCTGAATGTAGGTAGGGAAAGGTCCATAATCGGCCAGACGCTGAATGCAGGTAGGGAAAGGTCCATAATCGGCCAGACGCTGAATGAAAGCGAAGAAGCTGAAAATAATTTTTTATATTTTTCCCTTTCATATGAAAACTAATTTCTTCTAAGAGAAATGTATTTTCTGCTTTTGCAATACCCGTAGTCCTTAGTCGTGATGAATTTGAAATGGTTGGTGAACCACTTCCTGAAGGTATCTTAATGGGCACGGCTAATTCAGGAACAGCGCCAGAAAGGAAGAAATTCATCTGAAAATGCTTCACATTCTCCCTCAGGTAGCAGCAGTGCCTGGAGAAGGAACATTGTGTCAGACACCCAGTAAAACTGATGCAAATGGTATAATTTATACGAGAACACCCCTCAACCTAATACCCAGTCTCAGCGGAACATTAAAAGTTTTGCAGATAAGAGCAGGCCATTTAGTCCAACTTTACCTCCATCTTTGGCTCACCTTTGTCTAGATATTTAAAAAATGAAAATACATGATATTACCGGCATTTTAATAAGGAATAAAATAAATTAAATGATTAAACCAACAGAAACATGAACAACAAATGTAGCAAGAGTTAATTTGGAGATAATTAAAAAAAGGTTTAATAATAAAACATCATAAAACAACCACAATAATAAATGTGTCGGGGGGGATGTAAATTAATATCAATACAATTTAAAAACACATTTGAACAGCTACAAAGATGAAGAGAGACTGAAAAGAGAGTGAAATTGTAATACAACTGGAATATGATCATCCCTCCATATTAGACTCAGATCCATATTAGTCTTCAGTGACAACAAATCCCAGCAAGCCATTCCAAGATTACTGCTTTTCTCAATTGTTTACACACTGGGACTAGTACTACGGACTCAATGATCAAAAAGATGAAGCTCATGTATCAAGTACTTGACTACTTCAAAAAAACGTCCAGAAGTTTGATTGCGTTCACTCACATTTCACTTCCTGTTAACACTTCACATCCATCTCCAACACTCCGACGCGGTATTAGCAATAATATCTCTCGCCTTCGCGGGGGAAAATACATTTTTGAAAATGTCAAACTGCAAACGCCGACTTGACCCGCATTCATACCGCACCGGCGAAAACCCAAACTTCATAACGTTTTGATTATCTTTCAGAGTTTTATGATGCACGAAAGAGGCCGTGGGTGGCCTACGTTGGAATGCAATGGAGGGAGGAGGGAGAAGGAACAGGGCAAGACACCAAAAATATATGAAATCCGTACAATGATTGTCGGTCGACCATGGGTTGAGCGTGAGTGAGGCAGAGCAGCGGGTCCAGCCGAGTTTGAGCTGCTGTGCCTGACCGGCGGAGGGGGGGAGACGCAGGCACAGCCGCCGACCGCCATAAGGCCTCCGTCACCATGACAACCTAGCATCGATGGCCCTGACAACACTATCCATCTGCTTGCGTTTCTCGACTGGCTCCTGAAACAATCTCTCCCAATCGGGAGAGAGGGAGGGAGGGAGGGAGAGGGTGGACTCGTTTTGCAAGCGGGAGGCCACCCAACCATGACAGAACGGGCATGTTCTGCACTCGTTTGCCCGCTAAAAACACAAGGCGAAAGTTGGCGAAGCACTTGTGAATGACGTCAAACACAGACGAGTGGTTCCAAATGAGCCATGCTGGTTTTTGGACCTTTTGATTTGCTTATGATGCACGCCGTCGATTAGGGCACCTGTTTATACTCGATTCCAGCAGCGAGCTCCTCCCTCGCCTGCCACGTGATGCGGGACAGCCCGACATGGACAAAACGAGTCCACCCAGAGAGAGAGAAAGAGAGAGAGAGAGAGAGAGTGTTTGGAATTCAACATTTATTTTCATGCTAACAGTGGATGGCCAGTCCATGTCAGAGGCAATAAAAAGAAGTTCAGTTTTACCATAAGGATAAATGGAATGATCAATAGGAACAGAGGCCCTTCTGTTATCCCTGTCACCCTCACCACAAAGCCTACGATCCCATCTGTTATCTAGAGGAAGAACACAACATTGACACTCACCGCTTTACAGTTTACTGCTATGAAAACTGCCCTCGGTTCTACAAATCGCTAAGCCGACATACCTCTGCTGCCAGACCGCTGTTTTTCACCAAGGTCCAAAAATATGAACGAAGGAGGATCTTTAGGACTTAAAATCACAACTCGGACTCATTTCTCTGGATGTCTGTTGTAAGGACATGAGTAAGGTTCTAACCTCGCATCTCAAGTGAAGGTTTTTATTTAAACTGAACCTGCGATCCTTTTGCCCCACATTGCTTTAATCTGAAGCTGTTCCACAGTCATACTCAACACTGGCCCGATGTTCAGTGTGTTTTACCCACATCAGAGGCGAGGATCCTGTGTGAAATCTTTCCATCAGATGCTGGAGCCCGGAGCGAGGCAGGCAAATTGACACCATGACTAAATGTATTAGTCTCCCAAAATATAACAGCATGGGTGCCAAAAATAGGACCCACTTTTCTCCTCCCACATAAGCAACAAAGCAGAGTGTTACATAAAACATTGTATCTACAGACTGTTTATCCATAGACTACATCTACAGACAGTGTATCTACAGACTACATCTACAGACAGTGCATCTACAGACTACATCTACAGACAGTGCATCTACAGACTACATCTACAGACCGTTTATCCACAGACTACATCTACAGACAGTGCATCTACAGACTACATCTACAGACCGTTTATCCACAGACGACGTCTAGAGACAGCGTATCTACAGACTGCATCTACAGACAGTATCTACAAACTACATATACAGTGTATCTACAGACCTTTTATCTACAGACAGTGTATCTACAGTCTGCATCTACAGACAGTTTATCTACAGACTACATCTACAGACAGTGTATCTACAAACTACATATACAGACAGTATATCTACAGACTACATTTACAGTGTATCTACAGACTACATCTACAGGCTGTTTATCCACAGACTACATCTACAGACAGTGTATCTACAGACTACATAAACAGACTGTCTATCTACAGATTACATATACAGATAGTGTATCTACAGACAACATCTACAGACAGTATCTACAGACTGCATCTACAGACAGTATCTCTACAGACTACATCTACAGACATTGTATCTACAAACTACATCTACAGACGATGTATCTAGACTACATCTACAGACTGTTTATCCACAGACTACATCTACAGAGTGTATCCACAGACTACACCTACAGTGTATCTACATAATACATCTACAGACTGTTTATCTACAGACTACATCTACAGAGAGTGTATCTACAGACTACATATCTACACATTACATCTACACACACTACATCTAAACCAATGCAACTACACACACTAGTAGAGTTTACTCACTTACTAGAGTAAATGACGAAAAACAAAAATAAAGTCCACATAATGAGATAAACAGTCCTAAGATTCCCAGGCACAGCCAGTTACCACATAATGATTTCACACTATTTGTGCAGGATTTGTACAGCGATGGTTTATGCCCCCTCCTGTCACAGAAAAACTGTGAGGCCACTTATCGCTATTTATCGCGCAGGTGACTCATCGGCGGCACTTGGACAGGCTCCCCGGGCCGGGCCGCAGCCCAGCCAACGGGCCCACGAGCGGGGCAGGAACAGGGCAGGAACGCTGTGCATTTTAGCAACCACCGTCCCTCCCACATCACGCTTCTCCGCAAGCCAGCAGCAACCTTCGGCTCGCTGTCGACGTCCGTTTCCCGCTGTCAACATCTGGCGGCCTGCGAGCGCCTGGCGCGTCGCCGGGAGGAGCAGATGTAGCAGCTGACTGCACAGCCGCGGGCCAACTTAAACCCTCCCGAAGCCTGGCGGGAACGTGGCCAACTGGTGTCCCGCCGCGGCTGCTGCCGCTGCTGCTCCTGCCGACTCCCGGGTACGGCTGGCTAATGACCCGGCAGAGGCCAAAGTTCCGGGCTGAAGCTGCTTTTACCACAAAGGTGCTCGGGAGTATTTAACTGTTCAGGTCCACACTGAAGACACTGCAGCAAGGGCCAAAGAAAAACATGCGCCCCTTTTCAGACCCACTGATATGTGGGAAACTTGCTTGGCATTAGGGGCCTAGTTTACTAAGACCCAGAGCATGTGCAAAACCTCTTGCCAGGCGCAAAACCAATAACATGGGCAATGATTGGTCATGGTATTTGTCTTGTACCAATCAGTGGTTGTGTTATTAGTTTTGCGTGTGCTAAAAGATGTTGCACAAAGGGGAAAATGTCAACTGCTCTGATGTATATATACTGCACATATATATATATATATATATTTATAGACAGAACAGAATATATATTCCCCTTGAGTTGTGTTGTCATGGCAACCCACCAGCAGTTGCCTTGATGCGGTTTTCACAAAGGTTCATTTTTCCACAGAAGCATTCCTTTATTTGCAGGAATGAAGGAATAAAACTGCTTTTATTCTTTTTCTTGTTTTGCTTCCATCTTTCCTGCAAAGACACGGTGGACTGCGGCACCTGTTTCCAGACGGCTTTTAAAATTAACTGCAGTGTCATTTCTTTCTTTTTTTTATTATTTGGGCCAGTTGTAGCTAGAGAAGAAAGGAGAGAAGAGGACAGGAGAGTCAGTGCCAAATGGGGGTTATTCCCCGCCCCCCACCCCAGAGTGTGCAAATACACGATAACCCTGATTGGATTCCGTCGTCCTTCATTGTACTGAACAGCTGAGGAGTGTCAGAATATAAAACCTTTATAACGTTGCACTGTGCAGGATTTTTAGCCTTGCTGTAGTCCTGAGTTTACAATCAAAGAAGTCTACTCCTCCGTCCCAAACCCCGCCCACTCGCCTCCGTTCGGCCAAGAAACACAGTTAAGCACAGCAAGCAAAATGTCAAGCGAAGATAAAATAAAAATAACTTTTTTAGCAACGTGCACGCATTGGTCTATGTGGATGGTAACAGTAATTAGGCAGTGTTATAATGATTAAATAAAGGCTATTCGACACGCTTCAGCCAAAGCTTATAAAAGAGAGAAGGTGCTCTCAGTATGGGAGAGTGAATATCAGTCCAGAGTAAATGCTGAAGCACTTGTGATAGAATTAAGCACGTTTATTAAATACGAGGGACGTTTCGACTTGGCACTTTCTTCAGAGTCAACAGGTGATATAATGATCTTTAAGTACTATAAGTGCACCTCGCAGGAACATTGTTACTGTAATGAGTGTTTTTCCTTGTTCAGTATTTAGCTAACGTTACTCTGAAGATTAATTTACAACTGGAATGCAAAGATTGAACCGTGTGTGGAATAAGTAACATTAGCAGATCATAGCTAGCTAATACTTTACCCTTGTAAATACTTTTTCATGAAGATATTTGTATACAAATATTATTTATTTTCTCAAATACAATGTTATATTAATTAAATTCCCACCTAACGTAAGCTGGATAGACAGAGGTAACGTTACTTACAGGTCCGACAGAAAACAGAAACGCTCCAATTCTGCCTCCCTTTTCATCCCCTTGCTAAACTTTAGCGGTTGCCTATTGAAAAATATTTCTGCCATTTCGCCATTTCGGCTTGTTTGGCTTCATCGTGATCCGCTTCTTCAACTCCGCCATTACAGCAGCTAGCTTCCAACGAACACTCTGCTGAAAGTAACCTGATCCCACTCCACAGGCTCTGTAGCCACACCCACCCCTCCACACACAGAAATGAGCGCCACGACCCAGAAACGTCCCGAACACATCTCAGAACGTCCAGTCCAAAAACTAGACAGTCCACATCAAAGCGCCAAGTAAACAAATAAACTAATGTTTCCATGACAACGACTCTGTGTACTTGACTGTTTCTTCTTGTGACCTTTCTATGTGTATTTTGTTTCTAGCTAAACATATTATTTACTTATTGGCATATTTGTTACCGAGTGGTCTAAATATAACGTAGCTATCCTGTTAACATTGGCTTCACTCGTCACTTGTTTTTTACAGTAACTAGCTTCGTTAACGTTATGTCTGACAGTGACAGCGATGCCGTTGTGGCACTATTCGCCGTACTTCTAGTGAAGAGGAGACGACAAAAACGGCGAAGAATGAAGAGGACAATATTTTCCAATCCGCTGTGCTGCTTCATGATTGGTTAAGAGAATATGTTTCCTCTATTACGTAGCCTACGTTTTAAAACGGTTCTAAAACTCCGGGTTTAAAACTTGACACGGTCAATTTCGGAAACGCTGGCCGATGAGAGCAGACGTTCTAAAACTGGACAGTACACACCGCTAAAATTTATTGAAAAAACGTTCTAAAACCGTCCCGTCCCATCCCGTCTGGTCTCCTCTCGGCTGTTTGATGTAGACTGGGCTTAAGTGAAAATCCAGCATAGTGCACCATTAACAGTCTGCAATTATGGGCTTCTGTAGCCCTTTTGAAAAACAACTTGAGAACCTTTTTAGTCCTCTCGCTAATGTCATCCATTCCATTTGTTTGACTTGTTCATCACTGCTTTAAATCGACTATGAATAAACATTTCTTACTCTGAGAGTTCAGTCAGAGCTGCCTTTCAGTAATGCAGGGACGTGTGTCATGATAAGAAAAGGCCATTTTAACCTTCCAGGAACTATTTAGGGGAATGTGGAGGTGAACTTAGAGAACAGCAATTCAAGGATAACGGTGGTAAAAAGTCATCAGTGCAGCAAAAGGGTCGCATTTATGAAAGTTTCTTAATGTCACATTTCAGCGCACATTACTTTTGTCTAAAAGGTCTTTCAGGGAACAATCTCCAATGACTTAATGCAGCCTGGGGCCACTGCAAAAGTCAAAAAGGTAATCAAACTTTAATGGGGAATGGAGAGGAAAAAAAAAAAAAAAAACTTTCAGCGGCTTCCTGCTTGCTTTTTAATTGATCTATTAAACTACAGACCAAGGGAGTCAGCTCGAGAGTCTCATTCTCCTGTGTCCTCTTCTTTTGCAAGCTATGAGGGGAACTCAGGCCTGGACCAATATATGGGCACATTTACAAATGATTACTGCTTTAAGATATTACAATATATTATTCTTTTTAAGCCTTTAAGGTGTAAAATCACAAACACGTGGTTAGAATGTTCTTAACTGAACATTCTAATGCTGACATAACAATCACTACTTGCAAGCAATGAAGAACACTGACATTGCGAAAAACCTACACTTCAAAAGGGTTTAAAGCATACACTGCTGGAAATATATTAATTATATTTTACAAAAAAGGCAAAATGTATAAATATGTTGTAGAATATTGGATTTCTGTAAGGGCGGGATCTTTACATTTAGACTTTTGCTTTCTTTCCGATTCCTGTAGCGTTGCATAGTCCGTGTGCCATGTTTACCAGATCAGAGAATGTGGAGGTCTCTCGTATATGTTAATACGTGAGCAGCAATGGAGGCATAACAAATGAAAAACAATTCAGCGCTCTTTGAAGGTAGAAAGACCCGTAGATATTTAGAGGTTTAAACTCTTCTCTTGAAATTATTTTCTATGCTGTTGGAAACAAAGAATACAAAATGTTTTGTATCTCATGTATCTAAATACAAAAAAAAAATCACATCAAGTGATGCATTTGCAATGTGATTCTGCTTGATGTTGTTTTCATCTTCAAGGCAAATTAAATGGCAAAGAAAGAGACAGGTTTAACTCCTACGAGTGCATGCAGAACGCACGAAACGCAGCATTTGCCAACTCTCTGGCTGATCCCTGTCATCTGTGGGTGTCCAATTAGCTGCGCCGGAACACGCGTCAGGGGGCCGGCCTATGGGCATGCCAACTGTCACTCAGATTAGAGCAGGCAGGCTGTGCAGAGAAACATCTTTTTAGCCAGCAGGAAATAAAATCACGGTTTGTATTCCACAACTGTATTGTATTCAACAAATTAACTAATCATGGTCTTCAATCAAGTAGAATCAGGTGTCTCAGTGCTGGGTTAAAACAAAAAACCCGCACCCACACTGTCCCCTTTTCAGATAAGGTTTCCCACCCTGGCCCTAAAATGATCACGACGCGTTCTGAAAGAACAAAATTGTGACGTCAATGACAGAAGAAAAATAATAAATCAGTAACACCAAATAATCAGGAATGACCAAAGGGGAACGACAGAAGCAATGAACCTATGCCACCCCCCACCCACCCCTAGCCCCCCAGCCCCCCAGCCCCCACCCCAGGGCACTGGAATACAGCTGATGACTAATCGAGAAGGTCAAAGTCCAGGCAGATGACTGCTGATCATCACACAAACACAAACTTTGCACTGACCATTGATTAAATTCTGCATGCACTAACATACCATAAGGAGGAGACTCGCAGCCCAGCCACTCCACGGGCAGTACAGGGTCGTACTAATAAGCGTGTGAATCCGTGCTGGCCTAGAGGTGTCATTCCCTTGGTCAGGGGTTCCCATGCTGCAACTGAGCCCAGTGTGGAAACCCCAGAGAAGAGAGAGAGAGAGTGTGACAGGCCTGGGGGCAATCGAGCTGCTCCTGGTTAGAAGGAAAGATTGTTGCTGTGTTTTATATAGAGAGAAAGAGCGAGAAAGAGAGAGAGAGATGAATGCATCTCTTTGATGTGCACCTTGTACGTACATTGCGTCCTTAACTTTGACTTTGTAAACAATTGCACGCCTCAGTGCATTTCTTTCGGTCACAGTTTGGAAAGTTCATGGCGATGGCCGATGACCTCACCACACCATTTGCCTGAAGAGAGAAAAGACACTCAGAAGACAGAAGCACTTAACCGAGAGTGAAAATTGAGCATAAATTGATTGAATCCAGGTCTGCCTCTGTCCTTCAAGACTGGGTATGCGGTATAGACTACAAGCGCTCAGACAAGATGGAGGCCGCCCAGCAGAACCACCCTCAGACCAGACTATGTACTGATGACACAGGTGTTCATGAAAAGGTTTTTAAGACAGATCTTTGACTCGGCACTTCTTGTTCTCTGGATTTCCATGCCTGTTTCCATGATTTCTGCTGGTAACAGGATAGTCTGGTAGCATGTGAAAGCCATACCTGTGGTATCTTTACCCATGCCCCTTCATGAATACTCATTAATTCATTGCATTAAGTATCCCAGCAGTGAATGAAATATCTCTGTTGAGGCCCAGGAACTTTGACCTGATGATGTCACAATCAGGATATAAATATTTTAAGGGTGCAGGGTTTTAGAGGTGAAGTCCAGGAGTCAGAAAGTAAACATCCTGCCATGTGTTTCTTCCACCCATGAACTCAGCCAGCTGATTTCACTAATTAGTTCTACCGCCTGGCTGAGGAATTGGACTAATTAGCAAATCCAGGTGATTGGAACAAAATACAGGGGAGAACCTTTACTTTATGAACCTGGACTTTCCACCTCTGTCTGGGGCTCAAACGTTATTTATCCCCGCGGAAACATTCCGTTCCCTTACAATGAAAAAAAGGAACCCAGCATGTTAGAAGGCATGTTAAATTATATACGAGTGATCTGTGAACTTTAACACAGCTTAAAATCCTCTTAAGAGCAAACGCTGAAGATGAATTATCTGTGCCAGCGTAGGCCCAAGGCAATTCTGCAGACAGTTATGCTTCTGACTGTTCTGACGAGATGGGGTGTTATTTCAGTTGGGGTTCTCGACAGTTGTCGAGAGTGAGTCACGCCCAGTCTGTGAACACAGAGAGAGAGAGAGGTAAAATAGCGCTGACGGAAAATCAGACCCAATCGCAGCGTCCTTAGGCTCCGACAGGCAGACAATGAACGGCCCTCTTTGAGGTCCTAGTTTAGAGTGATGCACGGGAATGAATAGAGCACTACAGGAGAGGGCTGATATGGATAGACCATTCATGTGCATTATACCTTTAAGTCCAAGCGTAATTTTCACTCAAACCGAACATGTTTGGCGGGTAGCAGTTCATGGACCAGCAGGGCACTACAGTGAGACATTTCAAAAAGGTCATTAAATACAGCAGCACGGGCCTTTGGTCTTTTGTTGGGGAACGGCTTCGTGTTTTTAATTGGAGTGGAATTACAACTTTTGTTTTCTTTAAAATGAACAAACAGAGACCACGTCCCGAAGACTGCTCGCAGCTGAGACACATGCAATGCAGAGAGATGTGAACGGCTTTATTAATTTCTTTGTATCGTAAAATGAATAAAATGTCATCAAAGGCACAAACTCCTTTTGAAGAGTGGAGTGATTCATCACATTCTCTTTCAGTGTTTCCACGGCGATAGAGGTTGACACCACGATGTTAGTCATTTTACAATTCAGAAATATTGATCACTGGGCTATTTTTTAAACGCTACCGTGGCCACCTGTCCTACTGAAGGAACAGTGTCACTTTCACCTTTGTATGTCATTAAAGTGCCTCATAAAAGGAAAACACAACTTTATAAATACCACCCACTTCTCTTAAGCTGATGGCAGACGGTATAATACGCCATTAAATTCTGACATTAATCAATGTGAAAGTGTCCGCTCTGTGCAGCTATATTGAACTGTGATTAATCAATGACACTGCGCTTTCCCATTTCCAATCACGCTATCTTATTCTTAGGTAAACCTTGACAAAGGGCTTTTTTCCTTCTTCTGTGGAGTCGTTTTGGCATCACACTCAAACAGTCACTGGCACTCATGTCATTGTGAGACAATAAAAAAAATATATAGGCTTGGCAGAATTAGTTTCACAAATAATTTGGATAGGTTTCCACCCAACGCTTCTCACTAGTTCTGCGGGAGAGAATTCGGTCTTTCTTTCCGCTCCTTAGTTCTGCGATTACTGCACTCTATTGCCCTGGCAAAGATGATTTTAATCAATGCGTCACAGCTATTGAGCTCCTCAAAATTGCCTTTAACAAAAAGCCTTCTGGTACTGCGTGGCTGCGAGGCAACGCTACAACGCAATTTATGCACGTTGGCGGTTGTCGTCTGCATGTTAATGTACTGTGAAGAATAAAGGCTACGATGAACAGCCGCCGTCACAGCGATCGTTCAAGCGCTACCAACGCGAGAAGCCAAGGTGCCACCGGCAGTGTGAATAACCGTGATTGCATTTATGCCGTTTCGGACGTGGCCAGGACTAAACGACTGACTGTCTGTCTATTTTGTACTCGACAGATTCTTGGTAGTAGCCCTGGAAGAGTGCAATCAGAGAGGCCTTGTTTCGAGTGGAGCCTTCAGTGGTATCCACAGAATTTTCTCTGATCTCAGTCTTGAGCCATTTTTGTAGCCCGTGCAGGAACCCCAAAAAAATAACACATTTTTCGATCTCTTACTGGGCATTTTTGGTTTTCGCTTTTGTGTCGTGGATTCCGCACAGTCCATGTCAAAATTAAATTTAATTAGAAAATTATACTTTCCCTATTTTAAAGGTCACTTAAGTGCAGGAATGTGAAGTCTCTGGGTTTATTTAATCCCTGCTAAACCGTTATCCCAGGGGTGTCGGACTCATTTCCCTGAGGTCCGCGCGCGTGCATATTTTGCTGGGAACAAAAATTGTGACCTTTTAAGATTTAGTAAATGATGTGTCACTTCTCAAGACTGTTGCTGTGTTTTCTTTAACTGTTATTAAACACATTTAGACACAATAAATTAAATCTAAGCTTAAGAATTAAATCTGAATCTTGGGCAGCCAGGATTGGAGTTCAACCTTTGACCTCCCATAAACTGTCTTCAGATGAGCTTGGGTGTATTATTCACAGAGATCACCAAGGGGGTTGCACTAGCAGTGGACCACATACAGGGGGCAGCGCATCTCAGGACCTTGGTGATTTATGCCGGATTTACACCAAAAGAGTTTTGCTGCGTAGTGTCGCAGGTATGCGCCGCTTGTACTGAAAATGAAAGCGTTTAAATTCGTGACGCGGGCGTTCCCTCTTGGTGTCAGTCAGGTTCGGAGGAGATTCGCTTCAGATTTCATTTGCCTTCTGTAGCTACAGCATAGTTAGTTTGCAAGCTAGGTAAAACGGTTTTCAGCTTGTTTAGTTAAGCGAGCTATGCAAACTGGGACAAAACTTAAGCAAATTATATAGAATAGCCGAAGCATTTATGAAAAGCCAGAACGACAGTTTGAAGGGAAGTGACGTGTTCTAGTGAGATGACCCTCCTCCTTTCATACGATTGGTTGCGCACTGGCTGGTCATCGCGATTTGCGCAGAAGTTAAAATATTTTTAGCTTGCGCGAACAGTGCGGTACTCGCGATTCGCACCGCTCCCAGCGGCACCGGCAGAATCGCGCCTTGTTGCTCTCTCTCCACTGGAATTGACTGAGCGGGACTGCCACTCGGTGTAAATCCGGGGTTACTGTTGGTTGGCTGGCTAGGTTAGCAATCCTGATCAGACTCTGCAAATACAGTAATTAAATGGAATATAATCGTTCCCCATCACAATCACCAAAAATGAGTTGCTTTAAAAAATAATGATACATTTATTTTACAGTGCTGATGATTCCTGGTCCTGGAGATCCATGTCTCCAACAGCGGACTGAATGGGGCTATATATATAGCTATATGGGGAACATATATGGTTGCAAGCTCCAATCCAATCAGTGGCTGAAATTAAGTAATTAGTTTTTCAGTGTTGGAATGACCATATAACGCAAAGGTACCACAGGAACACCACTCTAAGTAAGATTCACTGCCATTCATTAATTCATGAATTGGATGCTTCTTTGATCTAATTTGGACGTGCTGTATAAAGGGAAACGATGAAAAAAGAAAAAATGTAAAACGTGATCTAAATTCAAAGCGGGATGTAAACTGACTTATTCAAGCCGTGATCTCTGAGTCCGCGGTGCAGCCGAACGTTACGTCCAAGAGGAAATCAGATTTCGCACTTTTGTTTCTCCTTTTCCATTCGCTGATTGAAAGAAATAGGTGGAGCGACTGTGGACACAGAGACAACAAAAGGAAGGTCTCCAGAGACAAAGTACAGATGAGTCGAGTGTTAGTCGTCATATTCTTCATCCTTCATGGTGAACTCCACTGTAAACCAGCAACACGCTCACAGAGACACACACACACGCACGCGCACACGCACACTACACACGCACACACACACATACATACGCACGCACACACATTACACGCACACACGCGCGCACACACACACACACACACACACACACACACACACACAGGCACGCACGAACACACACACGCACGCACACACACACACACACACACACACACACACACACGCACGCACGCACGCACACACGCACGCACATACACATACATACGCACACACACACCACTTACCTGAAACACCACTGCTATTTGTACTCTAGATGGAGTTATATCGACTTTCCGACAGAATTGTGAGAACTGGATGAAGGAATATGTACAGTTGAAGTCGGAAGTTTACATACACTTAGGTTGAAGTCATTAAAACAAATTTTTAACCAATCCACAGATTTTATGTTAGCAAACTATAGTGTTGGCAAGTTATCTACTTTGTGCATGACACAAGTAATTTTCCCAACAATTGTTTAGACAGATTATTTCACTTTAAATTTACTATATCACAATTCCAGTGGGTCACAAGTTCACATACACTAAGTTGACTGTGCCTTTAAATTTTTAATATTTGGTCGCATATCCTTTGGCTTTGCATGGCATGACTTCCTGATGTCTGTGACCCAAAAACATCAAACGACTCTTGATATCTTATTTTCTCTCTTACAAGCGATACTATAACGTCTCTGCATTTGAATGGATCTCTAAGGGAATTGGGGGGTGGGACTAGATTTAGTTGTAAATTACACTGGAACAGTATGGAAACACATGGTTGGCTAAATGGCTCTAAGTCATCAAGGGTCTGACATATCAAACAAGCCTTAAACCATCACTCTGCTGCCAGAAATACAGTAGATATGGATGGATAACTTGAAGGGTTTCTTCTCCTGACTTACTTTCCAATAGAGTTCAATAAGAAAATGTCAGGAAAAGCAACCCTTGAAGTGATCCAAAAGTATTGACCGTTGGTGCATGCCCCTGGATCTCCATTGTCCTGTGCAAAAAAAAGCCCGCTGTTAACTGAGCGGATAGAATAGAGATAACGGCTCACCTCTCGCCCATGCCTCGAAGTGACCAACCAGCCCATGTAGCATGGATCAACCCCCCCACCCCCCGGGTTGATCAATGTTCATCATCTAAAACTGCAGGACAGACAGAAGACCACCGAGTCTGCGAACCGTTTACTATTCAGCCCGGCCTACCTGTACTTTGGCGTTACCGTTGGAACACATTTTCACGGAGGCCCGAGATTAATATGTAAGGGTGATGTGAAAACAAGCCGGGAGGGGATGGAGCTCAACGTCTACACTATAAAAGGAGAATATTTGAATGGATTTTATGTTCCCTCATTCCCCAGTGGAGAGGGTGTAAGAAAGAAATGGCTTTTTCATTTGGTAAGCAAGTATTATTCCATTTTGTGTTGGGTGAGTGGATCTTTGGGATGAAAAAAAGAAATAAAACTTGTCGCAATTACGTTGAGAGAGAGAATGAGAGAGAGAGAGCGAGACAGAGGGAGGGGGAGAGAGAGACGTGAGTGAGACAAAGAGAGAGGGAAAGAGAGAGAAAGAAGGTCAGAAACAGACAGATCAATGCACAGATATAAAACTGCAATGAACATACAGACAGAGTCAGACAGACAGACAGACGCCACAGGCACAAAGGAGCCCGCTGCTGTCGAGATGAAACCGATCTCATGAGCGCGCTCAGAAACCATCAGCAGACCCATTAGCAGAGTCGTTAAGACACACACTGCATAATACCCTGCCAAAAATCTTCAGCCAAAAACAAATCACTTCACAAATTTACAGAGGAAAAAATAATGAAAAATAAAACAAACAACTGGATATGAATACTGGCTCCGTTTCAGTATGTACCATACTCCGCTGATAAATTACAGGCTGTCAGATGAAAGAAAGACAGTAATTATCTTAGATAATGTTTACACTCCATATCATCATTTACATAAATGAATATACATATATATATATATATATATACACAGCTCCAAACACAAGCATAATGGGTGCGAGACTGATCGAGTGCAGTGAGATGAAACATCAACGAGAAAATGCCACAATTAAACTTTTTTGTCACGAAAGACCTCACATGATCTTCTCCATGTCCCATTATTCCCAGGCTACGGGTGTTATACCGTCATGAGCATTGTAACACATTTAGGCCAGTAAACTTTAATTCAGAGCACATTTATCCACATTCCATTTGAACTAGCTATTTGAAGTCCTCCCTCTCAGCTTTTTCATGGAGCCAATACTACTTTACAATGGGTCGGGATCCATTGAAGGATCAGCTCAGGATAGGATCCACTGGAGGACTGTGGGCGGGATTAACGAGGGTTAAGGAGGGGACATTTTCAACACACTGCTACACCTGCTGAGACCTGGGTCACGTCATTCTTCAAAATACTTTAACCCTTTAGAAACCGTTAAAGAATCTTGCAGGTTACTGACCATTTAAACGAAACATTTATTTTCATGTGAATTCAGAACAAAATTCTTCTCTTGTAGGAATGTATATTTAGGTTAGTGGTATGTTATCTCCCAACCCATTTTTTTATGTAAAAGCCAAAAAAGTCCTTGTTAGTCAATCTGGACTAGGGGTACCGAAGAATTAACATATACCTAAAACGTAATGTTTGCGCTACTTTTGAGCAGCGATACTATAACCTCTCTGCATTTGAATGGATCTCTATGGAAATTGGGGGGTGAGACTAGATTCAGCTGTAAATTACACTGGTACAGTATGGAACACATGGCTGGCTAAATGGCTGTAAATTATCAAGGGTCTGAGCTATCAAACGAGCCCCAAACCATCACTCTGTTGCCAGATACGGAGTAGATGTGGATGGATCACTGCAAGGGTTATTTCTCCGGACTCATTTTCCTATAGAACTCTATGGGGAAAAAAGTCAGGAGAAACAACCCTTAAAGTGATCCATCCACATCTACTCCATATCTGGCAACAGAGTGATGGTTTGGGGCTCGTTTGATAGCTCAGACCCTTGATAACTTACAGCCATTTAGCCAGCCATGTGTTCCATACTGTACCAGTGTAATTTACAGCTGAATCTAGTCTCACCCCCCAATTTCCATAGAGATCCATTCAAATGCAGAGAGGTTATAGTATCGCTTGTAACAGTACCTGAAAATAAGATATCGACAGTTTTTTGATGTTGATGGTCACAGACTTCAGGAAGTAACAGCATGTAAAGGATAAGCGACCAAATATGAAATATGATACTTTAAAAATATGTTAAAGCAAGGGGTATGAATACTTATGTAAATGAGAAATTTTAGTTTTTTATTTTTAATAAATTTGCAAAAATCTCAAAATAACTTTTTTCACATTGTCATTATGGGGTGTTGTGTGTAGAATTTTGAGGGAAAAAAAGAATTTAATCAATTTTGGAATAAGGCTGTAACAGAACAAAATGTGGAAAAAGTGAAGCGCTGTGAATACTTTCCGGATGCACTGTATATGTGTGTGTACGTGCGTGCGTGTCTGCGTGTGTGTGTGTGTGTGTGTGTGTGTGTGTGCGTGCGTGTCTGCGTGTGTGGATAGTAAGTTTCCATAAGTAGATGAGGATGAAAGGCTTTGTGAGACATAGATGAAATGAGTAAATTTTTCAGGCTGATTTGACAGCAATTACAGGTGGCAGTGGTACAGAACAGACTCCATCGAGAGACGCTGTTTTTTTACGCCTCTCCTCCCACGTATCTTTCAAAGAACAGAAAGGGCATAAATATGTGTATGTTTACGTTCATTTCCTCCTCGGTGACTGGGGTAATTTGCCCCAAACAAATAGCCGTTTTCAAGGCTCTTGGCGTGCCTTTGAGTATTCTGAGAATGTAAAAACGCCTGCTGACTAAAAAAAAAAAAAACATTATATACAAAAATACAAAAAATAAAAAATAAACAAGCCATTCAATTACTTTAGTACATTTGCAGAAAAAGATGGAAGCTTCTCAAATGAAATAGATTTTTTAAAGCAAGGCCACACTTGAGACTCATTTGCTGGCTCTTATAACCAAAAAACAAAATGAAACACACAAAATGGATGAAGATTATTTGAGTGTGTCCCTGTATTTCTCTGACCCCGTTGAATAAGACTTTGGCACCCGTGAAGTCTCAATGCCTTTTTTGTACTTAGCAGCTTAGACCTGCTATTGGCACGGTTTGGAACAGCACGTTAAATGCATCGCCATGTATGACAGATGTTAGACATGACAAAATCTGCGCCCAAACTGATCCCAGTTTCTCTGCATTGTAGCAAAACTGCAGCCCCTTTGGCAAGTTGCCAGACTATTCGACATATGCTAAACCAGAGACAGCAGGCACCGTTTAAAAAAACCTATGGCAAGAGCCAAATAGAGACACTACCCAGAGCCTTAAAGGGATAGTTCAGAATTTTGGACATAATGTCTCAATTACGACTTACCCATGATGTAGTTGATTGATGGAAACCATTTTCAGCTAATTCCATGCTGTCCCTTCTTTTGCACATACACACGTTGCTAATGCTAGCGCAACTCTAAGCATCCACTACCAAACGCATTTAAACACTCCACAGTGTACTCAAAGCAAATAAAATACGACGACAGTCTATCTGGGTTATTTTGAGTGTTTATACCATCATTTTTGAAGTCAAACTATCGTTGAATCCTTTACTTTGTGCTGACCTATATTCTCTGTGGAAGTACGGCGGCGGAGCAAACGTGGCCATTGCAACTTGTTGCTCTTCTTTGTTGTTGTAGTCGACCAGTGCCGGCACTACATTCGTAGGTAACGTAAAGTATCGCTCCGCCACCATACTTCCACAGAAAATATAGATCAGCACAAAGTAAAGGATTCAACAATAGTTTGACTTCAAAAATGATGGTATAAATACTCAAAATAACCCAGATAGACTGTCGTCGTATTTTATTTGCTTTGGGTGCACTATGCAGTGTTTAAGTGCATTTGGTAGTGGATGCTACCGGTTACCTTAGAGTTGCGCTAGCATTAGCAACGTGTGTATGTCCAAAAGAAGGGACAGCATGGAATTAGCTGAAAATGGTTTCCATCAATCAACTACATCATGGGTAAGTCGTAATTGAGACATTATGTCCAAAATTCCGAACTATCCCTTTAAGCGGGTTCAATCAAAGGGCAGAAACTCTCTCTGCAAGTGCACTAAGCCAGTAAGCCTTCCATCAGTCTCTTGGCTAACAAATGGATAAAAATATACGTTTTAAAGTAGTGTGATGACTGGGCTTTCTGCAGGGCTGGTTGCCTGCTCAGAACACTTTAGACAGTGAAAACTTTCCCACGCCCGGTAAAAGCGCTTTGTTTGTCAACCTCTGTTTACCTTTTGGGGCGGAAAGGTCAGAGCAGAGGACAGGCTGTGGGAACCGGGAGGGAAACGGGAGTTAAAACTCACCGTTACGGTTTTGGGGGTTGGAGGCGGGGCTCGGCGCTCGGAGCTTGGGAAAGGCCGACGGTTATTCTGACGAGTCAGCAGCCTCAGGATGCAGCGGGCACGGGGTGCAGCGCGCACAGCTCACTGATGTGTACATCGTCGTGGTAGCAGAGCAGGGAGAGCCAGCAACAGTGTGGCGTAGTGATTAAAGAGCTCGGGCTTGTAACCCAGGACACTCCCACATGAGCAAGGTGCCACTGAACCAATTACTTAAGTAAACGACCAATTACGTAAAGGCATAGTCATATACTAGATTAGAACTATGAAAGATATCAAATTTGGAAGATGACGATCATGGCTCGGAACAGAAATAACGCAATGGGCATGAGGCATGATGCATCTGTGCGCTATACTGAACTCACCTGCTATGAAGCACATGAGCAATCTCTCTCCAAAACCGGGCCTGCAGCTAAGTGCTGCAATTTGTCAGGAGGAGGAAAAATGAAACGTAGCTGCTGGCAGTCAGTCCTGCAGGCTGGGAAGCTGCCGAGTAACTGATATTTAGCTTAGCGTGTATCGTACATACGCGATAAAGGGCTTACGCAGAACGCGTTCAAGCACGTTTCAAACCATGGACCAACGCATATGAAGGCATCAATGCCAGTGATCCTACGAGAACATCGTCGGGTGGCCTTTAACAAACGGCACGCTAATGAAGAACGATACAAACAAGTCTTCCCCGGAGCCGTGCTCTTATTCTGCAGAAGACATGCTAAAGTGAAAGCGGTTATTTTAGACGGATTAAACGTTTAAAATTTGGACTGCTGTAGCCTATGCTAAGTAGTGTCTGCTGGAGAGCTGTGATAGGGGAGGCAGAGACCTCAGCTTTAGATAACTGTACTAAACCTGCCTTCATTGTTCTGAATGAGTAACAATAACGCCTGTTTAAATAAAGGCCACCCATTAGGCTGACTAATTTTCATAACATCTGTGAATGTGTTGACTTTGTGCCATTTGCGTGAAGTTGTTTCAGCTATCTGCAATGAGAAATGAATTATATTGTGTTCGCTCTGATCTCCCATTTATTCATTCTAATTAAATCCCTTTATTATTGAAATGATGTAATGCAATGTACACTATAATACTGGCCAGCTTTAAAAATGAGACACTATAGTCTGGCCTGCTTAATTATGAAGACAATCAAAAATAGAAATCACCATAAGTTAATTACAATCCACTAATTGCATTATCATTTTCACACACAAACACACATGGTGTGTGTGTGTGTGTGTGTGTGTGTGTGTGTGTGTGTGTGTGTGTGTGTGTGTGTGTGTGTGTGTGTGTGTGTGTGTGAGAGAGAGAGTGCGTGAGTGAGAGAGAGAGAGAGAGCGAGCGAGATTCTTTAATCAAAGTGGCTGCAACACCTATCAATTTACTGTGACAGACACGCATTTCCTTTGCATATTCAAGCAGGACTTATAACCGCCGGTACCGTGATAGCCTAAGCCAAACGCTGCAGTCGCTCCGTCTGCGCTCAGCTCCGGAAACCGACAGCGCACGGAGTTCCCCCCGCCCCCCCAAACGCATGCGAGAGAGTTCTGTCGATGGCATAGCCCATTCCGTCGGACAACCGGAGGACTCCTGCGCACTGACTTCAGCATTGCCCGCGTTCTCTGCCTGACCAGAGGCGCACCTACAGACCTGTGGACAGCACGACGTCGAATCTAGTGCGCCTCTTTCAACGACCACAAAAAAAAAATCGGCAATAATTTTAACATACCTTAACACTATTTATTGATTTCACACCCTGCAAGATGAAGTCGCAATCGAAAACGATGAAGCCGCAAGGGAATTTTGGGGTGTGTTTATTGCCGTCAGTCTGGGCCAGCGAAGAAATGCACGGACTTGCAGTTGACCGCAACTGAACGCAGTTCGCATTCAGTGAACAGGTGTCTGAGGGGTGAACGGATTCTTATACAGGTTTCAAGGCACTGGGCTGAAATTCTTTTGGAATTTATTTAGCTCTTTTGCAATGCCCATCAACGGAATTAACTTTTATAACTGAAGGTAAGACATGACGCTAAAAAAAGCCTCAGTCCACAATTTAATCGTCTGTCACTCATGCATAGGCTACATCATGATTAAGGTGTTTTCAACGCTATCTGTAGGCTATGGTTTAGACCAAATCCTTGTTCATCGTTCTTTTCTAAAATTATGGCACACTTTGTAAAAGATGCAAATCACTCATATGAAATTTATTACATGTTTTTTAAAGTAATTAAAGTGTTTCTGCAGAGGCAACCCAACAGCTCATTTTATGAGCGTGCCCCGTGGAACAAGTGTTGCTGCATATAGCCTACGCCAGGTAATTAGCTTTACCACTTGTTGCCAGTTGTCAAATGATCCATCTATTATCCTGTGTGTATCCATTTATTATTAGCCATGCTTTCAGTTGGTATGCTACTTTTCGTGGTGCAGTTTTGTTAGTTCTAAATGCAGGGCGATACGCGTGTGCGTTTTCCATTGCACGTAGGCAACACTGCTTGTGAAGTAGTCTACATCACAAGGCAATATAGGCTATGGTATTTTAATGGCCTTTTAAACGTCATCTGAACCGCAGTAGGTTATGATAGATGTCCTCGTTTCTATATCCTTGAAGAAACAAAGAGTTCCACGTTTGCCTGTTGTTCGGTAGGCTACATTTAAAACGCAATGTATTAAACTCTCTAGATAAGTTTTAAATGGAATTGTGAGTGCCAGAAGACATGTTACGGAAAGATGCGAAGCAAATTATGACACCAATGCGTCTGCGTCAGCATCTGCCCCCCGTTTAAACTATATTGTGTGTCTTCTCATCCATATTCCCTCTCTCTCTCAGGGAAGCTAAGATGTAATTTTACATCTCCACATCTTTGACTACATTTCATGTGGTCAAAGCTTATTTGTGTTCAATAAAGGAACATTAAACGTCTCTCGCTCACTCTTTCTTTTGACTTTTTTAACATTTTTTTAAATCTGCCCCATACAGAGCACTGCCGTCTTTGGCACACTTTCAGGTTACCGAATGATCTGTTCCGATGGGGCATACGCAAATCAACCAATGAAATACTACTGCAAAGTGGCAGTGTCGCGAACTCCCCGGCGTTCGTTTACCCGAAGCCCTTACGGTGACGCAGGTGGTGCTCGAGAGGCAGGTTGGACTCTGTTCTGGTCAGATAGCGCTTTCATAACGCAATTGAAGGGCTCATCGTTCGAATCCGCGTAAAGGCAGCGACACTTATCGCAAACCACCCAGGCGAGGGGGGTTGTAGGTAATCCAAACCTTCTTCCCTGACGTACGAGCGTCGTTGATATCAAGTAGGTCTCTGTCTGCAATTGCAATTGAACGGTCTAGGATGAGGACCGTTTCGTTCCAGGTGCAGGTCCACAACATGGCCCATTTCAAAGCCCAAAGACGAAGCTTCATTGGGGATGAGCGACTATTCTGTCATATATTTGGTTTTCTCTACGTCGCAGCCTATCAATCGGACTATCAAATCAGACTGATAGGGTACTATTCACACTAAAAAATTTCAGCGCGTTGATGCGCAACATTAAGCAGGGATGCAAATTACCTAAACTCACAATTAATAAACGTAATTTACTCGGATGAGATAGCGTACATGGCTAGCAGTTTTAAAAAAAATCAACTTAGATATGAATATTCTGTCTCTAATATATGGAGCGCCTTTACTGGCTAACCGTACAGGAACTTCTAATAATTATTATAATGTATAATATTTTAGTACTGGCACGTATTCAGTGTACAACACCTCCAATTTAATGGCATTTAGATTAGCAAGTATACACATGGGATGTTATGCGCTGTCAGCTAATTTAACCAAATTGTAGATTGTTTTAAGTCCTTAAAACATATACACTAAAATTGTTTGTCAAAGTAAAACACAAAGGGCACTGTAGTTCAATCAAGCTTGAGTCACAACTGATGGCACATTTTTCACATTTGAATGCAAAAAAAATATTCTATGAAATAAATCTAATGCAAACCACAGCAGAATCCCCACTAACAGAATCTTTTTTTTTTTGGCTTTCTGTCAGTCCAAATGAAAAATAGGGACCATTAGTTTCCAAATTCATGAGCTGTGAAATACTGATTTACTATCCTCAGTTTCTGTGCTGTAGGATTGAGTCCCCTTAGTTACCAGTAAGATGTTCATGTATGGTTATGGTGTAGCGTAATTACGATGAAGAATCCAGCAGTTCTTACTGTGATCCCTAGCAAGGAAGCTCACTGCCTCTTTGCTATTTCCTATTCAACACAATACCCAGCAATGTGCCATTGATGTAAGGGCTCTGGACTTGTGGCTAGGAGGCCATAGGTTCAAATCTGTTCCGATTCAGCCTTGAGCAAGGCGCTCACCCTGAACTGTTTCAGTAAACATCCAGTTGCATTTAATGTAAGCAAAGCTGGCTTCACCAGATAAGGGCGCATTTCCTAGCAAAAGAACATTGTTAAATGCGGTATCCCTAGCAGGACAGAACAGGTTGAACGCTTACATAAGCACGTACGTAAAAACACACCTGCCGCATGGAACAGCAAGCGGTCTGGCGTGCCATATGATATCCCTGCATTCTTACATGATTAGCGACTGTTAGTTTTCCATCATGAAAAAAAACTGGAAAAAAAAAAACCTTGTGAAACCTCAGCCATTTGCTTGATTCAGATAAACTAAGTCAACTCGCCCCCTGGAACGTTAAATCTGCATTGTGTTGAGTATCCAGTCAGCAGGCACTATGATGCCTCGAGGCCTAGTGACCAGTCTTAGAAATCACACTCAAGGTGACACACCCAGCCTTACAAGGCATATCATTCTTAAGCAGTGTGTGACTTGGTTTTAAATTAAGTGTAATTCTAAAAAGCTGGGAGAGTTTCTCAACGCAGGTGATAACGCAACACCTCCACCTCCGCTGTTCTTTTCTGTGTGACATTGCGTTGACTTCACTTGTTTCTGATACCTGTCCTAGGTGAGACCGCACTCTGGGCCTCGTCCGTATTCGAGAGACTTGTCGCCATGGACACCTGGATATTTCCCTCCACCCCGCCGAACCTGTCCGAGCCCCTCATGTACGACAGTTACATCCTGGGCAACGAGACGGAAGACGGCGGCGGCCCGAAGCACGACAGCCCCAACGTCACCGACCACAACTTCAACAAGACCAGCACGGTGATCATCACCTTCATGTACTTCATAGTCTGCGCCGTGGGGCTCTGCGGAAACACGCTGGTCATCTACGTCATCCTGCGCTACGCCAAAATGAAGACCGTCACCAACATCTACATCCTAAACCTGGCGGTGGCCGACGAGCTCTTTATACTCGGCCTCCCCTTCATCGCCATCCAGCTGGCCCTGGTTAATTGGCCCTTCGGCCTGGTGCTCTGCCGCGTGGTCATGACCGTTGACTCCCTCAACCAGTTCACCAGCATCTTCTGCCTGATGGTCATGAGCATCGACCGCTACCTGGCCGTGGTCCATCCCATCAAGTCCACCAAGTGGAGGAAGCCGCGCATGGCCAAGACCATCAATCTGGCGGTCTGGGTCATCTCGCTGCTGGTCAACCTGCCCATCGTCATCTACAGCGGCCAGATCACCAAGAACGAGAGCAGCTTCTGCACCATCGTGTGGCCCGAGCCCCAGGAGGCCTACCAAACCGCCTTCATGTTCTACACCTTCCTCCTGGGATTCTTCCTCCCGCTGACCGTCATCTGCCTCTGCTACCTGTTCATCATCATCAAGGTGAAGTCGTCGGGGATCCGGGTGGGCTCGTCCAAGCGCAAGCGCTCGGAGCGGAAGGTGACGCGCATGGTCTCCATTGTGGTGGCGGTCTTCGTCCTCTGCTGGCTGCCCTTCTACGTTTTCAACGTCACCTCCGTGACGGGCACCATCAGCACCACGCCCGTGCTCAAAAGCACCTTCGACTTTGTGGTGGTCCTGGGCTACGCCAACAGCTGCGCCAACCCCATCCTGTACGCCTTCCTGTCGGAGAACTTCAAGAAGAGCTTCCAGAACGTTCTGTGTCTGAAAAAGGTGGGCGGACTAGACGAGGCGGAGCGCAGCAACAGCCGGCACGACAAGTCGCGCATGATGAATGACGCCACGGAGACGCAGAGCACGCTGCTCAACGGCGACCTGCAGACCAGCATCTGAGCAGTGAGAGGGACGAGGGAGCGTCCAGGGACGGTCAGCGGTCCCGCCCTAAAAACTATGAGCCGCCAGCACTATCTGGGGACATCCAGATCAGAAATGTGTTTCTTCTCACTTCTCAATCTTAGCGCCAAGAGCAGGACCTTAGGGGAGTGGGGTCCTCCAGAATAGGGGTCCCCCAGAATAGGGTCCAACAGAGTGAGGTACTGGACAAACAGGATGAGAGGTGGGTTGTCCATGGGATATCATCCCTCCCCCTCTCTCTCTTAGTACCAGGGCAGGGAGTTCCTATTTCAGTGGTAACTCAAGAGCTGACCCAAAAAGCATTAAACACTATAGAGAATAGCAAGGATCTTTCTTAAGTTAGACATACGGAGACCCCACCTTCCTCCTTACATCTCTGGTGACTTCACCTGACATCCAAACTCAACACCTGCCTTAATGCAGACCCCTTAATGTTCCTCATCTCATGTGAATGGAGGTTTTAACACACCTGCACGACACGTGCCATTTCTTCATTTAAAAAAAAACAAAAAACAGAAAACAGAATCAATGGCTCACTGACCCAGTTTACTTTGATGGGGTCTCCACGGGGAGGTCCTCTGGTCTGGATCCATTTTAATTGGTCCCTTCGGGGCAGTGAAGATGAAAAATCCTCGCCCCCCCCCTCCCTTTCAGGGTAGTGCTCATTATCAAAGGTGCCTGAAAAAAAAACAAAGGTACCTAGACAAGGACTCTGACACCTGAACGTCATCTCAAGTGTCTATTTTCTGTTTCCCATTTACTTTTGAGTGGTGAACTTAAGGTTAGGTAATTGGCTTAGAAATCATAAACATATAGGTATGCATTTTAGATACACACACATGCATATATGTCTGAAATATATATATATATTTCAGATACACACATGCATATGATATGACGGAGATATATATGCATTTCAGATATGCACGTACATACAGTGCCCTCCACTATTATTTCCACCCCTGGTAAAGATGAGTAAAAAGGGTTATAAAAAATTTGCTTAGTCTCACACTGAAAAAATGAGAAAAATCCAACCTTTAATTTAAGTAAATTTATTATGAGAAAAAAAATCAATAATTATTTTTAACAAAACCATGTGTGCCACAATTATTTGCACCCCTGCATTTATATATAGAATAAAGTAATCATTTTTAATATTTGGTCGCATGTCCATTGCATGCCATGACTTCCTGATGTCTGTGATCCAACAGCATCAAAAGACTCATGATATCTTATTTTCTGGTACTCTTACAAGCGATAATATAACGTCTCTGCATTTCAATGAATCTCTATGGGAATTGGGGGTTGGGACTAGATTTAGCTGTAAATTACACTGGAACAGTATGGAATACATGGTTGGTAAAATGGCTATAAGTCACCAAGGGTCTGTCTTAACAAACAACCTTAAACCATCACTCTGCTGCCAGAAATACTGTAGATATGGATGGATCACTTTAAGGGTAATTTCTCCTGACAAATTTTCCTGTTGAACTCTATGGAAAAATAAGTCAAGACAAAAAACCCTTCAAGTTATCCATCCATATCTACTGTATTTATGGCAGCATAGTGATGGTTTAAGGCTTGTTTGATACATCAAACCCTTGATGACTTAGAGCCATTTAGCCAACCATGTTTTCCATACTGTTCCAGTGTAATTTACAGCTAAATCTAGTCCCACCCCCCAATTCCCATAGACATCCATTGAAATGCAGAGACGCTATAGCATTGCTTGTAAGAGTACCAGAAAATAAGATATCAAGAGTCTTTTGATGTTGTTGGGTCACAGACATCAGGAAGTCATGGCATGCAAAGGATATGCGACCAAGTATTAAAAATGATTACTTTATTCTATATATAAATGCAAGGGTGCCAATAATTGCGGCACATGTGGTTTTGTTAAAAATAATTATTTCTTGATGAGGGATTTTTTTTTTCTCATAATAAATTTACTTAAATTAAAGGTTGGATTTTTCTCTTTTTATCAGTGTGAGACTAAGCTAATTCACCAAACGGTGAATTTTTTATAACCCTTTTAACTCATCTTTACCAGGGGTGGCAATAATAGTGGAGGGCACTGTGCATGGCTGAGACAAGTATTTCATGTAAATTCTTTAACCATTCCATGAAAATTTTGCCTGTTTCAGTAACAACATTCATAAAGGATGTGCACTTCAAGATGAGACTGAACATTCAAATGTTTTCAGGGACCCTGCCTTCATAGTTAGTTGGTTTTACTCTAAATGTTTTTGGGGATTTTACCCTTTCTATCTCATCTTTGGGCTCCTACCACACAGGTCTGGCCTGTGTTTTATATTCTTCTGTTACCTGTGATCATGGAGCATTGCTTCGCTCTCCTACCCAACTGGATTTGCAGAGTTGACTGCAGAAAAAAACATCTCATTGAGATCAAGGCAGGAGCCTGGATACAGAACAAACAAGCCTTAGCAGCAGTTTTAAGTAGACCTTAACTGAAACATATTTTAGGATTTTAGCACACATTACCTGTCACCCTTCTTAATTATATTTTTTTAAATCAGCCATGTTTTACTGTTGCCTAGGTGGAACTAATGTTTTCACATGTAATTATAAAACGAGAAGCGTTTTTAGTGGCTTTCTGTTCAGGCTTAACATGCCCTTCGACGACAGCAGTGCTGTAATGAACCGCAAATATTAATTTGCGATTGAAAGGCGTCAAAACCATCTGTGTCACATCTTTCCCACAGAACAGCTTGTAATTTCGAGGCAGTGACACTGGCCAGAATTTAGGCAGCCTGGCTGTGGGATTGGAGACTCGTTCCAAACGTGGACCTGACTTTCGCGGGACCGCTAAAGCCCGGCTGTCCACCAGCGGACCTCACCGCTACGTGGGGGAAACGAGACTATGAATATGCACAGATTTCCATGGCAGCACGGCGTTTGCACAAACACGTCGGACACGGATCCGGTTTTGCAAGTTCACCTTTCACGTTCCCCCCTGGTCGAACTAACCCGACATGGTCGTGAGGTGAAATGCACACCTCCCCCACCACCCTGTTTTCAGCTCACGATGAGATTAATGCAGACGTCTGCTGCATGGAATTCTGGGAAGTGAGATGCGAAAACACAAACGCTATCCGCTCTCCCTCAAGAGCATGCTCCTTATTTTTAGAACGTCTATGCGTTTATACTGGCGAGAACGTGTATGCGCGTGTTCACACCAGTGGGAGAGCGTGTTTGTTTTTGTGTGCGTTTACTCAAGTGGGAGAGTGTGTATGTTTGTGCATGTGTGTGTACGTGTTCACACCAGTGGGAGAGTGTGTGCGTGCTTGTGTTCAAAATAGCACACGATCCCTGGCAATGCTTAGAACTGGGGTTACAGCGTTTCATTTCAACACAGTGAAAACTGAGACCATAACGCTGTAACTTGCAGTCCTGGCACAATATTGTGACAGGCACTTACCAAACTGCTGCTAGTGTATAGATCTAGGTTGTTTTATAGAAACCCCTCTGTATCCAGCTCTCATTCTAATGAACTGATGTGAAATATTTTGTTGTTCGTTTATATACCAGTGAAAGAACTTGATAATTCAACTTTGATGACAATTATTTCCTTCATCCATTTTTCCAGTACAGTAACAAATATTACCTGCTATCATTATTATTACTATTATTATATATTAATAACAATATAATCGGTGTCAGCATAATAACGAATAGATATTGTTTTTAAGAGAGCAGTACATTTTACAAGTAAGATGCTTTTTGTATTTGCAGTTTGTAAGAATGAAGTACAAATGAAATGATTGTCATTTTTATCTGGTGAGATTCTGTAAATGTAAGGAAAAAGTAATCTGCAAATAGTGCAGGCGCCATGCAGTGCGTTCAGTCGAGCAAATTCGCTGAATGTGGAGCACTGCACGGGGGAGTCCTGGGGTACCCATGTGTGTGGCACAGATCTGAAAAACGATGTACCCCCCTCCTCGAAAGAAGGGTCAGAGACACTGGGGTCTCCATGGTAACCTGTGAGGTGTTCCTCTAAATGACTCATTTGTGAAGGGCTAGAACACACACCCCTTTGGGTGAAGTGTTCCCAATAACCCCCCCTCTCCCCCCCCCCAAACACACACACACACACACACACACACACATTGAGCTGGCTCCTTTGGACCACTGCCAGGTAATTGTGTTGCCATGGTGTAAAACATGCTGGCTCTCGGTCAGGTTGAATCCCATGACAGGAGCAGAAAAGCCGTCCGTAGTGCCTTTAAGCGCTGCTGGGACCCTGGGGGGTCCAAGCACAGGTGCATTGTGGGAGTTTATATCCTGCCTATCAGCTAAAAAAAAAAAAAAAACACAGATTAAGTATTCTGTGCTATTTCTCTCTTGTATATGTGGTTGCCACGTACAGTGCAATGTTTTAACTGTTGCAAAAGCTAAAATAGCTATTTCCTCCTGTTTGTACAGCACTTGTATGTAATTGTTTACTGTACACCAAACCGCTTCGATTTTTTTAGAAACCCTTGAGACGCCGTTCTGTGGGGGGGGGCGAGGAGGTGGGGGTCATGATCGATCCAATACAGTGGGGACAACAAAAAGTGCCAGGAGGTTAATCGCTGTTCAGTCACAAGTCTCTCTGCGATGGCCGCAGTTACACAAACACCGGGAAGGACATGCACAAGCGAAATTCAGAACTGTACTGCGACCACATCAGCGACCGTCCAGGGGATTCATTAACATTTCCATTTACCTAGGGCCGTCAAAGACAGCTGGACTGGGCTGAACAAATTAACTCTCGATTGGTCTGTTCATTCCGGACGCACAACGGCTCGAACCCAGGGAGCGTGAGGCTGTATGGGATACAGTATAACTACAAGCAGCTGGGAGAGGCTGTGTGCAAGCATGTACGCAGAATTACCCCAGGCAAAATTACCCTGGTCCAAGGGGAAATTCGGTTCAGTCAGCGGGATCTGAAACACTACATCATTCATTTAGACTCGTTTATTTTCCCCACTTATTGTACTCTTTTCCCATTTTCTTCCTCCCCATTACTGGGAGGATAGAGACCCTGAAATACCTGTTTTGCTCCCAAGTCCCTTACCCAAACTCCATCACTAAAAAGCATGTCTTTATCACACATTTTCAGAGGCTGGTATAGGATGGAAAGGATGGTAGTGGGCCAAAAAAAAAGTTAACTTAAAAAAAAAAAATTCTGACCTTACACGGTCAGAAACAAAAGGTCCAGAACATATTGCCCTGAACACCACACATACACATACATGCATGTTGCATACGTGCACAGATACACACAGACACGCTTACGCATGCCTGCATGAACAGACTCTCACATCCATGCATGCACAATATTATCATTCATCGTCTTTTTCTCGCATACACAAACATCCACACTTTCACAACAAGAGACTGCACTCCCCTCTAGATCTGTTTAGTGCAATGAGGTGTTGAGATTGTCCTGATACTCTGGCGAGTTGTCTTTTTCCATATACAATAGAACCAATATAAATTCAAACTAAATTTATAACGATTTGGTTATGCGCATAAACAAATCCTCCGAATATTACATCAATTCTCGTATCTGACTTTCAAGTAACCATCTTCTGCATTCTCATCACGGCACTGACACTTCAGGTTAAAAAAAGGAGCTGTATGTGTCCCTCTAGTGGTCATACGTATAGTTTACTTCAAATCACCTTTGCATTGCACCAAAAAATAATAATATGTTACATAGGCCTACTTATTTCTTCAGCAATACTCTTCATTACAATACTGTACATAAGAAATTATTGTTTCTTTTAAAAATTCTGGGTTCAAAGCTTTTCCATGTGTGTAAATACCAGTCGTTATAAGTTAGTTTTTTTTGTGCTAGGTATTATATGGGCGCTAACAATGTAGAGCAACGTGCCCCTATTGATATCAACAGCGGCTCTCTACGCGAGAACGGTAAATCAGAAGTGTTTAAGAAAGGCTGAGACTGAACTCGTTGTCATTTAAATTACATTCATTTAGACAGCAACATCGATCCAGCTGAGATCAAAGTGGTGTATTGCACAATCGTGCGCAACAAAAAACGGGAGATCAATGGCAAGCCGATTGTGAAAGAACGGTTGTCATGCACACAATGCCAAAGGAGCAGACAGCGCATGTCAAATGCGGGGGATCGTGGATCCTTCCCATGATTCAACGGACTTCGGCACGGTAAATAATGTAAAACACGTAGGCCTAATGTTAAAGCGTTTCTCTGAGGCACTGTCAAAATAAACATCTGCTTCTGTAAATATTTGACGACTGGAACTTTATTATTATTATTTGGAAATATGTTGCTATTAAAAACACTGCATATTAAAAAAAGAAATGGGTCTGTGTTCTTCTCTGAACTGCATGGTACAGAAAAACAGCTACAGTAAACAGAAATGTTGCGGGTTTGATTGTGTGGCATGTGTATAAATTAATTGGTTCTAACACAGAAGACAGGAGATTAAAAAGGTCTCCAGGCAACCGCAGCAACATTTTAGTCCTGTGACTCACTGCAGACACGACAGTCTTACAAGAGAACCTATGAGCCAGACCTTGATAAGACAACCTCAGACTACCCTCAGTATACAGGCGATATTAACGTAGCCTATAAAAATCTGAAACTGGGTATGGTGGTTAAAACGTCATACTGTAGGCTACACTGAGAGATCACCAGATTTGTTGCCGTCGTCACGTGGAACCAGAACAAACCAAGCTAGAAACGGAATAGAAATTAAACGCAGAGGAATCATGTTTTCACAGGGGGAAATGAGCCGAAGTAGCCCGCTCATGGCTGCCACAGCGGTGCGACTTAAACCCGCACCTGACGCAGATGCGCGTGCGGTAGCTACACTCCCGCTGGACAGTGGCTTTGATCAGGGTGACGGCACGGCCTGCGCAGCGCTCTTACCATTCGCACGGTAAACAAACCGGAGGACTCCACAATCCTGTCAGGGGCAAAGTGACTGGTTTGGTCGGGGTGGGCCAACGACCTGCAAGTCACTATCCCGGCAGCACGCACTTCAATTATTACGCAAGAACATGATGCAATGGAGGCTTTCCCGCCCGTGTCCATTCAGGTCATTGATTGGTTCTGTTCACAAAGGTGAATCGCACGACGCTCGGTGTAATGTAGCAACAGTGCACAGTCGTATCATAACCTAGTCCCAGATGCACCACCCCACCCCTTTGAATTGAACATTTCACATCCTTTTCTTTGGACTTTCTACTTACCAGCTAGTTTTATTAGATCCCTCATTACAATCCATTACCATCCATTCCACCCTTAGTTTAAACCGGGCCGGCCAGCGAAGGAAGGGCACTCCCTCTCTAGCCAGGTCCCTTCTGAGATTTCTTCCCATTGGGGAGTTTTTTCTTGCCACTGTTGAGTTTTTCTTCATACCGGGGAGTTTTTACCTCGTTTTGCTGGTTGGGGGCCTGGCTTTTTGCTCAATTTTCCTTCTGTTTCTCTGTGCAGCGTCTGTGTGACAGTTCTCTGTAAAAAGCGCTATACAAAATAAAATTGAATTGAATTAAACGACACCTCAATCTTATCCAGTAAGGGCTGGTGTGGGTGCAGCCTTTTGGTCCAACCAAGCAGTAACACACCTGATTCTAATCAAGATCCATAGCAAGGACTCTAGTGGGTGATTAGTATATCAGGTGTGTAACTGCTTGGTTTGAACAGAACCCTACACCCACACCAGCCCTTTCTGGATTAGACTGAGGACCCCTGAACTACACACTAACGTAATAAGGCAAGGCAAGACTTATCTAGATGAGTAACCCTTTTCGATTACTTGAGCTCGAAGGAGAAAACCAGGAAGGCGGCTTGTGTGTGTGTGTATCTATGGTAACATATTTGAGTGTGAGCCTTCATTATTCTCAGGGTATCGCTGCATTAGCCTCTGACCACACACTGGGGCTGCATTCAGATCCAAATTAACACGCTCCCTTCCCTTGCTCACTTCCCTCGAGGGAGCCATCGTGTGACACAATTTTCTATGTGTAGCAAGAACACTTAAAAAGGTGATCTGTGGTGTTGCATTTTGGAAATGCAACATCATAGAGTTGAAATGTGACCGCCCACTTTTTCCATGTGGAGCATTGCATTATCTTATTCTTGCTGGAAGCTTGCATTTTATACCCTTGGTGGAATGGAGGATAAACAAGGGAGCGAGGGAATATAATTACTCCCTCCCCTTTCTTAAATTGGAAGCACACGCGGTGTGGCTGCCATATTCCATCCTGGCATTTTGGGGATTCCTCCCTTGAAGCAAGGGAAAGGAACGACAGGAAGAAAGGATACACTGCAAATCTGTGCGGTCTGTACAATGTGAAATAGTCACTGTGCCTATGTGAATCTACTACCACTACTACTACTACAAATAATATCACTTATTTTGAACATACTTCTGAGACCAGAGGTGTAAAATCCAGGTTCAGAAAGTAAACGTCGTCCACAGTATTTTGTTCCAATCACCTGGATTTGCGAATTAGCACAATTCTTCAGCCAGGAGGCAGAACTAATTTGTGAAATCGGCTGGCTTTTACTTTTACACCTCTGCTTGAGACTAACACACTTTTTGTTTTTCCCCACTCAAGTAATGAACTCAAATCTGGTCCTTGCAACCTAATACAGCCCCGGTTTTTTCTCCCAGGTAATGAGCTGAACAATTAGTGCTACTGATTGGCCAGACTGTCTTCACACCTGACTCACAGGTAGAGGGAAGGTGAAAAACCAGCAGTTCCCGGCCTTCGAAGACTCTGATTCGAGTTACAGGGACTTAAGTCGTTTTAGAAGAGCATCTGCCAAGTGATTGTAATGTAGTAACTACTATAACAAGACGACAACAATGCAGAAAAATAACCATGGAACTTTTTCCCAACATTGAGCATTTTAAGGTGCACATGCACACTACACACATCTACTTGGACATTTTTCTGTTTTTGCACAATGATCTCCGGCTGCTGTTCATGAACACGGTATTTGGTGAAACATTGCCATCTTGTGGTAGATCCTATTACTCAACTGCAGTTAAATTATATTCTGGAATTTCGTGATTTTTTCCATGCCCACTCGAGAGCACCACACAGGTCCTGCAGATTTATTTGGCCACACATTCGTGCCGCGACCCTCCCGTTCCCCCTCATCCCAACGGTGCTCTATTGGATTGAGATGTAGGGACTGTCCAGGCCATTGGAGTAAACTAAAGTCACTGTCATGTTCATGGAACCAGATTGAGATGATGCGACCCTGGACATAACCATTTTAAAAAGGGTAGCCACCAAGTCTGGCAATAACAATCGTACGACGTTGCTTAGATCACACGTTTTGCCCATTCTGTTTGGTCCAAGAACAAATAAACCTCCCCACCATGTCTGCATACTTTATATATGGAGTTGCAGCCACAAGTTTCTGTGTTTTGAGGGGCATTTGCGTTAATGAGCAGGTGTACCCAATAAAGCTGCCAGAGTGGCGTGTGTGTGTGTGTGTGCGTATGCATGCACGTATATCATTTATTGACCACCCTCACGATTGGCCAGCCAAAAAATTGACTTCTTGTCTCTTGCATCATCTCTGAACTTACCATTCAATACCCTCAGGTCTCCCGACATCCCGTGGCGCCGGGAACATGGCGGTGACCGTCTCCTCTGCACTTGAACGATGTCTGACTTAAGTCTCCTGGCCATAAACCAGGAAAGCACTCTGCTGCACTGCGGTCAACGGTATCTAATATGAAGAGACCGCTTTAAATAAGTCTGGTGTCCCAGGGTTAGGCTTTCATCGAGCCAGGAAGGTCAGAGGTCACAGAATACTAGAACTGACCTCTCGTGAATCCTTTGCACTTCCTGACGCCCATAAATGGGGCTTAATGCTGCCGCCGACGCTGCTGGCTTCCAGGCCATTGCTGAGAAGCAAGAAGAGCAGCCCAGAATCCTGAGGGGGGACAGAGGGAGGGTGAGGACGGACGGAGGGAGGGTGAGGACGGAGGGAGGGGAAATAAAAGACAGAAAGCACAGGACCCAGTGCAGGTTTGTTCCGTTTGTCTTTTTAATCACTGAAACAGATGAAGCTTTCTCCTCGAAACGTTTCAGCTCCGTCCCTGAATGTCCGAAGGTGGCTCTCTCTCTCTCTCTCTCCCCCTCTCGCTCTCTCCGTCTCCGCCATGACACATCGAAAGCCTCGGCGCGTTTGTTCACAAGGTTCTGTGTTTTTTTTTTGTTTTTTTTCTCTCTCTGGTTTAAAGTAATAAAAATAAATATCTGCAGGAGGACGTAGATATACTTCTGTTTTCACAAGTCCCCCCCCAAACCGGCTCCTCAGGTCCCCAGGGTTGGTGGCAGCAATGTGATGTAGTTAACAATAGGATGGCTCTCGGCCTCTTCTAGCAATACATAGAATATAACAAAAAAAAAAAGTTTTGCCAAGATTCAATCTAAGCACAATGCTCCTCTGTCCTTAAGTAATGCATTTAGCCATGACTTTCGTATTCTCTGTGCACTTTTGGCGGTTGCTGATATTATGAAAAAGGTGTTGTTCTTTTAGGATTGACCTGTGCTGCGTTTACCTGGAGGCCGAGATGAAGCATGAAGCGGCGTGAGGCGTAATCGGCCGTATTCCACAGAGCCTGTTGAATCCAGTTCAAAGCGCCCTATGAGCTCACAGGTACTGACCCGGTACACCCCGGCTCCACGACTTCACACCTGAAGCTACCGCATACTATCATACGGCCAATACTGTTGGGTCTGAGAAAGGATCGCAGCGCACATCACGTAACGATCCCCACCTTCGGTGTAGAAAAAAAACAATGTGAAAGGCTGTAGCCGGCCGTAGACCCTGCAGATACGGTAAGCTTCCGGTCGGGACGGCGCGCTGCAGTTTCGACCCAACGTCGTTTAATGGGTAAGGTGCTTTGCGAACGTTTGCCGAAATGTGCAGGCTCCACAGACGTCCCCTGGGTCCGCGGGATCCCCCCCCCAAAGATGCGCGGGTGAGCCCGCAGCCACAACTCGCCACCGCAACCCTAAACCGCTTTTTAAGTCTTTGGTACGACTGGGCTGAGGTTTGAACCAGCAACCTTCTGGTATCGTTAGCGGCTAGCCACCGCTTAACCAACGGTGGGAAACTGTTATGTTACAATTCTAGGTATGATTTCGGACAGCGCTACAGTTATGAGCGTCGATACGCTTCGGCTCCTACGTGAACCATATTGAAATCATGCGTACTCAATATTGCCGCGAGATATCCATAGCTAATCTTACTTTTGTCCACAACCAAGTGAGCTAATGCAACCGTCATAATATCAAAAACATCTTCACAATATTTAGAAAAAGCAAAAAAAAAAAAAAAAAAAAAAAAGTTAAAAAAAATGTATATGCCCAAAAACAACATCTGTACCATGACAACAAGATACATAACAGCAAAGTAATTTGACAAGTTATTAAAAAAATAGATCTTCCTGCCCGCAACCGAAAAGGAATGGAAGGAGACGGGAAAGAGTCGCGATCCAGTTCCCATGGCAACACTGGTCCAATGGGCACGGTCTACAGAGCGGCACCTGCACAAGGGTCCCGCCCACGCTCTGTCCCGTCTCCGCCTCCATCCTCCCGCATTGGGACCGTTTGTTCTGGGTTTTTTTTTTCTATTTATTTTTTTATAGATTTTTACTAGATTCATACAGTATTCCAGAACTAATGTTACAAATAATACAATACATTAAAAAAAAAAAAGTTCTTGCAAAGTTCACAACATCATACTTGTGGGCATTTGTTTTTTTTTTTTGTTTTTTTTACTTTTTGCATTCAGACATTTCTGCATATGTAAGAGAAAATAAAAAAACAAACCAACGAAAACAAAAAAAAACAAGAGGTCTCCTTCCAGCGTGACGTCAAATTTCTTGGTCAGTCTGGACCCTAGAGCACCATGGGAACTGATGAAAACACCAATAGGATTTTAGATGTGCCCTCTCTCTGGCTCCTCCTCCCGAAGAGCGACGGGCGCACCCCCGTCTCGCCAGCCGAGTTTTCGGAGCCGCCTGCGGGCCACCCCGCCCCCCTCCGCCACTGTGTGTGGATGCATATTCCATCTGACCCCGCCCCCCCCCCCCGCCCCCCGCCCCCCGCCCTCTCCCCACTCAGTTTGTCGTCAAGTAGATAATGGTAGCTCAGTGCTGAATTTTCTTCTAGGTTTGCATGACTTACTCATCATTTTCCGTTTTTTTGTTCATTCGGAAAAAATGATCTTCAGTAAGGGTTTCAGGTAGGTTTGTGTGTCGCATTCAACTTTCTTATTTCTCGTTCCGTTAAACTCTGTGATAGTTTGCGTTTTTTTCCTCCCCTTTAATCTCCCCAAGGCGTGCGTGTGTCACAGAGCCCTTTCGGCAAGGCTACTCATATTCCAGGAACTGTTTGTGATAGAACAACAGATACCTGTCGAGAGAAGAACAGAGGGAGGAGTCAGACCCGTCAAGCTACTTCGGCGGCAACTGCAGTCACGCAACACTCCGACATCACTTCCTGAAGACGCGCCAAACGGTCGTTGCTTAAAAACGTAGCGATTCAAATTCAGCCCGTTGACTGTTACAATGTTTTCAAAGCGATATGCACGTGTGACTTATTACTGGTTGTACATTGGTGCAATTGGAACTGAGCGTCCCTATTGGAGAAAAAGATTATACTGCTTGTCTGCAGGTATTATTCAGCTAAATCCCGTTATCTTGACTGCCCTTATAATGAGTACAGAGATTAACTGCCACATTTCTGTTGCTCTCGTTCTAGAAGCAACCAAGATGGATGCTTTCAGCTTGAATTAAATTACTCCGGAAAATGGAATGTTGTAATTAAAACTCAACTTGTCAGATAAACTAGACGTTTAGGAAAATTTTTTACAGGCAGTGATCATATATTGGCCACGTGACCCCTATACCTATTTGAACTAGAAAATAAGAAGCACAGTTTGACAAGGTTCTGACTAATGTCGCATATTTTAAGAAAAACTAATCCATATGCACGGCATACCTCTCTTGCCTGACCGTGTATTTTATTCTATCGGCATTCCGTGCCTTTAACTGGGCTTGAAGGTATGTAACATTGAAACATCGGTTAAATAAAACGGATAGTTAAACTACAGGTGGTGCGACTTCCTGTCCTTATTTAATGTTCACCTGCTAGCAGTAGTGCTACTTCCTGTTCTGCGCACATGCCCTTGTGCGTCACTGCTTTTACAACAGGTACTTCCTGTATCAGGCTTTGATGGTACTGTAACACTCTGGATAAGAGCACCGGCAAAATATACAAGTAAATAATTTATATGTAAAAAAATCATAATCATAAGAAACTGATGCTTAAAAATGGTGCGCACCCTTCGCTGTCCAGCACGTCCGTGATGCTGGCCTTGGTGATGATGGCGTCGTCGCACTTGAACCACTGGTCTTTGTGCTGGCGGATGAAGCTGGTGTAGTGGCCGCTCTCCAGCGTCCCCTGGTGGTTCACCACGGCGAACAGGGAGTACCTGAGGGGCAGACCCCGGCGAGGAATTCAGTCCCGCCACCAACACGGACGCCCCGCCCCCCACCCCCGCGCGCGAGCTTTCGAAAAACGCGAGTCAGGACGTGAAGCTGGGGTGACATCACCATGCCAGCTTCGACCGCACCGCCATTGTAACGCCATGCAATCAGGCACGGTTCATAAAAAGCGACGCCCACCCCCCCCCCCCCCCCAGAAGTTCCTGATTGGTCCGTTCTCAGTCGGGGGGCGGTGCTTACTTGTTGTCGTTGTTTAGGGCGTCCACTGGCTGCAGGTACTGGCCGTTGACTCGGCTCTCTTTACTGTGAGAGAGAAGGGAAGAAGACGGGGCACTTAAACACACTCTGCTTAAAAAGGCTACACCACACAGCCCCCCCAATCCTCCATTTAGAGAACAACCTTCAAACCAGACCGGGGTCAATCACCCCCAAACTCCGCCTTTGCCCCTGTAATCACGCCCTGAAATTAGCCCGCAGGATTTTATTTTCCAACAAACAGGAGAACCTTAACACCAGCATTGATCTTTTCGCTCGCTCGATCGATTTATATCGTTCCGCGTTTATTGGCCTTTACAGGCAGTTCTTCACAGTGAACATTTCCCAGAGGGAAACAGAAAGACTCGATTAGCGTCTGAGCGTGCGGAAAACTTGTAAAACCAAGGTGATCAAGCTGGGAAATGATGGAACGCAGAGGAGAGTTTCTCATTTAGACACGCAGCACAAATGTAGAGGGGAAAATCCGTCATTTCGGAGCGCGACGGGACGGAGAAGCCGCTAACGTGCTCCCGCTGAATGATGGCTGGATCGATAGGCAGGGCCCTTGTCCTGACAGTTTAACGAGCCGGTCCGGCGGACGGGGGCATGTTCAGCACAGGCCACTTGATTCAGCGCTCAATAAAAGCATAAAACACCGGAGCTGGGGGCCACGCTGTAGGGTGCAGCTCTTACAGGGTACGACAGGGCGCTGTCAGTAATGGGGCACACATTGTTTAACAGGGAGAGGGGGGTATCTGGTTTAAGGGGGCAGTGGGGTATCAGTGTTGGATTTGGGGGGGGGCTCAGCACTCACCTGGAGGCCATGAAGGGGGTCATGTCTAGCTCAAGAGGGAAGGACACGTACGTGGTGATCTTCCTCCTCAACTTGGCCGAGTGTTCAAACCGCTGGCAGAGAGAGAGAGGGGGGGAGAGGGCGAGAGGGAGAGAGAATGAAGAGGAGGGCAAAGGGAGAAATATAGAGGGAAGAAGGGAAATAATGAGGAAGGAAAGCACAGGGGGACAGGGTGCGATTGAGGGAGGAGAGGGGGAATGTGTGAAGTGGGTCCAAGCGGGAGAGAGAAATTAACAGTTGGGAGATAAATTAAATAAATAAATGACAATTAATTCACTTATTTTGTGGCCTGCAGTGAAACTGTGTTCATTACTGCCTCCTCTGCCCAAGTAAAAAAACAAACAAATAAGCAAGTAAAAATTATTATCATTCGTATAAAATCTCAACGTCGTGAAGAGAAGGCTACTGCAGTACGAGCTCTCTGCAGAGTGTATGCATCTGAGCCGTAAAAGTACATCTGATCAAATTATCGATCTGGACCCTCGATTTAACCGCCTTTTTCAAACGTCAACACTTCACCAGACAGAGCGCACTCGAACTACAGAGACATGCAGAGATTGCGCTGGAGAGCCCAGGTCACAGTGTCCCTGCGCAAAGCCATGGTCC
>CM056387.1:34094272-34166460 GCA_029718625.1 Synaphobranchus kaupii
TGGTTAGTATGGCTTGGAAGCACAAGGGCAAGTGAGGCAGACATTCCTGTGGAGGAACATGATACTGGAGGTATGAAAGAGTGTGTGCGCGTGTGTGTACGCCCACACATGTTTCCTACTCTCTTACTGTCTGAGATTACCTCTGGAGCCTGTGTGTCTGTGGGTGTGTGTGTGCATGCATGTGCATATCTGCATGCGTGTGTCTGTGTGTGCGTGCGCGCATGGCCACATGTTTCCTTCCCTTTAGCTGTCTGAGATTACCTCGGGTGCCTGTGTGTCTGTGTGCGTGTGTGTATGTCTGCGTGAGTGTGTGTGTGAGAGAGTATGTGCTTGTGTGTCTGTGTGAGTTTGTGTCTGTCTTTGCGTGTATGTCTGTGTGTGTGTGTGTGTGTGTGTGTGTGTGTGTGTGAGAGAGAGAGAGAGTATGTGTGTGTGATTGTGTGTCAGACGAAGACATAAACAAGATGCTAAAAACAGCTGGAATGCCAAACTGCCCTCAGCTGCAGCACCCAGAAACAGTGCAGCACTGTAACCAGACACCGACCGTCAGTACTGCGGCACACTGGGGTCTGTTAGGCTTTAAGGAGCAGGTCAGTACTGCGACACACTGGGGTCTGTTAGGCTTTAAGGAGCAGGTCAGTACTGCGGCACACTGGGGTCTGTTAGGCTTTAAGGAGCAGGTCAGTACTGCGGCACACTGGGGTCTGTTAGGCTTTAAGGAGCAGGTCAGTACTGCGGCACACTGGGGTCTGTTAGGCTTTAAGGAGCAGGTCAGTACTGCGGCACACTGGGGTCAGTTAGGCTTTAAGGAGCAGGTCAGTACTGTGGCACACTGGGGTCTGTTAGGCTTTAAGGAGCAGGTCAGTACTGTGGCACACTGAGGTCCGTTAGGCTTTAAGGAGCAGGTCAGTACTGCAGCACACTGGGGTCTGTTAGGCTTTAAGGAGCAGGTCAGTACTGCAGCACACTGGGGTCTGTTAGGCTTTAAGGAGCAGGTCAGTACTGCCACACACTGGGGTCTGTTAGGCTTTAAGGAGCAGGTCAGTACTGCAGCACACTGGGGTCTGTTAGGCTTTAAGGAGCAGGTCAGTACTGCCGCACACTGGGGTCAGTTAGGCTTTAAGGAGCAGGTCAGTACTGCCACACACTGGGGTCAGTTAGGCTTTAAGGAGCAGGTCAGTACTGCAGCACACTGGGGTCAGTTAGGCTTTAAGGAGCAGGTCAGTACTGCCACACACTGGGGTCAGTTAGGCTTTAAGGAGCAGGTCAGTACTGCAGCACACTGGGGTCAGTTAGGCTTTAAGGAGCAGGTCAGTACTGCAGCACACTGGGGTCTGTTAGGCTTTAAGGAGCAGGTCAGTACTGTGGCACACTGGGGTCTGTTAGGCTTTAAGGAGCAGGTCAGTACTGCGACACACTGGGGTCTGTTAGGCTTTAAGGAGCAGGTCAGTACTGCTCACCAAATTCCCCTGACGGAATCACTACCACTGCCACCCTCCTCTTCCTCCCCCAGTGACTACGCATACGGAGAACTCTCTGCTCCCAGCAGAAATAATTATGTAAAAACAATTCTCATCATCATAACAGTCCTCCCAGGAACGACAGCGCTTACGAGTGTCCTGTTACTTTATATTCCATTACATGGAGGCATTTAGCAGACATTTCTATCTATAGTGGCTTATAAAAGTGCGCTCAAAGGTTAAAGCGATGAGCAGAGCCCCTGCCAAGTCATCAGAGCCACGACTGAGAGGAGCAGTGACCCGTGTATCAGCAGAGTAATCATCATCATCATCATCTTCATCATCCTCCTCCTCCTCCACTGCCTCATGGTCGGGGAAGGCGTTCAGGACGGCTGGCGGGGACCGGTGTTCATGACACTGGGGGGTGGTGTTCAGGACATGAGGGGCGAGCTCTGACGAGAGCTGGACGCTCGGACCAGGGGTGGATGAATAAGCGATGTCAACGCGGTTTGAGCGACGCGGAAGAGTTACCGGACAGAACGCGCCACGGAGAGAGAGCTGGAGACGCGAAAGAACGTTCCGTAGCCCGTCTCGCAAGGAAGGCTGCCATTTTCTGGGTTTTGGTTCAAAAGGTTTGGTACCCGCGGTGTCCTAAAACCTTATTGGCTTTTGGGGGAGGGGGACTGCCGTTGCCGTGTGCGAAAAGGCGGACTGCAGGCGTGCACGAAAAATGCAGCTCTTGGGCTGGAGGGCAGCAGGTTATGGTAAAGATCCATTGGTGGGTCATCAAGGATTCGGTTAGCTCTTTCTGCAGCCGGACTTTGTGACCGATGGCAGCCAGGTTGACGGGGGGCGGTGTTCAGGACGGGGGGGTGGCGGCGTTCAGGATGTTCTGTCCGCACACTCATGCAGGCTGGCAGCACTAACCAGGACCGGCAGTTTTCACAGCGTCTATTTTTAAGCTCCGAATGTAGTCCACCCACACTGAGCTCAACACCCAGCCACCGTCTGGACTGAAAAGACCACGTTTCCCATGATTACAGACACGACGTTCAGAAGAGGAGTCACTCCAACAGTACCTGCGTTACTAATCTCTGCTCCTCACCTGCTCCACGAGGGAGGACAGGATAGACATGGAAAGACGTGAAGACGAAGAGAAAGAGTGAGAGACGAAGAGAAAGAGTGAGGGATGAAGAGCGAAAAGAAAGCCAGTGGGAGACGGAGACGAGGGAGAAAAGAGACAGAAAGCAAATGAGGGCGAGAGAAAGACAGGAAGACAGAGTCACTCTCCGCCCGCATCAAAGCCTACCAAGAGCATGAGTCTGCTATGACTCAGCGAGAGAAAGAGAAAGAGGAAAAAAAGAAAGAGACAGAAAAACAGAGAGAATGAGAGTGAAGTGCAGGAACCTTAGTACCCAAAGGGCCTGATTTAGTACCCAAAGACCTTTAGCATGTGTGAAACATTTTAGCGCACGCAAACCTAATAACACAACCAATGATAATGTCATGATATTGGTTTTGCGTGCGCTAAAAAGTTTTACATACGCTAAAGGTCTTAGTAAATCAGGCCCATAATGTCCCAGAAACAGAGCCTATCTTTAACTTATCCCTGCTATACCTTCTGCCAACTGAGGGACAAGCGCTAATGCGAGCGCACACACACAGACACAGACACAGACACAGACACAGACACAGACACAGACACAGACACAGACACAGACACACACACACACACACACACACACACACACACACACACACACACACCTCTGCCTCAGATACTGGTAATTACAGACAACAAATAAACAGTCTCACAAGCACGCACACACAAACGCTTTTCTCCCCACACCCACACACACCCTCACAAACGCTGTTCTCTCCACACACCACCAGGCCCACAGAGACCAGAGCTGCCGCAAGCTCACCAGTCAAAAGAGAGAGTCTGAGCGACAAGGACAACAATGAGGACGACGGTCGCGACGACGCCGACGCCGCGATGCGTAAACGCCTTCGCTGAGAGACCCGCGGGGTCCTCGCGCTGGGGGAATTCTGGGACACGGACCCTCGGTCCAGGTGCTCGTAACTCTCGATCTGGGATGCTGGCACACATTCATACCGTCATCCTTCATCCGTTTCGACAGCTTTATGTTCGAGCGAAGCGCCTCGCTCTCGCGCCGGTATTCAAACCCGCAGCCTCCGACCCGAATCTAGGTCCCTGAACAGCGCTCTGGAATGCGAGAGCGGGGAACAGGCAAACTGATGAGTGTACAGTGACTGAGGTGTGTGTGTACGCCTGTCAAGAGCGTGTGAGAGAAAGCGAGAGAGAGAGAGAGAGTGTGAGAGGTAGAAAGAGAAAGAGAGATGGGGGAGAGAAAAGAACAGAGAGGAGAATGAGAGAAAGGACTAGGGAAAGGAGACTGGGGGGAAAAAAGGCCTGAGAAAGAAGGAAGAGTGTGTGAGAGAGAGAAAGAATGTGAGAGAAAGAAAGAGTTAGAGAAAGAGAGTTAGAGAGAGAGAGAGAGAGAGAGAGATAGTTAGAAAGAGAAAGGGTGTGGTAGAGAGAGAGAGAGAGAGGTGGACTGACAGGACAACCAAGGGAAACTAAGGGGGGGGAAAAAGCACTGCCCTACACACCGGCCTGTGGCTCCAAACACACACACCTTTCTCCAGGGCAATCTGCTTAAACTCTGCGTGGCTCTGCAGTGCGGCGAGTCCCTGCCAACAGCCTGCCATCATAACCGCCAAGCCCCGCCCTCCATTAGAAATACAGCACTGTTCCTCTGCTTCTTCCCCCATCCGCCGAGTCAGCAGCCTGCCCGATGGGTTTAACACCCCCCCCCCCCCCCGTCAAGCCCCGTATCGATCGCGGGGGGGCGGGATATCGATGAAGAGCCTCTGCCAGATTACCTCCTCTTCCTCCGCCGCTCGCTCTCCCAAAGTCACTTAAAGCGTACCTGACGAGAGCTGGATGCTGGGACCGGGGGTCGATGGATAAGCGATGTCGGTGCAGTTTGAACGTCGCAGGGCGGTTACTGGACAGAACGCGTCGCGGAGAGAGAGCTTGAGACGCGAAAGAACGTCCCGTAGTCTGTCTCGCAAAGAAGGCTGCCATTTTCTGGCTTCCGGTTGAAAAGGTTTGGTCCGGTGTCCGAAAACCTTAATGACTTTTGGGGGAGGGACACCGCCATGCGCTAACAGGCGTACTGGCATGCACGCAAAATGCAGCTCTTGGGGGTTATGGGAAAAATCCATCTTGGGGGTTATGGTAAAGATCCATCTTGGGGGTTATGGTAAAGATCCATCTTGGGGGTTATGGTAAAGATCCATCTTGGGGGTTATGGTAAAGATCCATTTTGGGGGTTATGGTAAAGATCCATCTTGGGGGTTATGGTAAAGATCCATTTTGGGGGTTATGGTAAAGATCCATCTTGGGGGTTATGGTAAAGATCCATTTTGGGGGTTATGGTAAAGATCCATCTTGGGGGTTATGGTAAAGATCCATCTGTGGGTCATCTGGGATTCGGGTAGCTCTTTCTGCAGCCGGACTGTGTGACCAATGACGGCCATTTATGCAAATCCAGCCCCACGCCCGGAATTCACAGATGCAAATACCAGGTGCACATGCAAAAATGGATCGGTTCTTAAATTACGGCCATTTAGCACATGCTGTTATCCAGAGAAACTTGAATAACTTTTGCATTTTTTATATACATTTATACAGCTGGGATTTTACTGAAGTAATATCGAGCAATCGAGCTGGGATGTCATCAAGACACAGGGCAAAACAACAAACAAAAAAAAAACCTCTTACATAAGGAATGAGTCACGAATGTGCCATTTCGCATTTAATCAGCCGCCAAGGCACGGAAACACACGAGCACAGGAATAAAGAAACTGAGAATTACAAATAGCCGCGACCCCTTCTCCTTCTCCCTCCCCCTCCCCCTCCCCCTCCCCCTCCCCCTCCCCCTAACCGTCCCGTCCCCACCCCACCCCACCCCACCCCACCCCGCCCCGGCTTCACTTCCACTCTTAATTACGCCGCCACTCTAGCGGAGACGCTCGGCCCCACCCCCGGAGGGTGACTCATGCGGTTCTCCCGCTCTCCAGGTACGAGTGTCAGAGCGCCGCTCGTTCCCTCGCCTGACCCTGACCCCGCCCCTCCCCGTTCCCACAGCCCGCCTTTTTTAATATCTCTCGCGCGCATCCCCAGATAGACTAACGGCACAAAACGAGTCTCCTTCCCGGCAGCGCTGGATGATAAAGGTCCCTGCCGCATTAGCGGGGCAAGGGTAGCGGCACGCACTCCAGAACACGGCGGTTTCAGAGGAAACTAACGGCGCTCCTGGAGAACATGTTTGGAAACGTAACAAAATGGGACGGGAAAAAGAGGGTGGGGAGACGAGGCTCCTGGCGCAGCTCCCAACAGCATCATACACATGAGCACCACACACACACACACACACACACACACACACACACACACACACACACACACACACACACACACACACACTCCCTCAGCGTCTCACTGACTCACTATGAGAAAGGAAAAGCACTGGTGGAGGGGAAACGGAGAGAGACAGAGAGGAGATGGGCTGAGGACGGTTAAGTATCGGGTTAAGACTAAAGGAAGAATTACTTCCTAAAAGAAGAGGACAGATAGCGACAGGTGAAAATAACTGACAGCTGCTAACTATGAGGAGACTGTACTGGAGCAGGAGACTGAGAAACAGGAGGAGGAGAGGGAGAGAGGAGGCAGCAGGGAAAGAAAGGGAGGAGAGGGGGAGAGGAGGCAGCAGGGAAACGGGGGAAAGGAGGATAAAGGAAGAACAAACTGACAGACGTAGAGAATTCAGATGAAGCAGCCTGTCTGTGCCGTGCACTAAAATCACTGGGATCTGCTGCTAACTGTGACAAGGCCCTGATATAGAGACAGAGAAAGTGTGTGTGTGTGTGTGTGTGTGTGTGTGTGTGTGTGTGCGCGTGTGTGTGAGAGAGACAGAGAGAGAAAGATCTCGATGCCAACCGCAATGTCAGCTACATTGTATACTGTACATGCAAACACTTGTACTTGAAACACACAGGCAGTTTTGCATACTTCCAGGAAGGAGACGAGTGGAGGAAAGGAGGTGAGGAGTGAAGAATATTGGGATGCACCCAGTGTGCGAGAGAGAGAGATCCAGAGAGTGTGTGAGAGACAGACAGACAGAGAGAGAGAGAGAGAGAGAGAGAGAAAGTGGCTGAAGGAGAGAGAGAGAGAGAAAGTGGCTGAAGGAGAGTGAGAGCAAGAAACAGAGAACTGAAAGAGGAAAGAGACAGATAGTGGGTGAGTGTTACAATTGCAGCTATGGTACCGCAGACCTCTGTGTGTGCGCGTGCGTGCGTGCATGCGTGCGTGTCTATTCCTCTCCCCCTTTCTTTTTCCTCTCCCCTTTCCCATCATGCGCTGTGGGCTGAATGAGTGGCTCGTTCCTCCCTCCCATGCTGTGACCACACACACCCTGACGTGCGTCTGTCTGTCTGTTTGTCATCACGCAAGGGACGTCCCTTCTGCAAGGGACGTCACGCGCGTTTACTCTGCACCAAACAAAGGAAAGACACATACATACATACAGTCAAGCCGGAAAGTCTGCACACCCCTTTCACCTTCTCCACGTTTTTTTACGTTACAGACATATTCTACTATAGATTGAGTTAATTTTTTGTCTCAAAATTCTACACAAAATAGCCCATAATGACAAAGTGAAAACAGGTTTTTAGACATTTGTGCTAATTTATTAAAAATCTAAATGTAAAATATCATATGTACACCCAAAAGTGAGCTGAGGTGCATTTTGTTTCCAGTGATACTGCTTGAGATGTTTCTACAACTTAATTGGAGTCCACCTGTGATAAATTCAATTGATTGGACATGATTGGGGATTGCCAACACCTGCCTATATAAGGTCCCACAGTTGACAGTGCATGTCAGAACAAACTCCAAGCCATGGGGTCAAAGGAATTATCTGCAGACCTCAGAAACAGGATTGTGTCAAGGCATAGATCTGGAGAAGGGTACGGAAAAATCTCTGCAGCTTTACAGGTCCCAAAGAGCACAGTGGCCACCATCATTCATAAATGAAAGAAGTTTGGAACCACCAAGAATCTTTCTAGACCTGGCTGCCCGGCCAAACTGAGCAATCGGGGAAGACGGGCCTTGGCCAGGGAGGTGAGCAGGAACCTGAGGGTCACTCTGACAGAGCTCCAGCGTATCCTTGTGGAGATGGGAGAACCTTTCAGAAGATCAACCATCCAGGCAGCACCCCACCAATCAGGCCTTTATGGTAGAGTGGCCAGACGGAAGCCCCTCCTTAGTAAAAGGCACATCACAGCCCGCTTGGAGTTTGCCAAAAGGCACCTAGAGGACTCTCAAACCATGAGAATCAAGATTCTCTGGTCTGATGAAACCAAAATTTAACTTTTTGGCCTGAATACCAAGCGTCACATCTGGAGGAAACCAGGCACCACTCATCACCTGGCTAATACCATCCCTACAGTGAAGCATGGCGGTGGCAGCATCATGATGTGGGGATGTTTTTCAGCAGCGGGAACGGGGCGACTAGTCCTGATAGAGGGAAAGATGAATGCAGTTAAGTACACCGAGATCCTTGAAGAAAACCTGCTCCAGAGCGCTCTGGACCTCAGACTGGGGCGAAGGTTTACCTTCCAACATGACAACGACCCGAAACACACAGCCAAGAGAACAAAGGAGTGGCTTCGGAGAAAGTCTGTGGATATCCTTGAGTGGCCCAGCCAGAGCCCAGACCTGAATCCAATTGAACATCTGTGGAAAGAGCTGAAAATGGCTGTGTACCGACGCTCCCCATCCAACCTGATGGAGCTTGCAAGGATATGCCAAGAGGAATGGGCAAAAATGTCCAGAAACAAGTGTGCCAAGCTCTTAGCTTCTTTGCCAAGATGCCTTGAAGCTGTAATCGCTGCCAAAGGTGCAGCAACCAAGTATTAGGCTAATGGTGTGTACAGATATGTAACCCCTAAATAACCTATTTTTGTCAGTAAAATAAAACTGCATATTTTCTAAAAACCTGTTTTCACTTCGTCATTATTGGCTATTGTGTGTAGATGTTTGAGGCAAAAAATGAACTCAATCTATTGTAGTATAAGTCTGTAACGTAATAAAACGTGGAGAAGGTGAAAGGGGTGTGCAGACTTTCCGGCTTGACTGTACATACATACTCCGCTCCTTACACTCACTTCCTCAGTCGCACACGTGCGTTTAAACACGGTCGCTCCCCGGTCCTTACACCCACCACGCTTTACCGCAAACTTTTCTCACTCCCCTCTCCTCATTTAAACGGGTGGCTCGTAAAACAAAAACGATAAAGCGCTGAAATAAAAACATTAAAATGTGACATATGAATATAGGCTACGCCTATGCGAGCTTCTCCTGTATTCAAGTCACAGCTCAGCCCATTCAACCATTCGTAAATAACTGTAAATAATGAATACCTTATGAAAAATGCACAAAGCGGGCTGGCTTTAAAGAGAAGCTTTTGCACTACGCATGCAGTCTCCTCGTTTCATGAGGGCTAATAAACTCCACGCTTCCACACCTCTGCGCTAACTTCACCCAATGTTTGTCCTTCACCTTGGGAGGTTGCGCTGCTAGCATGCTAGCCACGCTCATTAAATGTCACTGCATAAGAATCGCTTTCAACGCAGAGCTTCACTGCACTGAGGGCAGGGCCGTTCATGTTGACACCACATCAAAAACTGTGAGGCTCCATGAACCAATTCACCCTCACCCACCCACCGAACCGCCCCCAAAAATAACGTGAGCCAATTACAGGGCTTCACTGCAAATGGCAAAACCGTGAGACCAAATGACTGACAGCACGGCGGGCTCCACCAACCGACTACTTCTCAGCCCCTCACATTGAGCACTTCTACAGCTTTTAAAGGATTGTGTGAGGTTTTATTTCATCCATCCATATATCATTACTATTATTAATAAATAATATTATAAAACGCATGAAAGCCCCTGAATTTTTTTTAAATTTAAGTCATGAACAAATCACAAAAGAATAGCCTAGTCACTAGCTGTAGAGCCCTGTCCATACGCAGTAAGCTTCACAGTGGCTTCAACACTGTTCATAAACCAGGAATGCTCAAATCTGGCCCTCAAGGACCATAGTACTGCTAGTAGTACTTTCATTCTACCCCTTGATTCCGTGATTGATCAAGACGATTGACTAAGACGTGGGAGACCAGGTGACATTAATTAACCAATCAGGTAGAAGTGAAAACCAGCACCAGGACCAGTTTGGAGCCCCTCGGCAATAAGCTGAGGTAAAGAATACCACAGCTTCAGCGTGCAGGGTATCCACGGAATATTAATACGGATCAGAGGTAGACACAGACATCGTTGCCTGAGGCAGAACTAGCCGCCAACCGGGGTGGGGAACGTGTAAAGAGATACCGGTTACGAGCGCTTCCTCCTTTCTCGGGCAAAAAAATCAAAAAGTGGAAGCTCTCCACCGGGAAGCGCCTGCAGATGGTGAGCGCCGGTGGAGCCGCGGTTTAACCCCGCTGTACGGCGTAACCGCGGCGGCCCGCGCGCCTTCCACCGACAGCGCTGCAGTCAGTCAGCCGTCGGCACCAAAGCCCCCGTAAAGAATACATAATCAGCGCAATTATCACTTTGTATTCCCCTCTCCGTGTCTTCTCGGAAAAAAGGTCACCGGCTAAGTGCTAACAACACGTCCTCCATTTTGTTGAAGTCAAAACCACCCTGTAGAATGCCTGTGGGGGGGAAAATAAATAAATAAAAAAGGAAAAAGCTGAAGAAAAGGAAATCCATTTTGCCGGCCGGCCGCCCGCGGGGTGTGGTCAGGAACAATAGCGGAGGGTCCCAGCGCTTCCTGACTGCCCCCTTCCTTGCTTGTCCAATCCCGCCGTGACCGACCCGTCCGCTCAAAACGCAGGGCCAGAGACTCGGCCCTGACAGAACCGTCCGAGGCGCCGGTCCGATAACGGAAAAAGAAGATGGAAAATCCAGGTGGATTCGTGCAGATTAATTAGCTGTTCCTGAACGTAGGAATTCCGGAGCGTTGGGCTTTTCCGCGGCTCTTCCCTCATGCGGGATTTCTCTGGCTTCGCTCAATTTGCTTTAATTGTTCCCTCCGCAGGGCAGCCGCCACTGAGGGGGTATTAAGAAGTAATTAAACATATCAGGATATGAATATTAATGGAGAGGATGGTTAGAAGGGAGTGGCTCCCGACCCCAGGATCTCGCCGGGTGTGAAAGTGTGGGGCATGCTTGCCAACAGCCACTGCAGCCAAAATCCAGAAGCACGAATGTGGCCACAGTGCAGTGTGTGTAAATTCAGGCATTTTGATTGGAGGGGTCCAACAGAACTGGCCCTTTTTCTGCTGGGAGTAGAAATACTAGTCCATCTCGTTACCATGTTGAAATATTAGTCCATTGTGACAAGTAGGACTGGCGCTGGCCTCAGCGAATTTCAGGGCATCTGAGCTCAGTGAATGTTGTGGCTCGGCTGTTAGTCCTCAGCTCTGACTGTCGCACAATGTCGGAAAGCTGGGGGCTGTTTGGCTGGACCAGGAGGGGGCGCCACTGCTCAACTACAGCAGGTTAGTAAGGAAAGACTTGAGCTTCACATCGAAGGTACTAAAGTTACTCATGCCTGAGGTTCACAGGTCAAGCAAACAAACAAATACCATTTCAACTATAACAGCAACTACTAAACTACTAAAATTTACAATTTGTAAAATCGCCGTAATTCAAACGACGACTCGCTACTAGGAAACAAAAAAAGAAGCAGCAGCATTTTTGCAGGGGCACTCTGGGGGATCAGAGAGTAGCGATTGCGATGTATTGTGTAGCCAATCGGATGCAGGGGGATGATTAGGCTGTCAGATATAGAGCCGGTTCCTCCCAGCTCCCTATCGAGTATCACATCTATCCTGTTAACGGCTTACAACCCACAAGGAGAGCTAAAAAACATTTCATCTGGACGTGATAATCACAATCCCAATCAGACACACACAGTCACGTGTACACACACTCAAGAGACACACACACACACAGAAAAACACACAGACGGACACGCACACACACACACACACTAGTGTTCATATTACACCACTGCCCCCTCAAAAAAAAAAATTAATAACCCTGCCATTTGTTCCCCTTTTTTGTACAAAAAAGAAGGGGGGGGGGGGGGGGGGGGGGAACGTTTTTGTGAAGCTGAGATGAAAAACGAATGTTCAGACCAAGTGAGGGGGGCGCGGGTTCCGCACGCCAAGCTGAGACGGCGGCTAATTTTTTCTGGTTGGAGCGACAAAAAAAACGCTCGACGGTCTCGCGCTCCTGCGTCTGAACTTCGCTGATATTCTAATTCGCATTCCGCGTGTGCGCCGAAGTCCCGCCAAGGTCAAAACGGAATCTTAGGAGGGGGGGGACAGGCGTACTACTCAATCTTACATCCACCCTCGCCTCACGTCACTTGAGAGCCCAGACGCTTCGACAGGAAATAACCCCTCACGCCCCAGTCATCGTTTCACCCTCCTGCGCTTTCCCGCCTTCTTCCTGCCTCTTCGAACCAATCGATAATCATGAATTATATTACATAGGGACGATGAACGCATTTTTTTTTTTTTTTTTTTAGTGTACAATGTATGGTCCTTTAGTCAACTTTTGTTCAGAAAAGTGCCTTGACACCATAGACTGTATAAAAATATGGACAAAGCCACTGTGACGTCACCCACTGCCTTTCCACGGTCTCGTAAAAACTGAATTGAGGCTCCGGATGTCTTTTTCGCCGCCCGTTTGTACAAACTGCGTCTGCTCCGTGGAACCTGTCCCTCTGATTGGTCCTGAACAAATGTTAATACCCTGTCCAAACGACACAATATTTTAAAAAATCAGCAAATGCAGAGGCATTAGATGAAGGAAAGGCACCTATTGCAGTTAGATTTTTTTGTGGGAAAAATTTATTGACTGAGTATTTTGACCACATTGCTGCCATTGACTTACATGGTGAAAGACCTATACCGGAGCCAATCGCAGTGGCGCTAGTGAGCAACGGCACAATTGCTGCTCCCAGCCCAACCAGGAAGTGAGCTTCAAAACGAAAGCCCAGTCTTGGCCCCTTGCTTGACACTGACTGTGTGTTTTGTTTGTTTCTCCAGATGAAAGCAGCAGTTGCAGTAGAACTGAGGGGAATGACTGACCTGTCCGGCCCTTCACTCATCCCTTTATTTTTATGGCTTTTCTTCACAGAATAAAAGCCAAGAGGAAGAGCGGATGTACACATATTAAAGCGGCAGCGTGCAGTGTGCTAAAAACGTACCCTCCTGACCGAGGACGATGTTCGCAGAGCGAAGTTAGCCTCACACCGCCCACCATGCGCCGCTCCGACAGCCAGTGATGTAACCAGAGGTGCTATTCTACCCACCCACTCACTTAGTTTGTCAGCAGCCATGTCTGAGCCCAACTTACACCCTACAGTCCACACAGTACTGCAGGAGAGCCAGTGACTATTTTACACCCTACAGTCCACACAGTACTGCAGGAGAGCCAGTGACTATTTTACACCCTACAGTCCACACAGTACTGCAGGAGAGCCAGTGACTATTTTACACCCTACAGTCCACACAGTACTGCAGGAGAGCCAGTGACTATTTTACACCCTACAGTCCACACAGTACTACAGGAGAGCCAGTGACTATTTTACACCCTACAGTCCACACAGTACTGCAGGAGAGCCAGTGACTATTTTACACCCTACAGTCCACACAGTACTGCAGGAGAGCCAGTGACTATTTTACACCCTACAGTCCACACAGTACTGCAGGAGAGCCAGTGACTATTTTACACCCTACAGTCCACACAGTACTGCAGGAGAGCCAGTGACTATTTTACACCCTACAGTCCACACAGTACTGCAGGAGAGCCAGTGACTATTTTACACCCTACAGTCCACACAGTACTGCAGGAGAGCCAGTGACTATTTTACACCCTACAGTCCACACACTACTACAGGAAAGCCAGTAACTATTTTACACCCTACAGTCCACACAGTACTACTGGAGAGCCAGTGACTATTTTACACCCTACAGTCCACACAGTACTACTGGAGAGCCAGTAACTATTTTACACCCTACAGTCCACACAGTACTGCAGAAGAGCCAGTGACTATTTTACACCCTACAATCCACACAGTACTATAGGAGAGCCAGTGACTATTTCACACCCTACAGTCCGCACAGTAAAGCCAGTGTTTTTTTTACACCCTACTGGTCTTGTAACACAGCAGTGAGCTATTGCAATGACTTCTTAGAAGAACCAAAGTTATTTTTTCGAGATATTTTAACCACCAGTCGTTAGTCTGCAGGATGATAGGCATGTATCAGGAACGGTACCGGCGGAGAAACCAACTGCATTGCATCCACTTCACCTTGAACACACCGTCAGTGGTCCACTCCTCTGCTTGACACAACTGTCCAATAAGAATTGAATTTTAGTGATTGCAAATGCAACCACACCCACCCACCCACAGAAACGCACACGCGCATGCGCGCACACACAAAAACACACCGCATGAACGAACGACCCGTGAGCAGCGGCCTAGCACAGCTCAGCAGAGGGCCGGCGGTCGGACAACCGTGACGGATCGGGCCTCAATGCTGCGACAGGGAGGGGAGGAGCCTCCCGGGACACGGGGCCATCTGCCGCGGGAGGCGGCGGGATCTCCGTGGAGACCACCAGACGGAGGAGAGAACTCCGCTCTGCCGCGCGGGGTCCCTTTCAGCCCCCTCCCCCACCCCCCGCCCCCTCTGGCCTGGCCTGCCAATCAAAGAGAAAGCCGCCGCGGTGACAATGTCATCATGCTGTATGGGCGCCGGCGTGAGGAGGCCGGAGGACGACGAGGAACCAGGTCGCTGGTTTCATTCTGTCACAGTGCCTTTGATCAAGGGCACTTAAAGCCTGTTAAACCGTTTCTGCAAATATTCAACTGGGCGCTATACTGACAGGCATAAAAAACAATAACTGTCGGGCTGATGGGCAGATCATCCTCTTAAGGCAATGTTCTGGCGTAGTGGTTTTCAAACTTTTCTCATCCAGGGACCCCCAGCCAGGCTCAAAGCAATCAAGGGGACCCCATCAGAAGTTAAAGGTTTTTTTTATTTTTTTTATTATATGTTGAAATATTTTCCCAAAACTACTGTACATATAGTCATTGCATATCAAGCCTGGTCAGGGACCTCCTACAGTACCTTCAAATAACCCCAGGGGTCCGCGGACCCCCTGGTGAAAACCCAGGTTCTAGTGTATTGGACGGGCCTGGTTTCACGGCCCGGTTTCACGTCCTGTGTGTGCAGTAGACTCGGACACCTTCACCCTGGAGGCGAACTGGCCTCCGCAATTTCCAGGAGTACGCTCACCTGTTGGGGAGTTGGGAGGTTATGGCTCAGGTGTGCAGATACCTGGCTGTCCTGGGCATTGTCAATCAGGAGCTGAGGGCATCACTACCACAGGTGTAACATTAGCATGCATTCAATCAACATCTGTGCTTCATTCAATTAAAAGGAAAGATTTTGTTTGATGAGTTCAGCAATCTCCAAAATTAAACAGCAAAGCTGGTGTTTATTAAGAAATCTCAACTAAATCTAAACTATCAACGGCATTTATTTACAGGTTAAATTTATACACTGAATAAAGTCAAGACTGAAACTAAACGTGGACCCTGTATATTTACTTTCCTCATCCCAACACCATCCATCACTTCAGTCATAATTCACAGAAGTTCACCAAATCTACTGCTGCTTACCAAATCAATGGGAGCTGTTCTTTTTCCACCCGGGACAATGAATGAAGCAATGCAGGGAAAGAACAACGCCCTGAAACATCCTGCCGTGTCAGGACAGAGCGACGCTGCGGGGCGGAGAACAGAGCGCCGAACTCATGTGTGTCACGGCAGGGGTTGCGGGTTTGAATCCCGAGCGGGACACTCTGTGACACTGCTGAGCCAGTATTGGGGTAAAGCCGGTGCGCCGCCCCTCTGCTGTTTCACGTGAAATTGTTATGGGTACATCCCAGGACTGAGAGGGACACTGGAACATGGGAGTCCGGTCAACCCCCCAAAAAACACAAACATACCCCCCCCATATATGCCCTGAAATGGGGGGCTATGTATAAAAAGTGCTGTAATTTCAACACGGTGAAACCAAAATACATAAAAAAATACCATTTAATAAAAGCTGGAAAAAAAAAAAAAACAGCTGTTCATGTAAGTGTGCCCAGACATGAGAATGAGCATAACTTTTAAAGGGAAATGAAATACTGCGACAGGATATGACTGCTGCAGCACTTTAATAATGTGTTAACACTTCTACAGATGTGTGGCAAATCGATTACTGTTACTTAGCTCTCCATAGCTTTCTCTAGGCAAAGCGGAGAGAAGCAACAAAATGTTTATTTATTTACTTTAAATCTTACATTCTTTAGTACTTAGGTTTCATCAGGGGGGTCTTGCAAGGTACTGTAGGGGGTCATTCCTATGCAATGACTTATATAGATTTGGGGAAATATTTCAAAATATAAAAACTTTTATAAAAATGTATAACCCTTTGTAACTTATGATGGGGGTCCCGTGGATGCCTTTGAGCCTGGGCGGGGTCCCTGCTGCTTTAGCACACTGAAAGAGTGGCTTCCCTGATTAGAATTATGGCTGCATTGTTACATCACACAGATGTTTCCATTATGACATCACTAAGAAACACAGGCGCTCGGAGATGGCCTGCGAGAAAAGGTTGAAAACCCCTGCTTTAGCACACTGAAAGAGCTTCTATGATTAGAATTATGTTTGTTACATTGTTACATCACAGCTGGTTCCATTATGACATCACTAAGAAGCACAGGTGTTCATGGATGCCCTACTACAATTCCCCTGATCCTGGATGGCCTAACTGACCATCCCAAAAATATCAGAGGAGTGGTGGCACAAATGAGGAAGTGAGAGAGCCAAACCGTCAGCATGATATCACCTGAACCCGTTTGTTTTTCATCCGGGCCCGTCTGTTAAAGCAGAGCACTACCCACCATCGGCTCACCCCTCCTCACTCAATCGCATCTTCCGCAGCTTCACCCTTGTGCATTAAGCTTTAATTAATTTTCACTAGAACAAAGAAGCCGGGTTACTTACTATAAATAATTCTGATTAAAACAAAGAAATCAGAGGTCAGGTTTAACTGGCAATCGCTTTCTTTTTTTAATGTGGCTTTCGCCTCCGTGCTGTCTGCCGCAGAATGAACGCCGCTGGTCGTGATTAACAAATGCCGGAGAGTTCTCCACCTCCCCTTAGATTTGTTTCCAAGAACAAATACTCGCTCCATGGTAAGATTTTAAGACTAATGGGGTGAACCAAATACCAACGTTGGTTCGGCACACCCAGTATGACCAGTCCCTTTCAGACATTTAGAATAACTTTTATTTGGTGACTGTTTTACACCAAAGGTAGCAATGAGACGCAGGGCAGGAGTTATTCATGGAGAAACCGGCGACCGTTCGGCGATTTCGGTTCCACTTCCTGTTTCGTGCCATGGACATCGTCGTCGTGTTTGCGGCCCAAAGGTCAAGGACAGTTTGGAAGCGGTAAGGACTGCAGACCTGAGGCTCACCTGTATACACGGGTCACCACCCATTTTAAGATGCAGGAAAATCTAAAGAATCCAACATAAAGTACGCTCTACAAATAAGCAAGGGAAGCAATATGATTAAAAGGGCCTGAGAATACGCGCCAGGGCTCGCAAATCATCCAAAATCACAGGCCGTTGACTTGAGCATCCATTATGCAGCATTGTAGCATTTTTTTTGTTTGTGTCTTATGCTACTGCATGCAGCCCTGAGCTGCCCCCGTTTAAACTCGCCGGCTGAGGCGGTGGATGAGCTAAACCCCATGCAGATGCTGGTGCTATGTACAGAGCTCGAAAACCTGCTGAGTTTTACACTTTGAGGGCCAGAATTTGCTACCTCCCCCACCCCACCCCACGCACGCTATGGCACATCTAAATCTCGCTGAGCTAATGCAACCAAGCAACCGGTGCCAATGCTCAAAGAGCAAACCCCCGCGCGACCTTCCCTGCAGTGGATTCTGGGAGACGGAGTCCGCAGCTCGAGCTGGTGGAATAGTAGATTTAGGCTTGCCCCGCTGTTCCCTCCTGACACTCCACACGCAGTTACACCGCGGCCCCGCCACGTGAGCACACCCCTGGGGTCTGGCCCTCTCGTCACAAATGCACCCCTTATAAAAGCAAAATGTAATTTGTGAAAGCGACAGTCCATTAACAATTGCACAATGCATTAGAAAGAACTGTTATGTTGCAAGACTAATTATATTAAGCCTCATTTATAACACTATGATTATGATAATCATATTTAGCTTGCTCGAGAATTTCTGGGACGAGTGCTGCTTGAGGGGGGGGGGGGGGGGGTTGGGGTTAGGGGAGGCCGTAGCCTACTAATTCCTTAGTTAGCCTACTGTACTCACTGTTCAAGCTGCACACTTCACAAGCTTAGGGCAAAGTGTTCCTGCTAATCACCTTGGAAACCGGACTACAGTAGGGAGTGATAAAGTTAATTGTGATGGTGAATGGCACAGGGAAGCAGGTGCTTGGGTTAACTGTGAGGCCCACTGAAAACCTCACTGTACAAACAGCAGGTATCTGACCTTTGCGAAGAGAACTGTTTGTCATTTGCATCTGTGTCTTGCCAGCGAACCCGCAGTGTCAAAGTGAGGACACCGCTTATGCAACGTGCGCCGATTCTCGCTACCCGGCCAGACTACCTTTCCGACTTACCCTGCCATCTACTCATCGGCCAGACTAGCGATTCAGCACGGGGGTTATAAGTGGAAAACCGTTCAGTTAGCATACGGTCGCTGGCACGACGTGTGGGGAAAGCTAGAAGCAGTTATAGAGCATTGTGATTGGCTTTGTGTGTCTCAAGCAGGCCTCTAATGATGTCAGTGCATGAGGAGGGGTTTTGACTCACCAGTGAAGTCCATCCCACATCATTCTGTAGTACCTATTTCATCAACAACGAAATAAAAATGTATAACATATGTAAGCCATGCTGCTATTGCCTTGACAGAATCAACATGTATACACTTTCCAGCCATTAAAAAAATGCTAAAATAATAATAAAAATCATATTTAATTACAGCATACAGAAGACACAAATACAAAACTGCATGCTAATATTGAGTCCAGTTATAAACCCCAAAGCACAAGATTTTAAATGAATTTGGCGAATATATAAACTCAGAGAAATACAAAACTACAATGAGCAGCTATACATAGGTTTGGCTATTGTGAATCTCAGTTTTTGCCAGTTTCAATAGCCCTGACTAATTTAACCACAATTTAACCAAATGTTGTCACATTTAAGAATTGTGGCGCCATGCCAGACGAATCAAAGCCGTGGAAATTAGACGGCGACATGCAACAGCTTCCTGAAATGTATGCATACATTTTCAATTGTACCTTCTATACCTCCACTAATCCGTTCATTAACCATTCAACTGACAAATGTGCGTATCGTGCATGTATTTATTTATTTTTGAAAGCATGTACAAAAGCAAGAAAACTATGTTGACTGCTGTGAAATGGTGAAGTTTTGTGCATCTGTGAGGGGTGGCCAACAGCTGGCTACGCAGTACGCACTGTGTGTCATGGAGCCGGATGAAATGAGCGCAGATGGCGTGACAAAAAAAAAAAAAGAGTGAAGTGTGCTGGCCCTCGTGTGTCCCCCACATTAAAATTGTGACTGAATGGAGAAGTAGGGTGGAGGGAAAGAGGGGATTGATGGCTTTGCGTGTTTCTCTCTGAACAATACAGGCGTGCTGGTGGGAATGGGAACCTGGCGATAGACATCGGCTGCACAAACGCACCTAGTCGGCTTTGTGCTTTTTAACGTTATTTATACCCGCATCTTCCCGTATTTAGATCTGAAAGGCGGTAAATTTGCTCAGCTGTAACCAGGTAGCTAGGAAGCAAGCAAAAGTAATTCTTGCCTCGTCACTTTCGCCAGAAAAGGAGGAAACGGAACATGATTTGGAGCTAACGAGCACGTTGGCTAGCCGATGCTCTCTTTAAATGTGTGCTTGTCTCTCCTTTCCCCTAAAAATGCAAACTATCAACTTGGTATGACAACGATCATGGAATATGACGCGAGGAAATAGATACATATTTGGCAGCTAACATCAGACCCTCAGAAAGCCAGCCAGATATCATTCTTTGCATAAACTTGGTCATCTTTCTAGGACACTAACGTTTGCTAGCTGAGGTTGCCTATTATACAAATGGGTTGTTTGTTACCTCGAGTAAGCTATCTTACGAACTACATACAAGCAATGTAACACCATGCATTCCCATTGCAGATATTGCTTAGCTGACAACAACTGCAGTTTTATAAGCAGCCAAGATTAGCCACATTACCAAACTCCCTGACTGCCTGATTTGTTTCTTTGCTCCGTCGATGGTGTTGGTGTTATTTTAGTTAAGACACGGCTGTTTTCCTTGGCTAGCTAACGTTAGCCAACGGTTCACAGTACAAGTAACGCAGCTAATTTCACCTAACGTTAGTGAGCAAGCTAAAACATCCCAAAACAAGGACACTTGAGAGCTGCGTCTCTTCAGGCTGGTGATACCAGGGTTAGCAACTAATGTATTATTTATTCATTCTAGCTCAATGGCTTGCTAGCTAGATATTTGGCTGTTGTTTGGAACCAATGTTTTGAATGATGAATACGTTGCAAACTCACTTGCTGATACCCCAAAACTAGACACCCCTATTGTAGAACGACCACCGTTACAACACGGGCAACACAGTAACGTAACGTTAGGTTCCTGCTTTTCCATTTAGCTAACACTAACGTTACATAGCCACGACTCTGCCCAGCCTGATGCACTTTATCTGGATTGAAATTGATATCCCAGCAAATGGTGTGTCCGTATAACGTTTATGTGACTCCAGTTGCGTTGTGTGCTTCAAACTGTGTGAAGTGGCGTGTGTACAGCGCCTAACGTTACATCTAACGTTATATCAATGCATGCCATTTTCTTGCTTGAGGTTTGGCGTTTCATTTTTAGCCTGCCTAACTTGTTAGTTTTCTTGCTCGTTTTTTTCTTCTTTTATTTTTATTTATTTTTTTTACCTTGCGTCTCCTGGTTTCAGCAGTCCCACTCCACACAAAGCACTGGTATATGACTCGTAGATTCTGCTTCCAGTTCTCCACCTTAAAAGCGTTCACATGAGCGCAGCCGGCCGGACTCATGACAGAAACAACATTCAGTTTACCCCGCTATGTAGTGTTTTTAAACGATGAAACGTGTCCGAGAGAAAATGAACGTAGCTAGCTAGCCAGTCAGCTAGCCAGCCGCACAGAAACGGTCCGGGTTTAAGAGGAGACAGCCAAACCAAAATCCAAGGGTCAATCATACAGACCATCAAATTAGTGTCGTTTCGATTTCTTGTTGAGAATAGCCACCTGTCCCTTTAAATGCAGCCCTGTCTGTTTGTCTGTCGCGTTCTCTTCTACTTCCACTCTCCCGATTATTAGTTTGTTTTTTTTAATGGTCGGCAATAGAATTCAACAGAACACCGCGAGCTTTGCGGAGCCCGCCCAATGCCTCGCCGTTATTGGCCACCATAGAAGAGGTTCCGCCCTCTATAGGCTAGGGTGGGTGTCGCTTCCTGTAGGATTCACGCCCCCCGATCAGTTAAAACGTGGTTCCGATTGGTGTATTGAAATGCCGCTCGCATTCAGTGGGCGTTTCCAGCGCCCACAAACCCTCCAATTGGCTGATGAGAGCGCGAGTTGGTGGTGTCAATCAAAAACAAAAAAATCCCCTCCAGTATCTCTGCCCCTTTTCTGAAGCCAAGCCACAAGTTGCCTTAGTGAGTGAAATCACTAATAAGAAAAGGACAATATTTTTGATAAGTAGCATGCACAAGACATAAAAGCCTCGATACCTGGGCACATATCCTTTAATAAATAGAAGCAGGGTACAGCTTGTTTGTATTCCATTGAGCTCTGAAGTGCTGCACTGCCCTGCGTCACTTCCGACTTTAGCGGTGTTCCAATTACCCGACAGAAAGAGATCCAGTGAAAAGCTTCAAACGCCGGTCTTTCAAAAACAATGCCACTGTGCTAATGCCAAATTGTCACATTTAGAGACAGACACGCCAATGAATGTTAGAAAACAGACAGACAGAAAACCGCCTTGTAGCCACACAGCTATAGTTTATCATTTCTATTAGCGCGAAGGTTTGTAGTAACGTACACAGCATTACAGACAGCTATATGTTAGTTTAGCTACCCTCCAGTTTAGACCCAAGTCGTTACAGTCACTGCCACAAGTCAAATCTCAAAGTAAAAACTTAAGATATAGCCTAAAAACGACATAAAAATCAAGAAATCTATTTGGCAATTTAACAAATCTATCTGACGCAAATTTAACGTTGAATGAAGCAATTTTTCCCCAGTCTGCACTCGAGCCTTCTTAATACATTTCTTAAATCTGCTAATACGTTATCGCCCCAACCAACGCCATAATTTCCTATCAAATCGACCAAGCCCAAATGCTCCAGCAACACATGTGCTGCGGTGACAAAAATCAGCAGCTCATTCGTAACTCGAGGAGGACACCCAGTGGTCGTACACTATATTGCACATATAACATTATTTCGATTATTAGTACTATAAGCAAGAGGTCTGCATGAATTACCAATTAAATATTCAAATGTCATATATAATGAAAGTGAAACGCAAAAAATCACTTATTTACTTATTGTGAACAAAAAGTCCAGTTTTTCTTTTATTTCTGTTAATGCAGCAAACGGCTCTTCCATCTGAACATTGATAAATAAAACAAGTTTTTTTTTCTTCCTTTTTTGTATTGTTCCTCCAGGCGTTGTGTGAAAGCAATAAATTAGTTCACACATTCAGATTTTCTTGAACAATGTCCAGGCTCAAATATATATATAATTTTTCCTCCTTTAAAAAAAACGTCTTCCAAAGAGAACCTGACTCGAGGCACGATATTTCCCGTGGGCTTCAGGAGTAACTCGACGTCTTGCTTCCTACGTCATCGTCCTGTGATCCCATGCTCTGAAAGACATAGTTTGAGACGACTCATTAACCCTATACAACGCAATTTAACTCAGAAGTGTCCAACCAAAGTTCTTGTGAGCAGTTTTGTTCCAACCAATTACACTAGGCTTAATTGCTGAAATTAGTAACGTTGTTTTATAGATTTTACACCCAGATTAATTTCCAAAGGCCCATGTCTTTGCACCCCTGTCAAAACAGGGTGCAATTACTGTTTGAAATTAACACAAAAACACATTCCAACATACAAGCCTTCGGAATGAATTCAGACAGGTTTACTTGGCATAAAAGTATGCTGTAATTACACATTTTTGCAAGATCAACCTGACTGCAAGAAATAACTGTAAATGCTTTTAAAGTACAAACATTTTAAACGACATAACATGAGGTGTTCCTTTGAAGAGCCACAGGGTCTGATGGTTTTTGTTTTGACTAAAAGCAGCAACCAATACTGACCCAAGTAACCAGGTAAGGGTATGTTAACAGCAATCTACTGCTTTAAATGATTAATTACTGGCCAGGGCTAGAGTTCACTGGTCTCGTGTCTGGTCACAATGTGCCATGTAGAACGATGACACGATGCGATTCGAAAATAAATTCTTTGTGCGGATGGCTGGCTCATCCCGTTAAGGCACCGTTCCAGTGTGTGGATGGGCCCAACTGACTTATCAAACTGGGACCACGCCAGTGCTGACATCGTACGCTTGGGAGCACATGATTGTCGATAGCGGAGGTCGCGGCAGTAAGTGCTCATGAATACGATTGGCCGTTACAAACAGTGAGAAAAAGGGGGTGGGGCATAAAAAAAAAAAGGATCTTTAATTCCCAGAAGAAGGGTGAGAGCATACCTTCTGTACAAACTGTGGATTAACTGTGATCTCCTGATCCATGGACTTTAGCTTTTCATCTAGCTCTATACATTTCAGCATCTGTGGAGGAGGCATGAAAGCACACAAGGTCACATAACATTCGACCAGCACACAGGGCAGCTGGCAGTGGGACTTCACCAGGGAGCAAATAAGAAAACATTGGAAATTAGAAATATATACTGGGGAGCACACCTCAAACTTAACAAAAGAACAGTTTATTTCCTTCATGTGGCAACAGGGCATCTATGCGCTGCAAAGGTTATTCATATAGTAGAGCCTATGATACAAACGCATCGGGGTTGGAGGTCATTTGGACTCTGAAATGGCTGTGAATAAATTCATGTGAAAATTCATCGTAAAATATATACGTATATATATTTTTTAATTGTTACTCAAATTACTGCAGCCTTATTATTTAAATGAATCAAGTTAAATTCATTTCAATTAATAATCAAACCAGCGGTAGCCGGGATTTCATTAGAACGTTTGCTATTCTTCTGACCAACGTGAGCTTTCTGAACGATACGAGCCCTTTTCAGAAGCGCTCCGCTCTCTTTAGCGCTTCTTCTGCAAGCCCTTTGAATTTGCTCCGGCACTTGTTTCTAATGAACACTGTTGATTTTTCCGCCTTGTGCTCTTTAGAGAAGACGTGCCCCTTTGTCTTGTGTTCAGTGTTGTGCGAATGCTTTCTCTGGTTTCATACTGCGGTCCTTCAAGGTCGGTCTATATCTCTACGGCCGTGCCGAATATGGCCGTTACTCCTCTCAAAAAGAAAGTATTCAAACGGAAGAAAAAGAACTAACAAAACACTCTGTTTCGAAGAGCAACGGGCTTCACGCGTTGGTGCCGTGGCTTCTGGGAAAGAGGGTGGGGAAGGGGCAGGGTTTGAGCGAGGAGTGAAACACTACCGCCGCTCTGTGTGTCGACTGGGCCAACTGTTTGTGTGTTTGCAAGAGAGATCTGCAGCCTTGGTAATAGCGCACATGCCATTTTGTGTACGTGGCAGTTGATGCACTCGTCATGGCCAAACCTCAGTGTTCTCAGCAAAAGGAGTCACATTTGAAGCGCACAGCATTCCCTCACTTTGAACCTTGTGTGATGCAGGGTTGCAACAATACAGCAAGCCTGTTTCCTGTTTAATGGAACCCAGATGAATACAGGATTGATATAATGAAGCAAGTGTGTTTAATGGAATCCAGATTAATGCAGGATTGACATGATGTAGCAAGTCTGTTTAATGGAACCCAGATTAATGCAGGATTGACATAATGTAGCAAGTCTGTTTAATGGAACCCAGATTAATGCAGGATTGACATAATGTAGCAAGTCTGTTTAATGGAACTCTCAGTAATGCAGAGTTGATGTAGATTTTTTTATTTATTTATTTATTTTTTAATGGAACGGTCAGTAATCGAGGGTTGAAATGTAGCAGGTTTCTTTCATAGACCCAACCCTCCTGCAGAGCATCGATGATGTAGCTTCAATTTTTTCTCCCCATTAGTGAGCACGGTTATTTTTTCTAAGAGGCTCCTGTATCCAAATGTCCAAAGCATTGTCCTACCTCTTGGTCAATTTTGTGGAGCATCGCAGGGTTATTGTATTTCTCTGGGTTGTCGTGGAAACTGACCATGCCGTCTTTCTGGTTGATACTGGCGTAGATCTCGCCATTCTCGATCTGTGAACACAGAGGGAACTTCCACTTCTGAACCGGTTCCTTTCATACATTACTCCCTATGCATGGCCAAAACAACAACTTGTAACAGGCATTGCATTTACTCACTCGATATGGACACCTATTGACTTTTTTTCGTAAAATGGTTAGGGAACTGAACGTATAGCGCAGAGGCTGCCATTTTGATTCCCGGGTGGGGTGCTAACCAGGGTATTAAATTAACTTTTTCCACCCACTGGCCAGAGTGGCTTGTGGATTCTAAAAATCTTACCAGCCACAATCAAAATTTTACCAGCATTTGGCTGGTGGCCGGTGTTAATTTCACACCCTGTAACCTTGAGTAAGGTACTTATTACTTGAATTGCTTCAGTATACATACAGCTATATAAATGGATACTATTCAAAAATGTAAACGGTGTAAATGATCTGGGAGTATCAGCCAAATGCTTATATAGATGACAAAGGGCCTGATTTACTCAGACCTTTAGCATGTGCAAAACCATTTAGCACACACAAAACCAATAACATGATCAATGACTGGTCATGGTATTTGTTTTGCACCGATCATTAGTAGTGTTATTAGTTTTGCGTGCGCTAAAAGGTTTTGCAAATGCTCAAGGTCTTAGTAAATCAGGCCCCTGAGTGTCCAGACTGTAGTCCTAGATAATCAAGCGGCAGTTTTAACCCCCGAGCGGGCCGCAGTTCTCTCACCATGTGCAGAACGTATTTCTCAGCCTCCTGAGCGCCGGTCAGCTGCACTCTGTTGGCCATGTCTTGTAAGGAGAGCGTGAGGAACGTCTGCTGAGAGAGCGGGACAGGTGAGAACCCCTATATCTCAACAGAACACCATGACTTTTAACTAGCGAGATGCTAGCTAATTCACTGAATTCGCTAGCTTTCATAGCAGCACGTAGCCAACCTGTGGTAACACTAATAGCTCTTGCACAAAAGCTGGTAGTAAAAAGCTGGCAGTAAAAAGCTGGCAATATGAAGGATAACTGCTAAAATTTTGAGGTTGCCAGCTCACACACTTCTCAGGGGAAATGAAGTGATGTAAAAGACAAAGTAATATTGTGGTATTTTGCTTTTGTTTACAATGCTAATTGTCGGTTTGTTTGGCCAAGTCTGTACTTGTTGATTATAAATGGGTCTTCTGTGCTTTCTTGGTGATATCGCACTTTTGTATTCCTAAGAGCAACACTGATGTTCTCCACTTTTCTACATCGCTCTGGATAACAGCATCTGCTAAGTGACTCTAATGTAATGTAATTTAATAAGCAGATCATTATTTTTTCGCACCACTCGTTTCAACCATTTAAGCGATTACAGCGTCTGAATGTTTATGTTCAGATTTTCCGGCGGTGGCGACACAGGGAATCCAGAAGTCGTTTCAAAGCCAGAGAATGTGCAAGAGGAAAAGATTAACAGGGGAAAGACGGCCAATGTTTCTGCCGTCCTGACCTCCAACGGAGGTTCACCCCACCATCGTGGGGGCCAGCGCAGGGCCCGGGGGAAGCGGGGAGGTCGTAGCCAGGAGCCCCACCGAGGCTGCGGAGGAGAATTAAGCCCCTGAGGACGGACGGAGGGTTCTGACCTTGGTTAGCCTCTGGATGTTCTTCTTGTAGAGGGAGGAAACGCACTGTTTGACGAGGCCCGTGTTGCTGTCGCGGGAGAAGGCGTCGGCGTGCCTGCTCACCACACTGCGCAGCTCTGCTGGGTTGTTGTTGGCGTACACCTGTGCCAGCTCGTGGTAGGCGTTACTCAGTGGCTGAAAAAATGCATTAAAGAGAATGACAGGGTCCCTACTTAACTTGCCTCTGCAGGCGTTTGTGCTTTCCTTTCCAACCAATAGCCAATTAATGCTTCGAAAACAAGTTGTGTGGATTATTGTATTTTTTTCTTAGAAATTTGGCAGCCAACGTGAGGCTGAACATTCCCACCCTGAACAGTCTAATTCCCACCCTAATTTGGAATAGAGCGGAGTCGGAGGAAGACCGTTCATACGCGGCTTTGACATGAAGTCCACGGATGTCAGATCGACCTGTGGGGACACAGACCCCTAACTGAAGGAACTCTAACATACTTTGGGCGATGCGATCGCCAATTGCGCATCGCGCTGTTGACCTACTGGCCACAGTCGGCATTAGCAAAGTCCGTATTTTATCTGAGACCGTTGCAGCCAACCAGCATCACCGTGTGTTTTTTTTAGCCAATCGATGACTTAAACAAATTTTCAATTTTAAACTCTTTTTTTTCTGCTCCCCACTCTGCCCCCGCCCAAATCAGAGTACCTCTTTGTTGTGCCGCCCACAACGGAAATAGCCGGCACCTGATTGGTTAGATGCACTACGGTCCTTTGGTTTCGGCTGCACGTTTTTAAACCGGAAGAACGTGGCGGCCTGTTCATAAACTCTCTTATTCCATCTAAACCGTCCCCTAAAATACCGTTTCTGGAAATATTTGAGGCCTTGAAATAGGCCTTGCAGTTGCTGAATCTTGATTCATATTTGATCTGTAACGTCCCGTTTGAGTTTGATCCGAGTTAAACAAAATAATTTGTAGATTTGTACATGTGCGTTCATTTATGCAAATGATGGACACACCTCTTCGCCCCCTACCCCTTTCCCTCAGTGACCCACCAGACTATATAGTTTGACTGGGGTCAGTGCAAGTATTTTTCAAAATAGTGTAGTAGGTGGAGACGGGCTGAGACGGTGAGTGCAGTCACTCTAAGTTTGAATTTCAATCACAGACGACCGTGAAAAACAGGCTATTCCGTCGCATACGCAGCATACATTTCTGCATGGATCACAGGCACTGATGTGGGCTCCTTGGCCTCCCACTCCCTCTGGCTCTAGTTGTGTTCCATCATTATCTGGGCCCCGTTAATGGCGTTACGCGGTTCATCATCAACTATCCACTTTGAAGATTCACTCTGATTGGACAGATCACAGAAATTAGGCAGCGCTGTTCCAGTCATTTGTCGCCACCTCTGCCAACTCCCGGGACTTTTCATGCGAGGGCTGAGAGCAACTGATGCCAATGGCCGCGGGGAAATTTCCATAATTATGTACCGTGATTTAAACGCTTACATTATGCCGTCAACGAAGAAGACATGAATCAGGTGACATCACACCAGACGCTATCGGGGCAATTATTTCAATCGTTGTTTTTGCACCGACGGGGCGGGGAACACCCGAACGTGTTTTCCCAAGTTCAGCTCGGCGCACGGCGCACGTGAAGGACGCAGCACAGGCACACGCGTGTGCAGGCGGCCCTCCTCCCGCGGTCACAGGGCGCGTGACCCGGACATTTCGTTAGAACCTGCAGGCAAACGTGTGGGCACAAGGCCACAGCGAAGGTCAATTTCATCAAAGATTCGTGGATCAAAATGGGAATAGAGTTTGTCTGCAGAATGGGGGCGGCTCCTGATTTTCTATTATTCATTTCATTAATTTGCTCATAAGAAAATTTATTTTTGTAGAAAAAATACATTTTAAAAAGCATTTGAATGTGCAGGCGAGGTAAAAGCAAACCCCAGGGGGAGCCGATAACGAGGCCACGCCCTTCAAAACAGACTCACTGCGTGACATCGTCAAACGGACACGCTGCGGTTTCCGCAGCGACGGCCTCACCTTTATGAAGCGCCCCACTATCTGCGAGGTGTACTTGGGGAGCGGCTGCACTTTGCCGTGCAGAATCAGAGAGACCAGGATGTACTTCTTGTAGGCTTCCAGCATGATGTGGCTGACCACCATGGCTGGAGTGGTTATAGCCTGGCGCGAAAGAGAGAGGGAGCGAAGAGCCGTCACAGACCGACACGCCCATATCGTAACGAACAGCCAAACAACACACACAAACTGTTTCAAATAAATAAATATCGTTAGTTAGCAGCCTTGGGATTAATCAAATCAAAAACATTTTTTATAGTGCATTTCACAAACAATTATCACGATACGCTTCACGGAAAACCCCGGCCTAAACCTCCAAAAAGAACAAGCCAAAGGCAACAGTGACAAAGAAAAACTCCCTGGGTGGCAGATAGGAAGAAACCGTGGGAGGAACCAGACTCAAGGGGGGGGGCGGGGGCAGGGGCGGGGACAAACTCCTCTGGTCAGCTCAGGGTGTAGGTTTTAATGGCAGTCAAAATTATTAATCAACTTCAAAAATAATCTATCGCGCAAACACTGCACATGAAAAGCTGTTCAATTTGTGAGGTAGGAAAACAGCTCCAATAGTGAAATGTCTTCAAATGAACTTGACTCCACAATGATCAAACAAAGACGATTGAGCACATCTTGGAATGAAATCATGATTTATGACCGTTGTGGAACACAGCTCCTAGGTACATCAGCTCCTTGCAATAGTACAGCGTGTCCTTGTTTTACTTTAAAATTAAAGCGGTAAGGCGAGTGGGTTTGGTTGGCAAATTCTACAGAGCATTTACATGTGCTGAGTCATCACACATATAAAAGGTGGCTATTGTCCCTGACTGACAGGTAAAATGTTGTATCGATAAGCGACTGATCAAATACTGCCTATACCATGAAGCTGTAAGACTAATAATGTAATTAATAATTAATAATTGTAATGAACAAGTTATCCTTTTTTTGTTCACCAAGGTGTTTTCCTGTGCATTCTATGACAGACACCTTGATATTCTCAGCAAACATACCACCGCAAACACCGCAAAATAGTGCTGTAAATCAGTTTGTATGCGATTTTGGCAGAAAAACAAAGGCGTCGGTTTTGAAAGGGCGATATGGAAATTCTACCTGTTCGTAAAAATACAGTGCTCGCTCATAGTTCTTCAGTCCTGAGTAGATCATGCCTCCGTAATAGTAGTAACACAGAAAGTGCTTGGCGTCGTAGGCCCCGTTCTCCTTGCAGATGTCCGTCATGTCGAGCTCCAGATATGGAAGGGCGGGCTTGAAGCACTTGGCTAACAAGCACAGCTGCGGGCGAGTTTCAACAAAGGTTTCAACCACCAGACTTGCATCAGCTACTGGATCAAAATGCACAGGGATATAGGCCAATAATCTCATTCATCCAGAGGAAATTTGGTTCCTAATACTTTAAATGTTTTTTAATCAAAAATGTAAAAAATAAAATAAAATAAACACTAAACAAGAGCAATGAGGTCAACTCCATAACCCTCTCGTCAGAAGTCCAGTTCCCTTCTGCACTTACTTCTCCGGTGTGTTCCCACAATCCCAAATTATAATTCTGAAGGCAGTGTCGATCACTAAGACCACTTGAGGTTTGGAATAACAGGAAACTCCCTACATCAAAATTAGCCCTACTTTTTTCAGTCAATGGCTGATCCACTAAGTGCGTTGGACCAAAGGTGTACAGATATTTTAAAAAAAACTAAACTAAACAAAAAAAAAAAACACATTCCAAATGTCAATCAAGGAGGGCTGCCCAGCAGATGGACACTGGTTTTATTGAGATAACAATGATTCGGTAACATTACAACAGATTTACCTCTTCTAGCAGATGAAGAACAAATATCCCAGTGGACTCTTTCACAAAAGGACAGCTTTCAGTTTGCTTACCTGACACAGGTCTGCATGAACTGAGGTAAGCTGGTTTGAATTCATCTGCATTTTGTCCATTGCCTGTTTTAGGACACCAACCCCCCTTAATGGCTGTAAAAAAAATTATAAATACACCAATAATTAGTCCCGCACTATATCCATACAAAATCAAAGAAGCGCATGACACACACTAGGGCTGCACAAATAATCAAATTTTAATTGAGATTACAATTTTGGCTTTCCACGATTACTAAAAAAGAATAATTGATGATTTTGTTTACAAATGAAAACTCTCACTTTACTGGACATTCTCTGGTGTTCTACATCAAATCAAGCACTCCTATTTACCTCCCTCATAAATAATTGTGATCTCAATATTGACTAAAACAATCGTGATTATAATTTTTGCCATAATCGTGCAGCCCTAAAACACACACACACACACACACACACACACACACACACACACACACACACACACACGCACACGCACACGCACACGCACACACCCCGTTTCCTTATAATTGTTTGTCTAAGCACATAGATCCTGGCTGTGCTATATAGAATAATAAAAGTGGATGCCCCTTGCCTGCTTTCGTTCTACCAGGGCGTTGGTCAGCTGATGGCAGAGGCCAGCGACTGGAATGAGAGAAAGAGAAAGACGTTCAGGCCTCGGCTCGTTTCTCTGGCTTGCGGGAGTTGACACTGAGGGGGGAAGCTGAACCTCGGGACTCACAGGTGTCTGTTGCATAGCGGATGTGCTCTCCGTTGCACGTGCTGATGAACAGCTGAACTTGGGAAAACAGCGTTTCAAAGTCTGGGATGTTTGGCATGGAAAACTTCACAAACCTGTGCGCGGGCAGAGAGGAAAAAAGGACAGATTCTGCATGGGAGACACTCTACAGTACTGCAAGATAAATGAGCTACTTTGATAAAGGTTTTAGCCCCACACACTCCATCACAGAATGCCTGGAAAGTGCCTAGAGCACCAAGGAAGCGGTTACAATTTACAGTGACTGGCTCCAGCAATCTGATTGGCTGTAGTTCATTTTAGCCAGCATTATGCTACAGATCCATCTGTTCAGTTGTCTTTAAACACCAGCTCCAATTGGAGCCTCACTTAGAGGACATCGAGGTTCCTCAGAAGCAATAGCTGGCCACTGCCCTATTAGCAAGGCACAACCCTAGAAGTCAGGCAGACTTCAAATCAGAGTAAAACTGGCCAGGCTTGCAGTATCATAAGGTTACAACTCAAGCCAGACAAATTTAGACTCTGTAAACTACTTTGGGGTGGCAGTGTTGTATACTGGGCTTGTAACTCAGCGGTTTTTGGTTCGACTCTCAGCTGTGGAGCTGCTCTTGTACCCGTAAGCAAGGCCTGCACCTGAATTGCTTCTGCAAAATATCCAGCTGTATAAATGTATTGTATTTAATCGTGAAATCTGTGGACAAGAGAATCTGTAAAGGCCTAAAATACAACACACAAATGTACGGTCACATGTACATGAAACATCTTTTGGATGTTCTATGCAATATTTGGGACAGCCTCCTAAGACTTCTAACCAGATATAGCTAAAGAATTAGCCATTTAGCAGAACTTCCCAGAGCCCAACCAACTGGAGCACACTTACAGCACGGCCAGAACCCCCAGGGAGTGCTCCTGAACGTCCAAGGCCCCCAGCACCGTGTCCAGGTGAGACAGGTTCTTGGCTAGCAGCTCTCCGCTCTTGTTGATGAGCTCGCAGAGCTGAGTCATTTGACCTGAGACCAGGAGACAGACAAACGATTTTAAAGGAAGGCTAGATTTACAACATATAACCGCTAAACTGCCCACTTAGCTGTGGTATGTTCCACTATTTAGAGTATGAGACACGTTTAACATCCATATATCGTTCAGTAATTCATTCTTAATTTGTCGATATCCTAGGTTATACTCAGCAGAAAGAACAAGACCATTATTGATCGATAACATTAATAGCTTGTTATCATTATACTTTGGTTAAAATTAGTCTTCCATTATTTATTCGCATGGACTTTGCCGATTTTCAAACCGAAAATTGTGTTTATTAAACAGACTACCAACATGATTCGCTTCACTTAGGCTTGCTAGCATCGACAACCAGAGAGCTAGCATATGTTAGCATTTTTGCGATAAAGTTGGCTCTCTGCACTACAGTTTTCAATTTCACTACATAAAATATGTAGGGGTCAATATTTGTGCAATATGTGGGTCGTTTGTGGATCACTTTGTGCCGACACCTGACCCGTTAGAGGCTAGGACTACCAGCAGGTAAACGCTACTGTCTGTCAAGGCCTGTCTGCACATTTTCACAGGAAGTGTAACAGAAATTTTCTAGCCGACTAAACTAGATTGACAGGCGTATAAGCTAGTAAGACTTGTTCTTGAAAGTCTTTAGCCAATCAGGGGAAAGGGGAGGTGGGATTAATACCGACATTCCCCCAGAAATATTTTCTGGAAGAAAACAAAAAAAAGTCAATTACCTGCCAGATGTCCACTCCGTACTAGTTCTACAAACACAACATATGTACAGCACGGCTAAATAGTGTGTCTCTCTAATATTAACTCTGAACAAAGCAGGACCTGTAGTTCTAAGGCACAGGTTTGTTTACATGACATAACAAAAATGCTGCCAAGAACCGGGGCGTTTATTTAGCATTAGCGTCCGGTTGCTAATCTTGTTAGCCAGCAGTTCAAATCGATGAAAAAGCCGTTGCGTATAGCGAGTACACACCTTGGGCGGAGAGTTGCCGAACATTGTTCACGAACTGCTCCAGAGCCGACGCCATCCTTTCTTATGCGGTGTGAGGTTGTAGTTTTTCAGACTGCTTTCATTCAAATGTCAGAGTCAAGTCCGGAGTTGAGTGAGGGGGCCAGACAGCCGCCACTGACTGAAAGTATCGCGAGATTTCCTTATGTACGCGCTGCATACGACGAGATTTTCGGACCGGAACTGACTGCTTCTTAACCCTCTAATGCCTAGAAAATTTTAACTGCACAGAAATCTAGGCTACTTTTTCAGAATGTTAGACTGTTTCATTGAACATTTAGGGCCTGATTTACTCAGACATTTAGCATGGGCAAAACCAATAACATGACAAATGGTTGGTCATGGTATTTGTTTTGCACCAATCATTGCTTGTGTTATTAGTTTTGTACATGCTAAATGTCTTAGTAAATTGTTTCTTGTTTTTTTTGGCCCACTTTTTTATTTTCAATGCACATGCTAGTCTGATGGCCTACTGCGTCTGTCTTTAAATAAATCTGTGCGATCACATTGGCTGCTGTTAACAAATTAATAGTTTCCCATGAATAAAATAACCATATTAAAATAGACTACTCATAAAAAATGCACTGTAAACAATACAACTAAACTTTCATGCTCTTTAAGTCTGCTTTATGATCTGGATATGGATTTGCTATTTTAAACTTAAACTATGAAATGGAACATTAAATGTAATGAGAGGTTTTTTACAGAAATATGCCTAATTAACTATTTGGAAAGAAAAAACAATAAATAATAGTTAAATGGAACGTCGATCGTTGCATGTTTAATTATTATAAAGCACTGATGTTCAGGCTATTTGCAACTCATTCATTTGGAAGGATGGGAAAAGCCTCCAATACTTCCGATGCTTAATTACAACGAAAACGCAGTCAAAACGCTCAAGAGGCCTAGGCTACTCGTTACCGGGCTTGGTTCCTTGCACAAATAAACCAGATGTCACCCCCTGAATTGTCCGGTCTACCAGTAAGAGCGTGTTGTCCCGCTGTATGCCAGGCCGGGTCCCATGGCGCACCAGCGGGCAAACAGTTGTGTTATGCATTCTAAGATCATCAAAAAGTAGCCACAAATGATGGGCGAGTAGACTTGAAAGTCGTGTGGTAGTAGGCCTACTCCAGTGTAGTCATTACATTACATTACATTTATTTAGCAGACGCTTTTATCCAAAGCGACGTACAGTAAGTGCGTACAGAGACATCATCAAGATCACTACAGAACAGACAAGGCAAAGCACATCCTTCGCATAATGTAGCAGCTATCCTTAGCAATGAACGTTGACTGTAGTTCACAGTAAGCTGTGGGCAAATCAGCAACACCACACTTCCATTCCAAATACTATTATAAACTATAATAAACAGACAGGAAAACACAGGGAAGTAGTAAACAGGGAACTGATATTCCTAGGTGAGAATATCAGTCAAGGTGGAGTCTGAAGAGGTGGGTCTTCAGGCCTCGACGGAATGCAGGCAGGGTTGGAGTAGAACGTAGGGGAATGGGAAGTTCATTCCACCACTGAGGAGCTAATGTGGAAAAACTCCGCAGTCGGGACAAGCGAGAGCCTTTGACACGGAGGGGGGGAAGTGCCAGTCGCCCTGCTGTAGAAGAGCGAAGTGGTCGAGCTGGAACATAGTTCTGGATTAAGTCCTGCAGGTAGGCGGGGCCTGTCCTATTGGCTGCAGTGTAGGCCAGGGTCAGAACTTTGAACCTGATCCTGGCTGCAACTGGCAGCCAGTGGAGAGACCTCAGCAGGGGGGTCTAAATATTTGCGTAGTCTCTCTGCCACCCGCGCCCGATCCGTCATCCTTTTGTTTCATTCAGACAGTATCAAATACTGGTCATCCGACACAATAAAGCCTATATTTAACATAGCCTAGACAAATATAATGTTAATTAATTTTCTTCTCTTAAAGGTTGTATCAGCGATTTTGGGTGGAAACATAAATGATCACATTCATCTGATTTTTCCTCACGATCCGCTAGCTGCCCGCCCCATAAGCAGGCCCTCAATAAACCGCGTCTCTGTAGGCAGCCTATGCTCCGAGATCGTACACAAAAACAATGGTACTACCAACTACTCAAAACCAAAATAAACAGTATTCCAACCAATCACAATGATCTGCACAAACGTGACGTCACTTCTGAAGCGAAATCCCAAACAAACATACTTATGAATAATTATGTTATGTTTTAAAAAATAGTGTTCAAGCATCCAGAATTATAACCACGTTAATAACGTTTGTAAGAAACCAAACCGTTTGTAAATCCGTCAAGATTTCAGCGAGATAAGAGTATTAGCGTTTGTGCAGATCATTGTGATTGGTTGGAATACTGTTTATTTTGGTTTTGAGTGGTTGGTAGTACCATTTGTTTTTGTGTACGATCTCGGAGCATAGGCTGCCTACAGAGACGCGGTTTTTTGACGGCCTGCTTATGGGGCGGGCAGCTAGCGGATCGTGAGGAAAAATCAGATGAATGTGATCATTTATGTTTCCACCCAAAATCGCTGATACAACCTTTAAGTGCATAATTGGGTGGTGGTGCAGTGGTTAGCACTGTCGCCTCACAGCAAGAAGGTACCGAGTTCCAATCCCGGCCGAAGGCCTTTCTGTGTGGAGTTTGCATGTTCTCCCCGTGTCTACGTGGGTTTTCTCCCACAGTCCAAAGACATGCAGGTTAGGCTAATTGGAGACTCAATATTGCCCATAGGTATGAATGTGTGAGTGAATGGTGTGTGTGCCCTGTGATGGATTGGTGGCCTGTCCAGGGTGTATTCCTGCCTCTCTCCCAATGCATGCTGGGATAGGCTCCAGCACCCCCCACGACCCTGACTAGGAATAAGCGGGTTAGATAATGGATGGAAGTGCATAATGTGCAAAACAGGTTTCCAGATGTCTGTGGAATTTACAAAATGAAACATAAACATTCTGTATTTTCTTTCACTGGGTCACATAGCTAGGCTATTCATTTCAGTCTAAATGGTTGACAGCATGCAAACATGAGGTCCTACTTTTTTCATTATAAACTTTATTTTATTTATTTGCCGGAACATTCTCTTTTTTCACAAGTTTGTCGGCTCACCCTGTGCTCCACCCAGCATCTCCCAATAATTTGGGGGCAGTGCACACGAGCAAGCACGTCCTCCTAAACACGTGCACGCCTGAGGCTTCCGCTCATCAGTCTGCAGGTGTCTGATTGACAGCTCTTGCGTGAAGACACGTGCGGCACCCTGACTACTGAACCCCTGGGCAATCCTATTACTAATTATGCGCCAGTCTGTAGTGCTGCTGCCACACTGATGCTGTCGTGTTATGATTCTGCATGACTGGACAAATCAATACACGAGAACCACTGACCGGGCCGTCCAACAGCCCCTATTGTGTCTTATTAAAAACAGGCTTATTGTACTGCTGTGGATAGTCGTACTGTAGTTCATTGTATGAATGGGTTACACGCGCGCTCACACACACACACACACACACACACAATTCTTCACACATCCGTCTGGAAGTTTGGAGCCCGCATTTTGCGTATTGCCAAAATGCCATTCCAGGTAATGCGGGTCAATGGAGACGTATTTACTGTACACAGAATGTTATGCACTTTTGAAGGATTAGCCCGGTGACAGGATGTAAGTGGGAATCACTTTGAGCACCATGACACTACTGAAAATCCTTTCCTTAAGTAGCCTTTTTGCAGCCAGTGATGAGAAGGCGAGCATGTGACATCACTTCAATTTCCTTCCAGTTTGATACGTGTTCTGTGCTCGGTAGGTGTATTTAAAGTTAAAACTTGATGGTGCAGAAAACGGACTTCCTTGATTAAGGCGCTGTTTGTGAATGGCTTTTAATGTAATCCAAAGGGCAGCATTGTATTTCCAGTGAAGTCTTCCGATGGTCAACAAATCTCAGTAAAAATGTTCCTTGTGATGTGCTCTATGTTTCACGTGAAAAAAATGAAAAAGGGTTATTGAGTCATTTCTTTCCACAACACCTGACTTATCAATGTATACTTTGCCACTTTATCAATGAACACGGGCAATCAAATGATTGAAACGGGAAACGGGGAAAAAGGGAACAAAAAGGTAGCAGGAAGCACACAATCTGTGGGAAAACTGCTTATCTTCAGGAGGTTTTTTTTCCACAACACCTCTCATTTATCTTTTACCTTAATCATATTAGCTTTATGAGTGTACACAGACAGACAGTCGAACGATAGAAAAAGGAAAAAAAGAAAAAAAAAAGAAAGGGTGAGTATGCTATCCTCAGTGCAGTGTGTTTTCTATTTGAACGGGGACAACGGAGGCTTGTGTAACAGTCCTCCTCCGCTGTTTGGATCTGCACAATATCACCTTCCTGTCTCAGGGGAGCAGGAAGTCCGGATGACGTAGACCGTGACCATGGTGGTGTTTGTGTTCTTTGATCGGCCGACGACACCTGGAAACGGCTCTGCGCCGCCCCGCAGTCTGCCAGTCCGGCTCGCCAAATTCAGCTCGTGCAGAGGTCCCCAAACCCTGGTTTTGGAGAGTCCAGGGTCCTGGTTTTTGTATTCATCTTCAAAACAGGAACCAATTTAGAACTAAGAAAGCAGGCAATGGAAGTTAACCATGCAATCAACTGCTTTAATGGATTATAATAATAAATGGTTAATCGGAAAATGTCGTCATTGCATGTTTAATTATTATAAATACTGATGTTAATTTAATTATAAAACACTGATGTTCAGGCAAAATTCGGAGTAATTCATTAAGTTTTGAGTAACAGTGAAAACCAGCAGAGCCTGTGGCTCTATAGGCCCAGGCCTGGGGATATGGGGTCTCAGTCTATGCATGCGTTTTAAAGGCACCGTAGTGGAACGGCCTAAGGGTGGGATCAATGGTAAAGAATCCAGAGGGTTGCAGAATCAAATCCCAGGTGGGGTACAGCCATATTATCATTGAGAAAAGCACTTAAATAGCATTATTTCAGTCAATATCTAACTGTATAAATGGGTAATATTGCATCGCATTGCATAGAAAAGCATGCCATATGAGTAGACTGTCTACTGAACAAATGCATCATAATGACTATATTCTCAGTCTTATTTTTTCATATATATATATATATATATATATATATATATATATATATTGTCCCTTATATATTTTCAATTTTTCTGTCATTGTAAGGAATAATAATTTTGGCTCATCATTATTTAAACATTGTAAAAAAAAAAAGAAAAAAAAAAGCTTAACATTTACAAGTAGAATTGAAGACCCTGGTGCGAAAAGTACTGGTCACAAAATGTCTATTTTGAGAAAATCAAATCCGAAAATATCATTGATCCATAAAATCAGCCATTAAAGGTTTTGCTGTTTTTATGCAATGCTTAGGCACCTTTTCTGCTAACAATATTTATAGGGTGGACTTAGCTAAACAAATACAACATGTTTCTATGCTCAACTTGAATTGCCTAAAAATGTGACTTCAGTACGTTTAGCACCAGGGTCTTCAATTGATTCCTGTAATACAGAATTCAGCAAGCCTGGGTCCCCTCATCATAAACCCTGCAAGACTTTTTCTAAATCTCCGTTTATTTGCTCTTCATCATGATGATGGACACAGTTGCAGAGGGGGCTGTAACCCCATATCGCAGGGGTGGGCAATTCCGTTCCTGGAGGGCCGGTGTGTATGCAGGTTTTTATTTCCACCAATTACCCTGCTAAATGAGCTCATTCTGTAAAGACCAACGGTTCACTCATAAATTAGATCAAATCAAGATTTGTAGCTAAAATGTCATAAATGTTAGGGCCAATTAAGACCAGAAGTTGGTGTGAGATCCTGAAACAGATACGGCCCTCCTTGTCCTACCACTATTGGGGTGCGTCCCAATACTCGAAAAATGTACCCTCCTCTCCTCTGTGCCCCTGAAACCGATCTTCATATCCTAATCTAATGTTGCTGATTACATATTAATTGTTAAATATTAATTAATGTCTCAACGCAAACCGCAATGTCAGGTATATTGTATACTGTACATGCAACTGCACTTGAAACGTACAGACAGTTTTCCGGATAGGAGATGAGTGGAGGAGAGGAGTGGAGGAAAGGAGGTGGGTGAAGGATATTGGGACGCAGCCTTGGAGACTGGCACTGGTGTTTATTCTCCAGCAGAGGGCAATGTTGTACAAACATAGATCAAATTCAGACCAGAATCATGACCATGTCCTGGTCATCAGGCTAGTCATGTATAATTTGTATCCTTGCAACTCTTTTGAGTATAACCTAGTACATGCGCCTTGAAAGAATAAAACACAATATTCATGCCCTCACTGAGAAGCAGTTTCTGTGTGAATATATTCCTCAAATTATGGTCTGAAAATATGTCTCTCAAAGCATCACGCAATGCCGGCTTTTTACTGTGGTGCAAGTCCTAAATTATGAGCAGTTGTACTTGGTGACCCGTGTATGGGCTATAGCATTATTTTTATTTGAGTCTAGTGCATGCAACTTCAGCCAAAGGCTTCATCAACGCATACGCTTCACCAGCACAACCTTTCAACTTTTCTATTCTTTTGAATGGTTTTCTTCTAGTCTATGCAGCAGTGATTAGAATACAAAGATTTTATTTTACTCAAGATTCTTAAGTTGCACCTGCATTGGCTCTGATGACCCTGGTACTAATCCGCCTTCTTCCCTGTGGTGAGCAAAGTAGCACTTCAACCCACATTGAGCTGTATTGACAGGGTAGCATAGCCTGGGGGCATTTTCCAATATAACAGCTGTTCTATTGGTTCTATTTGACATTTGAACACCTTTTATATTGAAAAAAGGCCCAGTCAGAAAGCTCAATGATGTAGACATATAATACCTGTGCAATCGCAGCTTATAATAGGCTTGTGAGAGTCTAAATAGTATAATGGTTTTGCTCTTATTGCACCTTTTACCAATAAGACCATTTCTTTATGTGTATTATCAGTACATCAGTGTGAATGTATGTTCATCTTTAATGCTATAATATACCTGCATTTAGACAGCGGTGTACAGTATTTTATGCAGCTTTAACAGAATGGAATTGGGGAGAGAGGAACAGAGAGAATAGATCAGAGGCAAAAATAAACACAGAGAAATGTGTGGCCCTATCTATGTTCCATTCATTTCCTCTTTTCCATCTCTCTCTCTCTCTCTCTATCTCTCTTTTATGACATGTCTGAATAATGCTCCTCTCTGCGCTTGGTAGCATTGCCATTGGTGTTGTTTACAGAGAAGCTAGAAACCAGCATAAACTGCCCAGGAGCTCTTATCTTTTAAAATTATTATTACTATTATTATTATGGTTATAATAATAATAATAATAATAATAATAATAAAATGTATTATTGTTTTTATTTTGTGGTGTGGGGCCAGTGAGTAGACCAAATTCAAATCTACTCTTTGACCACCTCTCCAGTCCACTCATCTCCCCACTGGCAGTCCTTTGCTCCGTGGTCACGATGCTAGGATTCCCTCGCAATGGAAAATTAGTCTAGGCCTACTGTAAATCCATCAATCACGGCAGCCTTTCCTGGGCTGCACGCTGTAATGACAGTCGTGTCATCAACTGTCTTTACACAGAGTGAACTGATAACATTATCATTATATCCCTGCTACATTGATGCTGATATCATCTGTCACAACAATGTAAATATGAACAAAGGTATGTAAAATATTAAACTATATTTTAGATTTCTTGAACATGTATTAACATTCACAAGGTATAGGTTTCAGAAATGAGTATGTCTATACGTGAGGAGTGTGTCACAGCCGGGACCAGATATTACAATTCCAAGGGAAACAGTATCCTTTCTTTTTTTCTTTCTTTACTACAAGATGACAGCCAGGCTCATTTCTCTTGAATCGTCACCGAAGAGCCCTTGAGGTTGGATTCCTTGTCTTGTTGGCCGACTGCCTGACTTTGTGACGAAAGCGCTTCACTCACTGGGCCTCGATCATGAAGCGTACCTTAATATGCGCGTACATTTATGTCCAAAACTAGTTGGTACGAAAAATTTACGCCGGATTCACCAAACCGTGTGGGAAAGGCAGATTATTTTCGTGTTCACTTAAATATGTTCATAGAAGCACGTTCACGTTATTTTGCGATTAGCATAAATCCATGCCCCTGAATTGCCTTATATGGAGGCTGAAAATTTACGCCGGATTCACCAAACCGTGTGGGAAAGGCAGATTATTTTCGTGTTCACTTAAATATGTTCATAGAAGCACGTTCACGTTATTTTGCGATTAGCATAAATCCATGCCCCTGAATTGCCTTATATGGAGGCTGTCACTTCCATTTAAAGTCCATACCTAGTCAAAATGGCCCAGAAAAAGCAAAAGAAAGAATTATTCCGACACTGAAATCGAAGTTTTATTAGCAGATGTTCAATCAAGGAAAAAAAATGTTTAGTGTCGTCTGTTCCGGTGTCATGAACTGGTAAAGTAAAGGCCTAGCAGGAGATAACGCAGGATCACGCCTCACAACTGTTAAAGTAGTAAAATAAAAAAAATTTATGGATTGACAATAAATTGGAGGCAAAGAAACGCATAGCTCTGTCTGCATCGGACGAGCGAGTGCATTGCTTTCTCGCAACGTGGAAATAAATGAAACGTTATTCATTTTATAATTTTGTTGGGGTTCTGTGCATGTCAGTCAGATTTCAGCTTACAGAGCATTCCCCTTTTATTGTGCTATATCACAGAAATAAAAAATAAATACACAAACCCACGCATGCACAGACATGAACGCACATTTAAAATACACATGCAAACACACATGCGCAAGCACATACACATGCTCACACATGCATACACAAGCGCTCACAAACATACACACACATACACAGTATGCTCAGAATGTAAACAGGTGTGCCACCCTTGATAAGGGCGAACACTATGCAAATATATCATGCAATAGATGTTCAGTACACTGGGTCCTGTCCATTGAAGCTGCGTCAAAAGTAGTTCCCATAAGAGGCGTGTGACTGGACTAGGAAGCCACGTCATCGAGTGTTTGCTGTCATTATTATATTAACATTATTCCATAGTTGTGACCTTTCGCAGACTGAGAGGATTGCTGTTGCCACATTTGCTAAATAAGTTCTCTGTAATGACCAATGTTCTGAAAGCCTACTCACAAAGCTTTGTGCTGAAATGTCTAAGAACATTGTGTTCAGCGTCTTGCCCGATGCATGTTTTTTTCCCATGCCACGTTGACGTATACAGTGTGCTCTAGAGATGACAGCTCCCCTGTACAAGAGGTGCTCTGCCCACGAAGACTTCCAGGGGACTTTTTTTCATTTTCTGATTCAAAAATATCCCGCACATGGATACAGGAGACACCGCAATCAATCTTGCAGATTTGGGGGTCGTATCTGCCTAATTACAGAGACTGCCCTACACATAAGCATAAATTTGTGTGTGTGTGTGTGTGTGTGTGTGTAGGAGATTGTGTGACGACACCCGAATATCTGGCTGCTTCTGTCTTGTAATAATAGCGTCGGACAACCAATCAGGCAGGAGCCACCCCCAGGACAACTAAATGCAACTGTACAAGATAAAACTGTATAAAAAACAACAAAAACGAGCGTTTGTTGAACATGCTCGCATTCCCACCCGGCTGCTTATTTAAACTGTCCCATCTTCTGACATGAGCGTCGAGTCCGTCTCTTCATCAACACGGTGGGTCGTCTTACTCCTTTCAGGATTTTGGATTGACCAACTTCATCTGCCTCACGGCAGGCATAGCTTGCTCAGTGTTCCAGTATACTCGATGTGGTGCGTGTGCGATTACACGCCTGCATCGGTGCGTGTGCACGTCCGTGTGCCGATTGCCTTGTGTATGTTTTTGAGACACAAAGTAACATGGAATTGGGGAATTTTCTTTTAGTTGTGAGCAATCCTGTGCTATGAGTCATGGAGAGGGAGACTCAGAGGTCCTCATTACTGACTCCCATACACCTTGACTGTCATGGAAAGAAAAGATTCCCAGGAACGTGGCGGGGATCATATCCGTCCTTCGAACAGTCCACCCCCTCCCCCGTCACGGCCTCCGTACTTCATAAATTCATGTGGACAGGCTGTACGGACAGTCTGATCCCGCCCCCAGATCAATAACACCGGCCGTAATATAATATCACCAGCAAACACAACGCTCTGCTGTGAAAACACAAGGTGCTGCTGTGAGACATACAAAATCTGAGAGAGATTTTCAGTCCTGGACAACCATCATGAAATATGTACATTTCAGCCAAGTGACATAACCTCTGTTCTAAAGCCCCCTTCTGTCCCATCCCCAGATCCGGTCCGCCACCGCTGCCCCTGCCAGAATAGGGCCTTTGAAACCTGAGAAGAACCTACGGACCGGAATGTTCCTCTATGAAGGAGTGATGCAAGAGTGGGGGTTCATGGACCCAATAGTGGGTCGAGCTACAATGAGCTGTCAATCACTGGTTTGTTTGAGCCAATTAAAAGGTGTTGTGTCCTGCAGAAAAAACTCATTGACTGCATCACTGCTAGCACGCGATAGTGTTTACTAACTCCACCCATTTTTGGTTTAATGAAACAAAAAAATATACATGTATTCAACATATATCACTTGCACCAGGAGACTCCAATCTGAGGCTTGGAGAGCATGGAACACAGTCAGTTGGCTTTTCTTTTCACCATAAACCCACCAACAAGCAACTAGTTTAGACCAGGGCCCTGTTTCACATACTCTACGTGGCTAACTGAGTTAGTCCAGTTAGTTTGTTGATATTTTGGGATAAACGGAGATTTTCGGTTTCACAAAGCGAGTTCACAATTTAGCCAGACTTGGCCTCGAACATGCTACAATGCAGCTCTTGTCAGGACAAGGACCAGGATTGAAATGACCTTTGAGCAACTAAAGGGATCACTTCAATGCCTTCGTGTCCTGAGGGTTGCACCAGATAGGGCATGTGATATTACTGTTGCATGTGCAGTGCTGCACCATATTGCAACAATAAGGAAAGAGAGGGTCACACATGTCCAGCAGGAACCCACTGATATAGAGCTTCTGTACCTAGAGCAGCCTAGGGTCAGGATCCCCCCCCCCCCCCCCACCCCCACATCCTTCGCTCCTTCTCTCATTCTCTCCCTACCCCCTAGTGTGGGGCTAAAGGAGATAAGAGCTCGTATTTAAAATAAAATCCCAAACAAGACGACGTTTCTGAATAATAAAGCGTCTGCCAAATGATTCTAATGTAATGTAATAATAGCCTTCATTTTAACTGCTGTTTGTCCTATTTTGAAAGAAGAAGACAATTCCTGACATTTAATCCTAGTAAACATTCCCTGTCTTAGGTCAGTTAGGTCAGTTACCAAGCTTTAACTTCCTGGCTGATATCTTGAGATGTTGCTTCAATATATCCACATAATTTTCCTTCCTCATGATGCCATCTATTTTATGAAGTGCACCAGTCCCTCCTGCAGCAAAGCACCCCCACAACATGATGCTGCCACCCCCGTGCTTCACGGTTGGGATGGTGTTCTTCGGCTTGCAAGCCTCACCCTTTTTCCTCCAAACATAACGATGGTCATTATGGCCAAACAGTTACATTTTTGTTTCATCAGACCAGAGGACATTTCTACAAAAAGTAAGATCTTTGTCCCCATGTGCAGTTGCAAACTGTAGTCTGGCTTTTTTATGATGGTTTTGGAGTAGTGGCTTCTTCCTTGCTGAGCAGCCTTTCAGGTTATGACGATATAGGACTCGTTTTACTGTGGATATAGATACTTTTATACCTGTTCCCTCCAGCATCTTTGCTGTTGTTCTGGGATTGATTTGCACTTTTCGCACCAAAGCACGTTCATCTCTAGGAGAGAGAATGCATCTCCTTCCTGAGCGGTATGACGGCTGCATGGTCCCATGGTGTTTATACTTGCGTACTATTGTTTGTACTGACGAACGTGGTACCTTCAGGCATTTGGAAATTGCTCCCAAGGATGAACCAGACTTGTGGTGGTCCACAATTTTCTTTCTGAGGCCTTGGCTGATTCCTTTTGATTTTCCCATGATGTCAAGCAAAGAGGCACTAAGTTTGAAGGTAGGCCTTAAAAAACATCCACAGGTACACCTCCGATTGACTCAAATAATGTCAAATAGCCTATCAGTTTCTAAAGCCATGACATAATTTTCTGGAATTTTCCAAGCTATTTAAAGGCAGTCACCTTAGTGTATGTAAACTTCTGACCCACTGGAATTGTGATATAGTGAATTAAAAGTGAAATAATCTGTCTGTAAACAATTGTTGGAAAAATTACTTGTGTCATTCACAAAGTAGATGTCCTAACTGACTTGCCAACACTATAGATTGCTAACGTGAAATCTGTGGAGTGGTTAAAAATGAGTTTTAATGACTTCAACCTAAGTGTATGTAAACTTCCGACTTCAACTGTATGTACATCAATACAATGTATACAGGATTCTTAACCTGGTCACACTTAGCTGCTGCCAATGCTTTTCAAGTAATAAGATCTCCTTCTCCAATTTCCTCATTTTCAGTGCCCTGTACACCATCCCTTGGCCCCTGTTCTCCATCTCTTTTAAACAGCAAATAGCATATAAAAACCTAGAAAGTGTGACCAACCACCATGTTAATCCTTTAAGGTAAGGGTGGTGCAGGGCCTTTATGTGTTCTGTAGGCCCCTGTAAAGGAAGTGATGTAACCCAGGTGCTCACGTTGGTCTCGCTCCTCATCACCATGATAGCAGAGGGGCGGCGTGCAGTTATCCGAGATGATTCAATGCTAGATTAACCAAGCAAATCGTAATTCACCTTCGTGAGACGGGGTAAGCCCGAATTTCATTAACGAGACAATTTGATACGACGCGCATCAAATTATCCTGCTATTATCCTGCATTGTTTAAGCGAGGTACGTGAAACAGGGCCCGGGTGAGATAAGTTATCTCGGTAATCTAATGCTTTAAATTATTAATTGTGCAGAGTGCAGACGGACAATGAAAACCAGCAGACCCTGCGGCACTCTGCACCAGAGTTGGGTACCCCTGCTGGAGTCTCTGGATCTTGTGTTTTTCCATTTTTCCATACAGTGGCATGAGCTTTTTTTTTGCTTTTGTCATGTACGACAGATGCAGTGGAGATCAGCGTACGCCGGCTTACCTCCCACACTCGGCTCTGTGCCTCAGTCAGGGCACTCTGACACTGTGAGAGAGAGGAGGAAGAGGAAGAAGAGGAGTGGATGAGTCATAGCTCGCGCGGTGTGGGTTTCGGTGCTTCAGACTCGGGCCCGGGACGCCGAATTATTAATTTCTCATAAGGAATGACGAGTGACAAGGGCGTACACGGGGAAACTTTTGAGCAAACGCCGCGTTGTTCCCGTCTCCAGGAGCGGTTTCATTACAGGTACAGAGTCCCTGAAATACCTCTGACCGAAGCGCAGCCGCCATCGAACGCGAGAGGCGGGCCGTGACCAATGGGCTTATCCCCCTGAGCGGTCCACACCTCAGGCCCGCAACAGTCCCTACTACACAGCTCCTGATGAAAGAAAGCGTCATTTGCTTTTTTATTTTAATCAGAATAAAGGCTCCTGTAAAATTTTACTTCAACTCAATTGAGGATTTTTAAAAAAAGGAGGAACAGGTCGCTTCATTATCGTCGGGCCGTCGTTAGCGTCCTTGGATTCCGCGTTTCGCCGGGTCGGGTTTCAGATTTGTTTGTTATGCTGTTGCGTGGGACCGGCCTGCGGGGGGGAAAAAAAAAACAAAGAAACATGACACAGCGCTAACGCTAACAATAAGAAACAAAGCCATAACGCTAACAATAAGAAACAAAACACAAACTATTACAACAGCTGCTTTACAGAATGCGGGGCTGTGAGAAAGTAAAAGTCGAATTAAACAGAAAAGGCCAAGATCGTAAAGCTGGGTCCAGTTGAGCACAGAGGCTCGCAGTCAGGCTCGCAAGGGCTTCTGAGGGAGCTATACTCAGGCAATCAACTCCGTCAGTTTCTCCCGAGGGACTCATGTCCAGATTCCCTGGAATCTGAAGGAGTTTGTGTATTTCTGTGGAAAAAGATTAAAAGCGGTTATTTTCTTTTCGCACAGCTGGATCTGAGCAGGGCTGCACGCATTAAGGCAGCAGGGACAGAAATGATCCCAACTCATTTAAAGGAGAAAGGCAGACGGGGTTCTTGAGAGGGATACGTACCTCAGAGTGCGCTTACATTACATTTACATTTTAGTCATTTGGCAGACGCTCTTATCCAGAGCGACGTACATTAGTGCATTTTCCAACTTGAAACAAGTGCGTTAAAACAACCCTAAAAGGTAAATACGATTTCAAACACCAGGCGCAGTCAGTATGATTTTTTTTTTTTTTTTGGGGGGGGCACACAATATCAATCATTGGCGTGTACAACAGTAAGCCAATAAGTAACCTTAAGTATTAAACTAGCAGCGTGAACTACTTAAACAAGGATTCAGAAAAACACAATCAAGGGAGGTCACAAGGAGGTAGGGAGGGGTGGAGAGAGGTGCAGCTTGAAGAGGTGAGTCTTCAATCTGCGCTTGAAGGTGGTCAGACTTTCTGTTGTTCTGACCTCCACGGGGAGCTCATTCCACCACCGTGGGGCCAGGACAGACAGACGTCGAGACCGGGTGCTAGTATGAAGTGGGGGGGGGGTACCAGTCGTCCTGAGGAGGCGGAATGCAGGGATCTGGTAGGTGTGTAGGGTCTGATGAGCTTTTGGAGGTATGGAGGTATGCGCTTCTTCGACAATAAGGAGGGAGCAAAATCCCGCGAGGCTGGCAGAGAAGGGCTGATGGGAAAATTGTAAACAGCATTTGAAGTATGAATTATAGTTTTTTAAATTAATATTCAGAAAAACACAATCACTTCTCTCTATTTCGTGCAGCATTTGGCGGGGGCAGTAACCGAGTGTGGAACACTAACTTGTTAACAGACTTTTCTTTCTGGGGTTATCCCTTGGTACCCATTTAAAAACACTTTGGGTGGCTTCCAAAAAATGCCGCTGGCTCATTTGCCATTGTGACAGCGGGACGTCCACGTGCGAAAGAAAAAGAAAGGTCACTGATATCGCATGGATGCCTTCCGTTCTCCAATTCGGAGGAAGCCGAAGCCGTTTATTTCCGAGCAGTGCGAGTGTCAATGGGAGGTCTTCCACAGGAAGAAAATGGCTCCAATGTATGCACTGCTTCGCATGAATCATGTGTAAGTCACGCCTCTGTGCTCCACCAATGGCCCCTCATTTCAAAGCAAACAAAAAGTGGAAAAAAGAAATACAAACTTACTGGTGCCTCAAGCCCCCCCCAGACCCCAACCTTTGATTTAACGAACACTAGATCTATTAACAATTGTGAAAAGGCTGCACTTTATGCAATGCTATAAGGGAAGGTTCAAATGAGGACAAGGAAGGCAACATGTCCAATGTCCTGGCATGGCTGTCCGGCAACACGCTGGTGTTGCTCGCCGGTATGCTAATGCAGGTGCACAGGAAAATGACCAGGGTAAATTCAACTCTAACAGAGTACATATGAGTCCAATAAGGACCATATGTACCCTGTAAGAGTTGATTTAACACTGAACTTTCTACTGTGTGGGTTCACTCTGGACCCCTTTTCCCGTGGCATGACAGCACTCTAGCGTGCACTGGAGCAACCACTCAGACGCCTTAATCACCCCCGCCGCTTTTAACCAACTGTTTTAGTCATTCCAGGTATTTTTAGAGGCCCGCGGTTCACAGTCACAGGGAAGTGGAGACCTCTTCACACGAGCCAGTTCCAACCGGCAGGGGTACAGGCTGAACTCGCGGCCGGGTGAGGACGTGGCAATCATTTTCAAGGGCCTTGTAAACATGGCATTTGCGTCAATGGTGTACGGACTGCGTTCCAAACTGCCCCTGCGGCTGCCCGCTTTGAAGCAACCCGTTTCCCTCGCTACATAGGCACAGAACTGCTAACTGGAATCTGAGCCCAGTGGCTTCTGGGAAAGCCAGTCCAAACCAGCAGGCGTCAGTCAGGAATGGGCTGTTTGGTGTACCATTCTGAGAAAGCAGGGGAAAAGTCAGGAACCATGCGTACGCCCACGTGCGATGTTCCCTCGAACATACAGTGCGCTAACCTTCCACACAGTGGAGGGGAGTGATTAGCATGTAATCGCATGCATTTCTCTTTCATGAGCTGAGACTCATAATTCTTGAAGCTTATTCCTTTATACGGTGTTCGACATCAGTGAACACGCAAGTAGATGAAGCCTTCGGCAGGCGGTTTTTAATTTTCCATTGTATTGAACGTTGTTTCATTCATAAGCCACCGCTGTTGTCACGAGTTTGAAACTCATGAACAATGAAACTCTTCCTCTGTGGTTTCTGGTCAGAGGTATTATCAGAAACAGTCCAGTACTGAGTATTTCCCAGGTTTTATTAAAAATGAGTTCCTCCCCTGCAGGGTCCTTTGTCTGTACTCAAGGCCCTACGATCCCCGACAGCGCCCTCACACCACCCCCCTGCCCCCACCCAATTTTAAAACCCCACACGTTTATACCCCCCACGGCACACATACCCTCTCACAACGACATCCAACAGAACAAACCGCTAATAGCACACACTACTCTTTCACCCCCCATTATATACTAACCCCTGTTTTCACTACAACAATTGAGTACCATAAAAAAATTTGAACTTGCAACTCTTTTTATTGATTGCCTCCTTCTTCTTCTTCTTCTTCTTCTTCTTAGTCTTCGTCATCATGGAGGAATGTTGAAAGACTTCAGTCCATCTGGATCTTTACTTTCATGGGTGATCTTTACTATTTTTTAACATTATGAATCGGTTTGATTAATGCCAAGGCTTCTGGTCGTTATACGTCACAACGCACAAAGCAAGACAACAACGCGTACCTCACTTTGACCCCTACAAGGTTACAGGCTGGGTTCCCGGGCAGATGGGGAGGAAGGACAGGTGTCCCAGGGCTGGGGGCGTAGAGACACGCGCCCCAGGAGGGAAAGGGCAGGGGCGGGGGGCGTGGGAGACGAGCGAGACGACAATGTGGAGGAATGAGGAGCAGATGGTTTGGTCCAGAATCTGACCCTGGCTCCTGCGCCATGCATCCAGACAGACACCCACAGCACCATGGCAACAAAGCAGTAGCAACAACACTAACCAGTCACGAGTCCTCAACTTCCTTGACTTTGCATAATCAGGAGACACGACAGAATATACGCGATATATTTTAAGCCATGTGATGAATGAGAATGTGATTGTGTTGACAAAAGACGGCTGTTTGGTATGTTTTGTTCCGTCCGTTCGTTTCTATTTTGTTTCAGGTCCATCTCTGCCTCTGTCCTGCTTCACCCTGTGTACCCCGCCCGTTACCTGATTGGACCACTCCCATTTGAAAAGACACGCCAGTTCAGCATTCGAGAGACCCATATTCTCATTTGCTATTTTTGTTACGGCTTTGATTTTTGATAATGTGTATGAATTGTTTGTTTTCTCGACTCTGATTTTGGCCTAGCCCTTCTGTTCTGTTCGCTGCTCGTGAATGTATGACCCTTACCGCTTTCTTTTTTAACACTGATTTACGCACAAGGGTTATCCATCTATCCAGACTGAAATCTTACAAGATAAAGAAAAATATCTTTCTTAAAAAGGCAGTACATAATTTAATAATTTTTTTTTTTTTTCAATTATTTAACTTTAATTTTTCTGGGTGGTGTATGTCTTTATATTTATGTATGTACCCCCCCCCCCCCCCTTCTTTGGGCCACACATAGGTACATATTTACACATTTATATAAATACATAATAAATATGTATTTATATAAATACGTAATACTGATATGAATGTTGACACATAAGACACAAACAAGCATACCACACGCACGGGAGGGGAGGGGATGGTAAATGGTTGTTTGCTTATGTTCTGCATGTACAGTATATCATGTGCATATTCTGTATACCTTCATGTTTTGTCTATCTGTATATCTTATTAGTTTGGAAATTAAAACTAAAATTTGAAGGTAACGCCTCAAAAAAAATAAGGCTTGTCGGTTTAAATGTGAGCTGAGGCATTGATCTTATACCCGCAAACATGACACTTTGCCTCAACAGTTCTAGTGAAAGCCGAGGATAACTACATGCGTAAACGGTACAAGGGATGTGACGCCTGTGAGCGGAAAGCGTGATTTAAGTGCGGAAATGATTTATCAGTATTTCATGAGCAAGTGACAATTAATGCACTCTTGTGAGTAACACGTCTGCTATGTGTGCTGCCTCTGTCACACGCTATAACAGGTCTACTCTGTATGCTGCCTCTGTCACACGCTATAACACGTCTGCTCTGTGCGCTGCCTCTGTCACACGCTATAACACGTCTGCTCTGTGCGCTGCCTCTGTCACACGCTATAACACGTCTGCTCTGTGTGCCGCCTCTGTCACACGCTATAACAGGTCTACTCTGTGTGCTGCCTCTGTCACACGCTATAACACGTCTGCTCTGTGTGCCGCCTCTGTCACACGCTATAACACGTCTGCTCTGTGTGCCGCCTCTGTCACACGCTATAACACGTCTGCTCTGTGTGCTGCCTCTGTCACACGCTATAACAGGTCTACTCTGTGTGCTGCCTCTGTCACACGCTATAACACGTCTGCTCTGTGCGCTGCCTCTGTCACACGCTATAACACGTCTGCTCTGTGCGCTGCCTCTGTCACACGCTATAACACGTCTGCTCTGTGCGCTGCCTCTGTCACACGCTATAACACGTCTGCTCTGTGTGCCGCCTCTGTCACACGCTATAACACGTCTGCTCTGTGTGCCGCCTCTGTCACACGCTGTAACACGTCTGCTCTGTGTGCCGCCTCTGTCACACGCTATAAAACGTCTGCTCTGTGTGCCGCCTCTGTCACACGCTATAACACGTCTGCTCTGTGTGCCGCCTCTGTCACACGCTATAACACGTCTGCTCTGTGCGCCGCCTCTGTCACACGCTAGGAGACGCTTGCCCAGGGAGAGAATGCCCCGGTTCGGTCTTTGAGCAGAGCTTGCCTGTTCTCAGCAAATGGTCTCAATTCAGCCCAAAATGGTGTGTGTCCTTCACCTCTGATGAGAGCGAAGACGGTGATGACATCAAATGAAAATTATTATCATAGTTTTGCATTCAATCTCACTTTCTAATAGCACAGAACAGTAAGAACAGGCAAACTATTAAGATTAACAGTATTGTTCAGTGCAGAGATTACAAAGGGACAGAGCATCACATCCACCGTTATCGTTAAAATATATATTTTTGGTCAATACCGTATTTAATTCCTATAATAACAGGCAAACTAGTAAGATTAACTGTATTGTTCAGTGCATAGATTACAAAGGGACAGAGCATCCCAGCCTCCATTATCTTTAATTTATTTATTTATTTTATTGTCAATACCATATTTAATTTTTCTTAAAAAACATACGATTGGCACGAACTATCACCATTCGTCACTTTATTCATAAGTTTAATCAACGGTATTCACAGAAATAATTGGCACCCTAATAGGTATATTAACCTACATTTGTTGAGTACACTCATAAATAAAATTAATTTAATTTCATTTATGTATTGTGTGTCAGCGCGAGTGTTGTTTGTGTGGTTTTCAGTGAGTTAATAGGGCCTAATTAAAATTTATATTAATGTTGTCCATATCACGATGCTCTTGAGCACATCATCAGTGATGTTACTTGAAGTGTGTTTGGGGTCTTTCAGCATCGTGAGGCGTCACCCAGGCGACCCAGCCGGGGTTTATGAGACTCAAACGGGGTTGTGCTCAAGCGGCGTTCTGCGTTAAGATGTTCCCCATGGACCTCCTCTCCTGATCCATAGCCATCTTTAGACTTTCTCTTTCCAACAGCTCTCCTCCTCCTCTTCCTCCTCCTCCTCCTCCTCATCCTCGCTCCAGTGATGCCGAGCGCACTGTAGGCTCTATGGAGGGTTTGTCCCGCCAACTGACAGGACCAAACATGATTATCGGTAAGCAGCCTATGTTAGCCAGAGATTGATATTGAGATTAGTCACACGCTGTCTGCCAAAGAACAAACATACTACGGGCCAATTGGAATGATTCTTGTTGGACTGTTGCTGGTGGCCAATGTCGGACGGGCCTTTGTAATGCTGTTGAACCAACCTGATGCTGGCCCATTGGGCGAAATTTACTGGTAAGTGTTAATCAAGCGTTTTCGGTTAGAAACTGTGCACTGGAAGTGAGCCGTGTTTGGAAAAAGAGGGATTTAATCTCCTCTCAATAACCTTCCCGTCCGCTCTCCTGAAGAGAGTCTCCAGGTACCCTAATCTCCCTGATCCCTTGTTGTGGAGACGTTGCCTTTTGTCAGCACGCCCTGCCTGGGTTAAGCCTCTGCTCCGAGCCCCCTGTAAACGTCACCGTCTCCAGCGTGCCACAGGAAACACTCCACCACCATTTGCAAGCAGCGATACGGACAGGCAGGAAACCGGAAGGAAAGATCTAAAGAGGGATGGATGAACAGAGGGTCTTATTTAACCTGTGGAGAAGACAGACACTGCATTCGAAATAAATTGAAACTTAATTGAATCGTCAATGTTCCAGATGGTTCCTTCATTGTCATTGCTTATTAAACATTCACAGCTGAAGCCTTTGCAGGGCTACTCTCTTTTTCTTTCCATCCCTAAAATTAATTTGCTCATATTTCATATTGCACAAGACAGACAGACAGGCAGGTTGAAAAGATTAAGATACGGATAGAGGTACAGTATATGTAGAAAGATGCCCCTAATAACGCTAACAAAAATTTTATTTACTTGTTCATTTGTTTATTGACGGACCACTCGGCGCTTATGGGGATTCCTAGCCAGCAGTGGCTTAGCATGCAGCACAAATACAAAGTAACCCTGTGCCCTTTGGTTGCCCAGCAACATAGCTCCGCCTTGTGACCCCAGCAGACTCGGTAATTGTCATTCAGATTTGAACTCACGAGATCTTCCCAAAGAGCCCACTGTGTAAAAGTGTGCAATTTATCAGACGAGCAGCGTGGCGTTTTTGGGGGGGCGGGGGTGTGGGACAGGAGGGTACTCGCCGCTACTGATCCACGTCATTGAACTGCAGAAAATAACAATAAAGGCGGAGGTCAAGGACGGTCTATTCATAATGCGAGCGGCCGTTGTTGCTCGGCAAGGTTGCCAGTGATGGAATCTGCATGTCCCTCCGCCGTGCGATCGCGCTTCTGGAGAAAAGCCGTTGGGACTTCCCCAAAATAAATCTCTGAGGCATCTGCCCACTTCTGTTCTATTCTTTCTCCTGTTTTCCGCCATAGTTTTGCATCAAGTCCACATTACAGCCATCTGGACAGAGACACAAATGCCACCACTTAGCTAAACAGGGCGGACTTTGACACTGCAAAATGCTAACCCTACCTAACTAGCCAGACACATTCCCACAGATGAGCCAACACAAAGAAACAGCATAGATCAGGTATCGCACCGAATCCAACCGTTTTGAAAATGTACAGAGTGTACTTCCAACAAGCATTTTATTAAGACACGCATAACAGCCCCCCCCCCTCCAGATCACCTTACAGAATTCTTGGGGATAAATGGGAACATTTTGACAAGCACACAGCTCGAGTATAGGCGGGACTAATGCATTTGAATCCAGCAGGAGCAGGCCCTGCCTTGCGTGACGTCCGTAAGCCGTCTCGCCCGCGGGGCTCTTTTCCTGTTCTCCTGCGCGTGTGGGTGACCAGGGAGAGAGACCTTAAGACAGGGCTCTTGGATCCGGGCCTAAGTATCCAAACGGTTTACGTAAGAGGGTGAAATCAGCAATTTAGCAGGAGTTTGCTGCTCCACACCGGAGGCCGGCGCACCGGTCCACCGGACAGTCGTTTGGAGACGTGCCATCTTTTCCGCCCCTCTTGCGTCAAAGCCAGATAAATGCTTGACAGCGGTTTCCAGCGCGAGGAATGTCACGGGCGAAGGGGGTGGGGTGGGGGGTGGATTTTAACCCCTGTGCGTAGTGGGAGGGAGGCCAGCGCTCTCGCTAGATTCTCCCCTGAGGTTAGCGAGTGGATGCCGAGCAGCCTTGCAGAAAGGAGAAAAAAAACACCGAAAGTTGCAAAAATAAGCGGAACAAACAAAACGGCGGATCCCAGCGGAATCAGACTCGACCTTTGGCCCGAACAACATCCGGTCGAGTCCGGCCCTCGATCGCATCGGTGGTCAGGCTTACTTCAGACACAACACAATAACGATGACAGTGTGCGCACGTGTGCCTTCCGCCTACTGTCATACAAACCCCCCATTCAATCGAATGATAAACTGAGGCTGGGATTAAATCAACATTTGTCCTTAACAAATTAAGTTCCATGATCAATAAAACGAACTTGCCCAAACTGATTTTGTGAAGGAAAAAGGGTAGTGCTCGCGTTTACGTGTTTAAGTTAAGTGTCCCACTGGGCTGAATTGTGTGATTCACGTAAGTGCGAATGAGCAGACCTCGTGTTCTGAGATGTTTTTGAAACATGATTCATGTTCTGTCAGATAAAGTCTGTGAGTTGAAACATTAAGAACAACAAAATCCCATATCTTAATAATAGCCAAATAGTGCTAAAGATGCAGCCTTAAGCAGCATTTAAAAATAAATCTGATTTGTGACTCATATACAGATTTACGTGTGTGTGTGTGTGTGTGTGTGTGTGTGTGTGTGTGTGTGTGTGTACGCGTATATCTGTGTAAGTGCCTGCGCCTGTGCGTGTTGTGTGCACACATTTGCACTTGTGTGTGTGTGTGTGTGTGTGTGTGTGTGTGTGTGTGTGCACTTGTTTGCATGCGTGTAGGTTAGGATGTGTCTGTGGCTCCTGCATCGTGGTCTCACGAGCACACTCTGTGATATGTATATATAGGGCTTGCGGGGTGAAATAACGGGTGTACAGAAGTGTGAAACATATGGTTTAGAATATGGAACAGGGACATGGTAAATCGATATGTTTGGTATTATGACACAACAAAAGCGGCGAGTAAGGGGGAGGGCCCGGGGGGGGTGTCCAGTGTTCTGCTAAACGGAACGTTCGCTGCGGATCCACAGTGTGTCCTTTCCTGCCGCCGGACTATAAGGGCAAATCTTTAACCCAACGCTGAAAACATTTACGTTATGTACTGAGGCTTCTATTTTTTTTTTTTTAAAGACATGGAAAAGGTTAGTTGACCCATTGCACAACGTTTTTTTTGTTTTTTTTCCTTCGAGCAAAGTGGCTGCAGATGAAATGTTAATAATAAATTTACTCTCAGCAATAAGTGATGAATTCACTAACACTTCCGCACTTGAACTTTAAGCTACAGGAGTTATCATCATGCAGTCCCTGTTTTGTATATCTTTCATTTAACTGACCAGTGGCACATTGTTTTTCTAATTAAAAGAGGAGAGGATAGTCCGCCCTCCTTCCGTTTTTTTATTTATTTTTTATTCAGGCGAGGGGGAAAGCAGAGAGGGTAACACACAGAGAAGAGATCACAGGTCAGAGGGTGTAACTGGGGGGATCGAACCCCCCAATATGGGGGATTCGTACGTGAATACGGCTCGAGATTCAGCCGCCCCCACAGACTTTACCACACGTCTCACCCAGCGGGACGTTGCTCTGTCAACATGAATTTCATTTTCAAAACCCAAATGTTGCAAACCTGACACATGGTCCAATTTCGTCGCCACCCGAGCTGTCTTTGTGTGGGCCCATAAGAACAGCCGTTGTTCCTTTACTCAGAAAGCACAGAACAGTTTGTCGTTGAATTTTAAAAAAAGCGTTTCTTGACACGAGTCCCACAATCAGGCGATGTGTTCTCTCTTTCTTCAGTCGGTAATTATTATAAATCACTCATTAGCGCAAACGGCACGGCCCCAGTTTCCTGCCTTCTGCAACTTGCGTGTAAGACATTCGCACTTATTGTGTTCCGCCGATAATAGAATTCAGAAGAACAAAGGGTGTGGATCAACGTGGCCGTATGCTGAAATCAGCAGAAGCCACTTCTGGTGACCTGGATTTGCTCACAATCTCTGACACTTCTCAGATTCTCTTTAATAGAGGAACAGGCAGTACATTATTCAGATATTGTCCTGCGAGGGCTCCTGGGTAATTGCAAGGATAATTAGCAGAGGTGGCTCTCAGGATGTGTCTCCAGCGTGTCAAGCGAGCACAAGGACACCCCTATGAAAGCCGCCGATGGACCGTCCCGCTAAATGACCTCACTTTCATCCCGACCCCTCGCTTCGCATGGCCGCCGATCTCACATCCTGTCCTCTCTTTTCCGTCCACTCCCAAAATTCTCCCTCTGTCGAATGTCCTCCACAAACAATGCCTCCTCATACCTAATGGAAATGCTGTTGACTTAACACGCCGTTGGCCTGACACGCTAAGTCCCCCTACCCTCACGATGTAGAGGGTTACGTAACCTACAGAGGAACCTCGATATGGGGCATAAAACAGTACGCAATAACCGTGTTCAATGCAAAGCTACAGGCAGGGAAAGTAAGCGGAGCCTTGGCTTGCATTTTGAGTCATCTCATTCTGTTTCATTATTCCATTACCTGTACACACGAAATCTCTGCCATTGCCTACCGCATTACCAATGGTCTAGAGTCTAGACATACTACAAACATACTTACACAATTCAGTTCAAATAAATTCAGTTTTATGTCTATAGTGCTTTTTACCGAGACACTTTCCTTAAACACCACAAAGATTTTTAAGAAAAAACAGGAAATAGGAAAACTGGGTACGGTTGAGATTAAATCTCCAAAAAACCAGGAAGTGAGGTAAAAACCCAAATATAGACGGGGATCCCTTCCTCCGCTGGCCACAGCACGTATATTTCACTTGCATTCAAATTACAAATTACAGTGTAACTGTTTATATACTGTATGTGCGTGTGAATGTGTGTGCACATGCTTGTGTTTTTGCATGTTTGTGTGTGAATGATATTGTGCGCATGTTTGTGCGTTTGTAAACTAATGTTTCTGTGTGTATATGTGCGTGTTCACACATGTGCATTTGTCTGCGAGCAAGAGTGTGTGTAAACAAATGTTTCTGTGTTTATATGTGTGTTCACACATGTGCATTTGTCTGCGTGTCTGTGCTTGTGAGTGCGTCCCTGTTTGTGTGTGTTTTCTCAGACCTGTGCTCCAAACTGCCATCGTTCCAACCAGCGCGGCGTATAAGTGTCGAAGGCCAGGGGATGATAAGAGCTGGAAGCCAGTCTCGGAGGTCACCCGTTACACTCCACACGCCAAAAAGACGTCACGTGCCACACCGCTGAGGGTCACTGACAATCGTGCTCATTGTCCCAGATGCTGACTCCTGCGTCAGTAGACTTACAGAGCAGCATGACAGAAAGGGTTTAGACCCAGGAAGTGCGCTGTGTTTTCTGGTGTGAGCTAACAACATCAGCAGGCAACTGTGCGAGGGCCGTCATTCACAGCCATAAGTGTTTGTGTGTGTGTGCGTGTATATGCGTGTGTGTGCATGCGTGTGTGTGTGTGTGTGTGTGTGTGTGTGTGTGTGTGTGTGTGTGTGTGTGTGTGTGTGTGTGTGTGTGCGTGCGTGTGCATGCATGTACTGTCAAGGCGCAAATGTCGATCGTATCCTACGTTACATTTCCATACTGGTGGGTCACGAGGCATGTGTTCAGCCAATAAGTCGGTCTTTAGCTTGCTTTTACTTGTAAATCAAAAATAAGCACGAAGAGCTGATTGAATCCATGCCTAACCCATGCTATATCAGATAGCATAGCATAGGGATGGAGGCGGAAACAGGGAAGGTAAACATACGTGAGTAAAGTTCCAGAACAATATTACATTACATTACAGGTATTTAGGAGATGCTCTTATCCAACTTTTCTTCTTTTTTTTAAATTTTTTTTTTAACATATTATCCATTTATACAGCTGGATATATACTGGAGTGATTCAGGTTAAGTACCTTGCTCAAGGGTACAATGGCAGTGTCCTCCCTGGGAATCATACCTATCATACCTGCAACCTTTCAGTTACAAGGCCAGTTCCTTAACCATTATACTACACTGCCTCCCAATATCACTGAGGGTGCATTAGAAATAGACGAGGATGCACTAGTACACATGTTACACAGGTTGGGAACAAAAACAATGCTCACACCAAGGAAACCATTTTTTCTCAAAGTTTAGGGGAATATAAAAGGCATGTTTAGGCATTATTAGGGGTCCAAGCACGTAGTGCTGGAACCCTATTGTTATTGCTGGTTTTATTATTATTATTCCCACATTTGGTACAATTGCAGCAAAACCACATGATGACTTTTGCTGAAACTTTGCACACATATAGACATTGCGACACGACACATGTACAGCGAATTCCAACCCAATTGACCTGATGGTGGCGCTATAGAGACAAAGTGAAATTTTATAAACTTTTTCGGCTATAACTTTTGAACTGTTTAGCCTATCTTCAAAATTATTTTTGCCTCAAATTCGTTGGTTCGTGGCAAATAACTTTGCTATTAGGACCAATGAGGTCCGCCGTAATGGATCTTTTGCTAATTAGCATTTTGTGAAAAACCTATAAATTCGAACTCCTCCGAGTCCATTTGACATATCAACATGCAATTCACACCCTTTTGTTCAGGGGACGATTCTCTAAAGAATCACGAAGCGATTTTCCTGATTTTCTAAATATCCTGATCACAGTAAGCCAATAAAACTGTTGTGGGTGTGGCTAGTCACAAAAACGCTAATAACTCTTCAATTCTTCAATGGATATTAATAAAATTTGGTTTCTGTACTTGGACTGACGTTCTGAGCCAAACTCTAAAGTATTGGCTCAATAGAATCAAATGGTGGCGCTATAGAGCATAATATATTTTTTTAAATGCATAAATTCATAAAAAATCACCATTATTTTTTAGACATTTAAAACTTGCTGTAGTGATCAATTTCCTCATCTGGAACATATGTATGTCCCATATATGTCGCTGCCATCTTGGATTGGCCACCATTTTGGAAATGCTATTACCATTTCCCTTCATGAAAAATCACTGTTGTGTTTTAAACATTGAAAATTATGTGTCGTGATCAATCAATAGGCAGCCACCGGATATCTGTTATGGCTTAGCGGTAATAGCAATGGCTCGGTATGTGGGAGACCCGGGTTCAATCCCCACCTTAGGTTACTTTTCTTTTCGATGAAAACAATGCACTGTTTGTTATGCTTTTCACACTTAATAATGTTCTTTTCACATTATTGCAAAGGCGAAGAGATTTTACTATATTAACTATTCACTGTTTCACTAGTACTTAAATGAGTGAAACAAATAAAGTTTTAATAAAGTTATTCTTTTTCCTGCCAAATTCTTCATCAAAAATGCTCCATACCCTCCAATAATTATCTACATGCAATACAACATCTGCAATGGCTTTGTGGTTAGAACGATAGCCTTCGATGTGGGAGGCCTGGGTTCAAATCCCACCGGGTACCAAAGGTTGCATTTTTTTCGACAACACGACATGCGCTTTCTTACGCTTTTCACATCTACAAATCTTATTTTCACATTAATGGGGTAGGAAACACTAAAAGACATTTTTTGAGTTAAAATCTAGGCATTGCCTCAGATTGAAGGTCTCTTTCATGAATGTCTTCTCAAATTATTCAACAAAATTACACACCTTATGCTTGGACCCCGTATAGTCGCTGCTTGCAGCTATATTTATTATTATTATTATTATTATTATTATTATTATTATTATTATTATTATTATTCCTAAACTCAACTGAGGGTGCGAAATTCTAAACTGAGGGTACAATGCATGCTTTCGCAGCCTTGTAGAACCGGGCCTGTCTGAGGATTGGACAACACAAAGAAAAACAGTTTCTGTCCTTTGGATAAGACCCATGATGCAACATTTCCTGCCTGGATCTATTCAAGCGGAAAAGCAAAGAGTGTCAAACTGTAAATAGGTCACTTCTGAAGTCGTGAATAGGTCACATCAGATGGCTAACAGTTTTGTTCAACCAACTGAAACCAAAGTTGTGCCAAATCTGTGAACAATGTCATAATGGATTCATGGATAGTATTTCTGGCTCCCTTATTCTATTCTATATCCTTATTCTATCACCTGTGCGTGTTTCCTCTAAGATAAAATTCATTTTCCTTTGTGATTTTTCATTTCACCAGTTCTCCAAAAATATCCATGGAAACAATTTGACAAAATACTTGTTAAATAATGTTAAATATTTCTATTCTAGAGACACCAAGGATTAATCGACTCATATCTGACTGTGGCTGTCCAGGTAAATCAAAAATTGACTGAAATTAATTGAAGGTTATTATAAAAGACATGGATTAACAAGACTTAAGTGTTTGTAGGAAACATTTCTCAGATCCTACGTTCTTTGGATCACAGCTAATGTGCTACAGATTAACGCATATGAAGATGATATGCCAGCTAGCTAGATACACCTGTGTACAGCTGTCTATCTAGCAAGCTCGTGGCATTTTAAGCATATTAGCTAGGGAGCTAACTTGCTAAAATATCAACCTTATTAGCTGCTTAATATTAGCTGAATACCCCAAAACAGTATAATATTAGGCTGACTACCCTTATGGAAAAATAATATACTGTAGTATATTGTAAATATATCAAAACTATCTTCACAATATATTTAAAATATACTGCGGTATATTACATTTCCATAAGGGTAGCTAGCTAATAAGCTAATATTAGCAGGCTTGTTGTCATGGACATGGTCGAAATTTCTGATTTTTTTTTCACGCTAGCTAGCTGGTCTCTGTATGCCTGCTATAATGTACAGCCTGCATGTACTGTACAGAGTCATAGGTTAGTCTGCAATACAAATTTAGGCTTGCATATTTAAGTTTCATAAAAGTCCATAACAACATGCCAATATGTATTAGATATGTTTGAAAAAGAAAAGTCAAATTCCAACAAGTTAAGGACAAGTGCCAGATGGTAGCTAGCAATGGTGCACAATTGGATGTACTGTAGTGTATATTACATTAGCAAGTTATTTCTTCTGTTAGATGGGCCTTTAAGGGCAATTCAGCTTTATTAGTGTGTACTCAACAAACAAACATTATACAATATCATAGTAATACAAGTATCTCCCAGGTGCCCCACAATGCCCATTCTCCATGACCATACCCAAGTTACTAAAGTGTAACTGTTTACAGCAACACTGCTATGGCTGTTATTCCTGTAACACTTCAAAATAACACTGAGTATTGACATTGTTAGCCACTGACTGTTCGTCCTTAAATAAATAACACTATAACTGTAAAGTGTAAATCTTTTAAGCAACACTGCTACTGCTGTGGTGTCATTCCTGTAACACATCAAAACAACACCAAGTATGGACATTGCCTGTTCATCCTTAAATAAATAACTCTAAAGACTAAAAAACTACAGCTTTTTGAGTGTCAGCACTTGATTTTTACACTTGAAGCATTGCTGTGTATCAATAGCCATAATTATGACAGGATCGTTCCTGACGACTGAGGGGCAAGTGAAGAGCACTTGTTGCTAAAGGACTGAATGGTTCTGGTCATTTATGAAACAAAGAACAGGTATCAGTTGTCAGGTTCCATAGTTTGAGCCAATCACAGCTCAATATGACGAAGCAATGGGCATTTTGGGGAAGAGAGAGAATAATAGCTGATAATTATATGCTACTCAAAAGAGAGAGAAAAACTAAATCCAGAATATGAGAGATCTAAGCACATACATTGACTCCAACTCCATGCACAAGATCTCAAAATTCTTTAAATGTATGCATGTGTGTGTCCATTTCTGCCTTTTAATGGTGTTCTACACTGCCTGGCCAAAAAAAAAAGTTGCCGTTGCACCCGTCATGCATAGTGCCCACTGTCCATGTCTCTGGAGGCAGTGTTATGATCTGGGGTTGCTTCAACTGGTCAGGGCTAGGCTCAGCAACGTTATGCAGCAATAAAATGAAGTCAGCTGAGTACCTGAATGTACTGAATGACCAGGTTATCCCATCAATGGGCATATTCCAGGACGACAACGCCAAGATTCATCGGGCTCAAATTGTGAAAGAGTGGTTCAGGGAGCATGAGGAATCATTTTCACACATGAATTGGCCACCAGAGTCCTGACCTTAACCCCATTGAAAGTCTTTGGGATGTGCTGGAGAAGCCTTTACGGAGTGGTTCGACTCTCCCGTCGTCAATACAAGATCTCGGCCAAAAATGAATGCAACTCTGGATAGAAATAAATGTTGTGACGTTGCATAAGGTTGTCGAAACAATGCCACGACGAATGCGCGCTGTAATCAAAGCTAAAGGCAGTCCAAATATTAGAGTGTGCAACTTTTTTTTGTCAGGCAGTGTATGTAAGCCAGTTAAACCTCGGTTATTTTGTGATAGCAGATAACGGTCATGGATTTAATTTCCTTCTTGAATATTTGTCTTTGTACAGTATACTAGTCTGCAAAAGAACAAACAAACAGAAAAAGCAACTGAATTACACTTCCTGACATCGTTTTGAATAGTGCAAAAAATACATATAAAAGCAGGGAACTGTGGTGTCTTCACTTTTTTGACCGTGAAGAAAGAATCTGCATTTGTGTTTCACAGTCATGAGCTTTCATGCTAAAATATACAGACATAGTTTAAGTATCCGTTAATTCTGGGTCAACAGTGTGTAAAAGCATTAGGCTGAATGAAAGCTTAGCCTGCTGAACCTGTCTGTGCACCAATAAGGTATTTCAGTATATGTCTTACTGTGAGTAAGTGCACGACATGTCCAGCGTTATGTAAGCTTCGCAGGGGTTCTGATGGACGGTTGAGTTTCAGCTGATATTTCCGATGCGTTTCACTGTATCCCAGACGACTCAAACCTCTCACAGACGCACTTTATAGTCTGACAGGCGTCAGGGTATCCTCTTCACTTGCAGCCGAGGAGGAATGGGGCGGTCAGTGAAATTGCTTTTTGCCCGATTTTGTCATCTCTTGAAACCGGATCTGTGCGGTACGCCCTGGACCTGACACCCGACAGTACTTGCATCGCCAACCTTAACTAAACGATCGGACCGCAAAGCCTTTCGGACCTTGCTTGGTGGAAAGCTGTCTGATTTGTCGCAATACGATTATGGTAATTGTGATTATCTGTAAGATAACCATAATTTCCTTACAGATAACCGTTGGCTGTGCAAACTTGAGTACGCTCTTGCTAGGTCATTACGTAGTTCTTGTATTCTATTTCCCAAACTATACAACAGGCTATTTACATAAATACTGTATTTGCCTTACATCATACAAGCTCAAAACCCAACTGATACACACACACCCACCCACAGCGCCCTGCACCTTGCTGAAGGACTAGGATCGCCTTGGCATGAGACCAGTGGCGAAATGTTTACATCCACTTTCCCTGCTGTTGTGGGTGACAGGCCGTGTCCCTCCAGGTCAGTGTAATCCTTTCTAGAGCAGGATAGTTTAGAAAACAAACATGTCCGCCGAACCTAATACTGTGCATTAAATCAGAGTGTGGGTTTTACATTGGGCCTCGTTCAAACAATACAGCAGATGCAATAACAGCTCCCAACATGTTATTCAAATGAAGGACAATTAACAAGAGATTGTTGCATCAAATAATGCCGAACCTGGAAACTAGGTCAGGGACAGGGGTGGCCAGGTAAGGACAATTTCCTTTCTTTATAGGCCAACTTCCTGTGCATATAGAGGCCCCAGATATATAGATGAGGTAAGGTAACAAATCCCAGCCACGTTATTATTATAAACACTGCAGGTGTCTCATGTCTTACATCATAATATCAGCGGTGAGACGGTGTTTGGGATCATTTTAAGCGGGTTGACGCTTTTCTCCAAATGATGACTCACAGTGACCCATCTTTCCTCGCCCGTCGCCCGCTGCTCCGGTAAGTAGGGCAGTGAGGGCTTTCGGGGTTTATAGGTGGAACGGAAAGGTGAGCGCACAATTCTGCAGAAACAGACAGGAAGCATGTGTCGCCTTATGACACCACCTTTCCCCCACTGCTCTCACCCCCTCCCTACGCCCCTCTCCCCCCTTAACAACGAAGTGCGAGCTGAATAATAATCAAAAAAGAATCCCAGCGCTCAAAGCGCCCGCCCTTTTCTCAGGTTTATCCCTCCTCGTTGCAGAACTGCGGCTTTTTGAACGGATCGACACAATTAGTATTTAGTGACTCCTCCTTTGTGGTTTGTCTGGTCTGTGGTTTGGCTTGCGGAGTCCAAGTACTTTGGATGCCGTGATGTAATCAGCTATTTTTTTCCCGACAATCTTCAGGCGATTTATTTATTTATATTTATTTAACCTTTATTTAACCTGGTGAAAGAGATTGCATGTTGTTAAGTACAGTGGTTAAAGAGATGGGACTTTTTTTAACCAAAACAAGTTTGAGTGTCAAGTACTGCACTGAAAGGCATCAGTAAAATTTGGCCGTAACAATCGAAACGTGCCTACTAAGCCGGCCTGGACAGGGGCATCGCCCAAGCCAATAAACAATGAGTTAGCAATCTCTTGTGAAAAATAACCGTCACTGTTTATGGTGCTCCAAGTCCTTCCTGTTTCTGTTGTGTATGCTGGACTTTTATGAAAATACGACACTGTTTACTGTACACACTCTCAATCGGGGTGGGACGTGGAATTTTACTGTTTCCCTCCCTGTGAATGAGACAATGTTGAATGGAGAGCAGCATGCATTCTATTCATTTCTGTCAATTCATTCAATCCACACACACACACACACACACACACACACACACACACACACACATTCACAATAATATTTATATATGGAGCGGATGAGAGAAAGATTTGAGGTTTTACTACATACAATATACTGCAGCAACTGTGTGTCCTGTGCTCCTTATTCTTTCCAAATGTAATAATGCAGTGTGTGGCCAACATCAGAGTGTTGCCAAATTAAAGTGCAAAACCTCATAAAAGAGGCAGACAAGTCAACAGCACCGCTACCTCTACAAGGGACATGGTGAAGACAGTGGCCTGTGTCAAATCAACGTTTGTGCTTTAATTTTATTGGCAGCCTAATTAATGCGTTCATTTTTCTTCACAGACAATTTTTGGCAGTTAATTTCGGTGACTACTGAACTTGCAAAGCTGTTAATGCAGATAAAAACAATTCATGCATTCAGCTGAGACAAATGTTGATTGTTTCCCGGCTAGTGTTTTACTGTGCGTACTAAACCTATTACTTCGGTTGACAGTGTTTCGGTAATGGTGGTGACAGGAGATAGAATAAAAACACTTCGCAGACCGTTTGATTTGTACACTTTTCAAATGTACAGTTTGAATTTGAGACCCTTGATCAGCAAGCAATATTCAGGCCCCACAAAGAATTGTAACAATGATAGTTATGTTTTAAACCTGTATGCAGAGGTGGAAATCCAGGGGTCATAAAGTAAAAGTCTTTTTGCTCCAATCACCTGGATTTGCTAATTAACGTAATTCTTCGGAGAGGAGGTAGAACTAATTAGTGAAATCTAGCTGGCTGAGTCTATGGGTGGAAGAAACACATGGCAGGACTTTTACTTTAGTCCCCTGGATTTCCACCTCTGCCTGTATGTGAAAACAGCAGCTTTTGCGCTGACAGGACGGGATATTCAATTGCATTTCTTCTGAAATGCAGCCAGAATAAAACGATTGTACCTTTTCCATTAGTGTGTCAATCAGCTTTACATGTACATTCATGTAAACGTGTAGTATGAGAAGAAGGGTGGCAGTGTAGTATAATGGTTAAGGAAATGGACTTGCAACCGAAAGGTCGCAGGTTCGATTCCCAGATAGGACACTGCCGTTGTACCCTTGAGCAAGGTACCTAACCTGAATTGCTTCAGTATATATCCAGCTGTATGGATAAATGTAATAAGAAGTTGTGTAAGTCGCTCTGGATAAGAGTGTCTGCTAAATGCCTTTTAATGTAATGTAATGTTCATACAGGTGTGCATGCATGTGTACGTGTCTGTGTCTGTGTTGTAGTCCAAAGACAGCATCTCAAAAGGGTGCGTCTGAGAAGCACAATTTTCATGCTACTTCAGCTGCTTCGGTCTGAAAATATTCCCACCAAATGTCAAAAGCATTTCTGCAGTCATGAGATGTAATTTACAAGGGCATTGGCAAAGTATCGAATCACCCCGTGATAAACATTACCATCGTATGCCCACTTTGTTTGGTTTACCGTGGAGCGGGGGTGTGCAAAAAACACACATTGCCGATGCCTTTTCACTGAATGATGTTGATGTAATGTGTGATGAAGCGGAAAGTGCATAAAGAATTATAGCTGAATTTGCATGTTATGTGTTGAGCAGAAATGTTCGGCTGAAAACTTTGGATTGATTTTTGCTCCAAAGTCTCACCATTTTCAGTGGGCTGTCTACATATGCGCTCTTTGAAAAACTTTAACCAATTTATTTATACTATAATGTATTGCAGCTGAAAAATATGTAACCTGATTGGTCATTCCAAAGCCTATTATTCATTGTTCTGGAATAAGTAGACTACATAGGATTGGACAAGACTTTGCAATATGTTGAGTGTTAGCAGTTTGCAATGAATTTATAATGTAATGTATTGCAGCTGAAAAATATGTAACCTGATTGGTCATTCCAAAGCCTATTATTCATTGTTCTGGAATAAGTAGACTACGTAGGATTGGACAAGACTTTGCAATATGTTGAGTGTTAGCAGTTTGCAATTAATTTATAATATATATATATATATATATATATATATATATATAACTCGTACATAGCTCACACATGCACACCACTTAGAAGAGATAGAAACAGGAGGCAAGAGTTACGTTTTAGGATTTCTTTTTTAATACTTTTCTTTTTCTTTCCTTGAAAACGTAAACGCTGACGTAATAAATATACATTCACAATATCATTTGTTCATTTCAAAACAAACCTTCAAAATGATCTGTTATAAAATATAACAAAATGTAAACATTGGTCAGCCTATTGCAACCCACAGTCGGAATGTCTTTTCACCTTTCTGCAAAGGACTTTTAAACAGACTTTTTAACAGTGTGTTGTTGAAATGAGCCGCTCAGTCCAGGTTCTCTGAAGACACGTCACTATATGTAGCGCCAAGATGCCGCAGAAAAAAAGTCGCAAACATAGCATGCTTCCACCGTCGCGAAGCCCCACGATTCAGCAGTGACAAGCGGCTCCCGTCCGAGCTCTCACGGTGTCTCGCGTCGCTGGACTTCCGCACTGGGCGACGAGCAACAGCCGCTGTTGCGCTCCCATCTCGTTGTAGTAGTTCGCCTATAGCTGCACGCACGCAGAACAGTTCTTAGCTGATGACACATCGCTCTTTATCTTTCGCCTGAGCCCCGCCGATCGTCTTTTCTTTTATGTACATCAAGTCACTGTGCACGCTTGGACGCCTGGCGAATGGCGCAACGATGCCGTAGGCATCTCCGTCTTTAAGCTTCTTGCCTCTAAAAGACTTTCTGTGCAGCATGTCGGAGTATTGAACCGAGACTTTGCGGTGGAGGTCCGGGCTCATTTCGTTCGGCAGCTTGGCCAAGGTGAAAAGTGTCTGAAACATGCGGTCCACGTTAGTGTTCCTTTTTGCCGAGATCTCGAAGTAGGCGCAATGGTCGTCGCCAGCCACCAGCTGCTGGATCTCGTCCTCCTGGACCTCTCTGTAGAACTCACGGTCGCTTTTGTTTCCACAGATCACCAAGGGAACGTCCACGTTCTCTTTAGTCTTGTTTTTCAGGCAGGACTTGGTCTCGAAGATCTGTTTCTTCAGACGCTGGACCTCCTGGAAGGACTCTCTGTTGTCCAGACTGAACACCAGGATAAAGACATCACCTACAAGACAGAAAGCAAATAAAATTTAGTTATACTAGTCAAATAAATATGAGGTGGTCATACAGACTGCAAAGGTTAAAAATCAAAGAGAGCTCGAATGCATTTTGCTTTTGCACAGAAGCCTACCAGTGCAACCAGTTTTATTTAACCGTCCTGGTTAACCAAGCAATGTGCATGAGCGATTAAATAATTTACTTTTTGCTTTGAAGTTGCATTGCTTCATTCAAAACTCAGCTCACCTGTTAGAATGGACAGCCTCCTCATTGCAGGGAAAGGGTGATGTCCAGAGGTGTCTAGAATGTCCAATTGGTAAACGGCTCCCCTGATGCTGTAGAATTTCCTGTGGAAGTCTTCAATGGTCGGCGTGTACTGGTCGTCGACCCTTTCGTTCAGAAACCGGGATATGATCGCCGTCTTACCCACTTTGGTAGAGCCCAGAATTACCATCCTGTAACAGTTTTTTGCTGGGATGTCAAACTCGTTATCCGAAGGCGACATTTTCTTGATCATGTTTGCAAAATGTACCCTGAAGCTAAACTTGGAATGTTGATGCTGCGAGAGATTCGCGATGTGAAGTTGCTAATGTTTAATTCACTTCGATGATATGGCAGCTGTCAAGCACTGTGCTTTCCTGAGTCTGTGTTCTGAGACGGATGAGTTTATATAGGGAATGTTGGGAACGGTAACCCCTCCTCTCCAGCGCGTCATTGGTCAGAGGGGGTGGGCGGGCGGTGGTGGATAGACAGTAGTTAGCAGGTGCTCACTTTTGCGCCAGCCCCTGTGAAAACTGGGGTGGATTATGCTACTATTGCATAGAAGTAGCCTGCACATACGCAGTCCCCCGTTTTGCGGCACATTTAATACTATCCCACAGTTGAAAACACTGAAAATAAAGTCCCTTTGGAGTGTTTTGAGAAGCCTGCCAACTCCTAAAAGCACTGATTAAAAAATACACTGCATTGTGAATAAACAAGGCTTCCAGTTAATATTTTACATACAGTGGAATTGTTTTGTGGCAAAATTATCAGTGATCAGTCATATTTTGCACGATGTCAGTAGGCTACAAGTGGAATCTAATATAAATAAATGCATGCCAACGTGACGTCCAATGAAACCAAGGCTAGTTTATTTCCATTATCTTTAAAATTCACAACATAAAATAACTCGGGACTAAACTGCACAGAACCACTCGTGTTTTCCTGTTTAACTGAAGTTTAGTGGCCTACTGAGGCTACGTTTGGCAACACCGTTCGACTGAAAACGCAACGCGAACAGCGACAATGAGCGTGATGTTGTTGTTGATGCAGATGATCTGATCATTGTCATAATACTAATTCTACTACGACTAATATTAATAAGAAGAAGAATAAGAAAAAGCCATTATACCATTATACATGGTAGGCTAATTATATTATTTACGTTTTTTGTACACACGTTCTCGCATTGAAACACAAGAAGGCTGCTGTTTTTGACAGAACAGAAACGCATTTCCTTCGAGAGACAGCTCGCATTATAAAGCCTATAGAAAGTTTCTTTGTTCGTCTCCCGCATGTTAGTTTCTGTATTCAGGCTGAGACGGTTTCGAGTAGCCTCCACCTTGTACCCATTGAAATCCGCTCGCTGTGAAAAACGAGCGCAACAGATGTCTGGTGTTTTTACGCAAGAGGGCGCTCCTGTTTCGATTCAAACTGACAAACTGATATGTGCGGGCAGTAATACCTGAGAGGTTAGTACATTGTGGTCGGCAAGTTGTTGCCGAATTAAACAGATGTGTGTATTTGTAAATTATTCAGCATACTTGTTTTGAGTCACAGCAACCCTCCAGCAAAACCCATCCCATAAATTGCATTTAAGTTGTAACATAAGGAACATTTTATATATAGCCTACCTTTATTAGAATTTACTCCACCTACGCACATTGCAAATATTGATAATTTATTAATGTAGGCACACGCAATGCAAAATTTATGCATTGAAAGTGCGAGGCCTACTTGACAGATCGAAAGCGTAACCTTATGCATATGTCCTGCAGAATAACTTCTCAGTCATTGACAAGCCAGTTAACAACGTGAACACAATAGCAATTTTATTTATGTATTTAAATAAATGTCGAGTAAGCTACTTTGGGCTAATCTCCAAGTGAATGGGAACACCAACGCCTCCCCCAAACTGAATCCCTGGCTATACTGGATTGAGTTTCAATTTCATAGTTGAAAGGTAATTGGCTACACGCATTTAGGCGCTTCTATGGTATTGTAATCCTCCGAATGCAGATGATGCCAATTTAAAGCCTCAGTTCCCTGCGGGCAGATGTTATGACTCCCGCAAAATTTCATAACGAAGTGAGGTTTCGTCTGTCGATCAATCATAACACTAATCAGTCAATTACACGCATGTACACTGCAACCTTAAGTGAACTGCAGCTCAGTTAACTTGGGTTTTGGGGGGTTTGAGAATTCATACACGGGATCAGTGGCGCCCCCAGCTGTACGTAGAGTACGCAGTCTGCGTACCTTAGCAACAACAGCAAAATTAGTATTTCCATTAAAACTGACGTGAATTGTCAAAGTCTCTGCGTCTCTGTTTCTACGATGTCGAGGAATGATATTTGCTTATTGTCTTCGTTGTATTGCCTGGTTATTGTATTTTCCAAGTTTTGCATATTTCAAACATTTCAAAGTGATTGGAGGATCACCTTTTCTTTAGACCGGGAAACGTTTAGAGTTGCCTTTTTACTT